>VWYH01004149.1:616522-692273 GCA_013399365.1 Pampusana beccarii | reverse complement strand
TCTCTTTTCCTTCTCCTCTCCTCCCCTCTCCTCTCCTCTCCTCTCCTCTCCTCTCCTCTCCTCTCCTCTCCTCTCCTCTCCTCTCCTCTCCTCTCCTCTCCTCTCCTCTCCTCTCCTCTCTAAAAAGTCACTAGCTGGTTTCGTTAGGTTGTTTGAGCATAAGATGGTAACCTTCACGTGGTTCTTCTTGGCATGTGGTTCAGTACCACAATGCCATCATTATATATTATAACCACTCGAATATGTTCCACCCTAGTCTGGCTGGGTATGTCAGCTCTAATCCAGGAGGTGTGTAGCCAAGTTAATATATCTCAGCCCTCAGCAGGCCCAAGGTCCAAAAACAATTCAAAGGACAATGTAAAGTACTTGGTGTACCTACCTGAAATACTGTAGCACCATGGACCTACATTTCCCAGTGTAGAGATTAGACAAAACAAAGAGAGAGGCTCTTACTCAAGATATTTTCATCCTGAGCACAAGATTAAAAGGATAAATATGAAAAGGATTGTTAGAGGAGCAGTATTAAAAGCATAAGAGAGAGACATTCTGCACAGGCTTCAGGTTTTCCCCAGTGATTTATCTTCACAATTTCTCAGACATAGAGTAACAGAAGTATCAAAGGGTCATTGCCATCTCAACCTATATCCTGCTGGCAGAATGGCTTCCAGTCATAACAGTGGCTCTGGCCTAAAAGCCCGTTGTAATTGTAGCTTAATTAGATAGTTTTAATTAGCTAATTTATTACATTAATAAAAATAAAAGCCAATGTACATTTTGTACATATGCTTCACAGTATATTGTGCTACATGCCAAGGTTTCCTGAAGTCATAGCTTCATCTTATTCAGTAGCTGGGGAAGTTTTAAGACCATCACTCCCAGTCTGGCCACTGGTCTCAGAGTGTTTGTTTTGTCTTGCCTTAGCCACATATACTTTATTTGTTTGTTTGTTTGTTTCCATGGCAGTGAAGATTCTCATATGATTAATGGTGGAAACTCTGGTATGATTAAGGATGATTTTATAACCAGTGCAGGGGAAAGGAGCAGTACTGTGAATGAACTATGAGAAATCATCCTCACTGAGAAAATATGTTTGAAATCCTTGCAGGCCTACATCAAACACAGTGAATCTGCATCGTGTATTAGATTCCTCTGGCTTATTTGATATGTGGTAGAATTAGAGGCAACTTTTCTTTTCATTGTGTAGCAAGCCTGAGTCTAGGGAATCCACTGAGAGCAAATGGCAATTTGCATGTCTACTGTTCTTTCAAAATTAATTATAGCAGAGATACACATTGCTAGGAACATTTGTCAGGGTGAAAGAAATACACAGCCATGAAATCTGATGATTGAAAGGTAAAGGGAATTAATACTTTAAGATGAAAAAGCTTTTTTTTTCTTAAAAAAAAAAAAATACTAGTTCAGCTCTCTTCAGTTCTTACTGATGTTCTCTGTTAATAGATTTTCATTTTTAAGGCATAAATGATGCTAGCCACTTTATAAATATATATGTATATCTTTAATTGGTGTCTTGCAAAAGGCTTGAAACTAGAGGAAACAGAATGGGAAATGTTCCTGGGTCAATTGTGACATATTGCAGGAAGTCTGTGACGGTCGCACCCTCAGGTTATGAACCATACTCTTGGGCATATGTCACTCAGTCCCTTTTAAATGTTCTGTGCATGATTTCTCATCTGGCTTAAAAAGAAATAGGAACCATTCAGCCATGTTATTTGCCTTCACTTTTGATTTGTTGATACAAGACAACTGCAAATAACTGCGAAAAAATGTACCTGTTATTTGTGGACACAAAACCACACAAAGACTAATAAAGAACACTTTCCAGACTATTTGCCTGGAAGGTAAGACTAGTGTAGCATTTGCCCCAAATCACTGTAATTATTTTTTTTACTGTTGTTCCTGCTCTGCTCATGGCTCTGCAATGTAAGCTCTTTGAGATGGAGGCCATCCCAAAGCAACTTGACCCTAGCTGCAATAAGATATCTCTGTACAAGTGTTTAATTATTAGAATCTTCTTATTGTTTAAACATTTTTATTGTATATTTGAAGGTCTACAGCAAATTATGTGAATGTGTATTTTGTAAGGCAAGTTCGAAAAGTAGCTTATTTTATCGTCAAGCCTTAGAAATACTATTTTGAGTCAGTGGGACAGCACTTGTCTATGAGAAATAATGACAAAATATTTTGGACAGAGGGTTAGAAAATGTTTTTATTGTAAGTTATATCGAAAGTACATTACGTGCATACTAAAGCACTAGTAGGAGGGGAACATAAGAATGCACCAATAACATATGGCTCCCACTGTCTTTTTTTAATTCTAGGGCAGTAGGTGCTACAGAGATTTTTAGCCTTGGTAATTTAAAATTGTACATGTTCAAAAATAAGCTTGATACCAGAATTTTTGCAGCTCTCTGCAAGGGTTTTTCAACAAGGAAGGAGATGCTCATGCCTTTTATCTGCATTGCTCATTGCAAGTCTCAACATCAGAGGGTTCTGCTGATACGAATAAAGCTCAATTCAGAAGTGGTCAGGCAGGCTTGGTGGGCAGTTCACCTACTCCACGTGGGGATAGGACATCCACGAATTGGAGTTAGTTCACCCAGGCCATGAGCCACCCAGTTGACCATCGCACAGAGCCTGACTAGTTAGCAGATATTCTACAATGTTAATGATATCAGTGTTTCCCCCTGTTTCTTGGGGATACATTTGCTTCTTCCCAGAACACCCACAGGCTGCTGAGGAGGAGGGCTGCCTTTTCACTGTAGAAAATACACAATAATGCACAATGCCCGCATTAGTTGGGGAAATTCCTGGCTGGTCTGGTGAGGCACTGGAACAATGCGACCGAGCATACTCACACTTACAGTTAATAATAAGATGATTTGCAGAAATCTGCATGAAAGCACAGTCTGTCGTTCAGGAAAATACAACAATGATTGCATCTTTCATTTTTAAGAGAAGGGTTTTATCAGACCAGCACTCACTGCATACATACTCCTGCATATTGATAGCTGTCTTTGCCCTACGTTATTAAAGGATTAACTTAGCATTTAGTAAATGGAAACCATTACAGTATCTTTGTTATATGCTGTCAAGAGAGATTAACCCCCCCTTTTTTTTTTTGGTGTCATTTCCCTTCCCCCATGACCTGCAATCACAGTTTTTTTACTCTGCACTGGACATCTGATCCTCACTGTGGAAAGACAACAAGATAATGTAGAGTACTTATCCAATAAAAATAGTTTTTATGGACTATCAACAAAATTTGTCACAACTCTGATGAATTGTGGAGGTCCTTGAAGCTCTGTGCTTCATTGCTGTCACCTTCAGTGTGATACAAGATCTGCTCAAAAATGAAGACCTAATTTGCCCGAGATTTAATGGTACACTTTGGGAACATACAGGAACCCAGAAAATGTATTAAAACTCTGGTAGAGGAACCCTACGTTTGCCAGGAGAGTCATCTTGTTTCTGCCAGCTCTTCCACAAGTCTCTGTAGAGAAGGAACATTGGGGTAAAGTCAAGAGCACATTTTAAATATGCCAGGTACCACAAAAGTGTGAACAGCCTGTGGATCTCTTGTCTGTGGTAAGAGCTAAACTCTTCACAGGCTTAGGGTAGCATAGAAGCGAATTGTAGAGTTCTTTAAGCTCTGCCATGCTGTGGACCCAAGTGCCAGTGGCAGCGTGCTGATATATTTTTCTCTTCAGTCACGCTTAAGTTGTGCATTAAATTACTCTAATCCATAAAGGTAGCAATAGGTATTTTCATAGCTTAATGTTAATATAGTGAACTGTGCCCTAAAGTTGTAGAACGGTGATTTAACAGTGAGCAGTAGGTGCTAAGTCCTAAAAGTAGGTAAAAAAAAAAATCCTTTTCAGAACTAGAACTTGAACTTTGTAGTTAAATAACACTTAGAGACTCAGATTGTAGGCCATTGTTTATTAAATATAATTTATAACACTTTAGATGGAGGACTTGATTATTATTCTTTTGATATTCATGACACATATTGTACCTCTACTTTGATTCTGAATGTTACTGTTGCAACATTCAGTTATGTTGGTCAAGTGCCTGGTATTACAGTAATCATTCTCAATCAGTTTTGTAACTTTAAAGGTATTGAATAATGTAATTCAAAGAAAGTACAACTTGCTAAATTGCCTTTTTGCATTGATACAAGCAAGCTGAATTTACAGAATTAAGTAGACCTACAGGAAACATCATGGTTTTACCCAAGCCAGCAGAAAGCCAACAGGAATATTTTTTCTTTCCTATAGGAAACATTACCATGGAAGAGTGAAACAGAATAAATGAAAAAATTATCAACATCACATGTGCTTGATGTTCTTTTTGCTTTCATTACCAAACAACCCACTTTCCTTAAAGATAAAAAATAAGTCAGCCTTTGAGTTGTGCAGGCTATAAAGATGTTGCTTGCTCTGATCTTTTTCAACACTCCCACTGGGGTACGTCAGTACCTAGTTAATCTATATAACTGAACAAAAGTCAATTAACTTGCTATAGAGTTTGACCAGAGACACTGAAAGGAACATTTGGCATGCAGGTGCTGTGGGATTATGTATGTGAGTAAAGCAACCAAGCTTTGGCCCCAAATGTCAAGCACTAACTCTACCGTTCATGTAGGTGAGAGCTTTGCAAGCCTCTGCAGGCTTGGGTGTTCCTGAAAGACACAGATATTCCAGACAGGAAGGAAAAACACGCCTCATCTTGTGATGCAGAACATAGCTGATTTTCAGTCTGTGTTTATATCTTTAGTTATTTTTAGAGAGTTATTTTACTGAGTTTTATTTCTAGATATTAATGGTGCAGAGAAGGTGCCCTAAAGCACTCAAAAAGGCAGAACCTAGAAAAAATTTTTGGTTTTCCTGAAATTCAGTTTTGAGTAGATTGGGCTATTGAACAGAAGGATGGGAAGGGCTTTTTCATGCTCTTTTTTCTCTTTGCTTGTTTGAATATTTTGGGTGTGAAATCAAGCTTGTCATGTACGCTAGTTGAAAAGCCTCAGCTCCTCCATTTACTCTGCATTCTGTTTTCAGTGAATGCTTATTACTCATGCGTAGCCAAGAGTATGAGGATCACAGATGCATTAAGAACTGTGTATTTAACTTTAAAATAACCAATCAGAGCTTAAGAAAATACTAAACAGATATTTCCGAGTAATACCTGTAGGTATAACTCAGGGCAGGGTTATACAAGTAACTGTCTCTATCACAGCTTCTGAGGAGGATTCAACCACAGTCAGAGCACTTACACTCTTGGTTACTTCTTCTGTTTCTAGGTGTCCTCACCACAAAAGGCTGTGTCAGTTCCTGTCTCAAATATGACATATTGCATGACAAGTGGGTGGAATTCATCTCACCTAACTTTGGAAGGCTTTAACATGCCTACATCGCTTCCAGAGCATGACAGATCTGGTCTTCTGTAGGAGTAGCAGTTTGAGAGCAGTGGTTTTCTGGAAATACCTGGTTCCTCCCATTGATTATAGCAGGACTCTGAACTCTAGTTTTCCATGTTGCAGATTTTCACTGCAGACTTTTCCTTCTGCTTACCTGTACTACGTACATGACTTTCTCTGGAGCATTTTTGCATAGCATCATGAGAGTTCAGCAAAGTACTAGATCTCAGGGTCAGGTTCCCCAGATTTCTATTCTGCATCTCATAATGCTTTCTATATCACAATATCTAGGTATGTACACATGTCAGCGTCTTCATGCCTTTTTCTCTGTATGGATCCTCGAGGGAATTCTGCATCTGTCTTGAAGACTGGATATTTTTTTTGCTCTGTATTCAGAAATTTAAATTATTCCTCATTAGAAATTCGATTGATGGGTGTGCTGAAGTGTAGACAAGATTTTTTGAGGGAAATAAATGGACAGGACAAACACTTTAAAAGAATGACAGCTTGTTGCATTTCAGTGAACAACATTTTTGAGGACAGTAAATAACTCCTGAGTGGCAGGATCACATTGTAGTGGTGACTTAAATAGCAAGAAGCAGTTGCAGAACATTTGGGTGTGGAAAGACATGTTCTTGAAGTTGTATGATGATCTCGCTCCAGCCCTTCAGCACAGATACCAGAATGAGAGGTCCTTTGGTAATAAGGAAAAGTGCTTTGGCTGCACCCTGAAAGCCTGCTACTCTAATCTGATGTCGATCAGTTGGCAGCATGCCTGAGGCTGGGAATGCCATGGAGGAGGTCATACATAACTGCGTGCGTAAGACCACTCAGCATATCCTTATTCACGAGGCGGTGATCCTGAAAGTGTTTTGTAGAGGAATTTGATGCAGCGATTATTCTGAACTGAGGTAGGGGCAATACCAAATGTTAGGTATGACCTGTGGACATCTACTCCAGTTCTGGCATTCCTCCCCTTATCCCATTTATTCATCCGCTCAGAGTCCTCCTTCCATCATTAGGTACATGCTGCTGAGTCTCCATGGTTAGTTTGCTAACTGTAAGACTGCAAAAAGCAGCTGCATGAGGTTCATTTTAATAGTAAAGGTGCAGGCAGTGTGACTTCCCTGATTGGCATAATCAACATATTGAGGATTCAAATATCTACAGACATTCTGAAATGTTTATAGTATTCTGACTAACTGAGAAGGTAAAAAGGGAAGAAAAAAGTCCTGAAAGATCAGGTGTAAGCAGCTGAAGAGAGTATTATAAGACTTATCAAACAGGAGACAAGCCACACTCTCCACATCCAGAAGGCAGCATAACACACTGACCATGGTTAACTAAATCTCATGTAATGTTTCTAAACCAAAAGGCTGCCATCCGTGAGCTTGAATCTGAACCGTCTTAACTTTTGGGTTTGGTATTTGCATGACTCTAACGTATGCCTTTTCTCAGCATGAGGGTGGACATCATCAACTTTATTTAACTGCATCTTGAAAGGGAAATCTGTTACCTTGCTAAAAGCAGAACTCATCACTTGACACTTCATGGTGACAGGGTCTCCCCCTCAGCACCGTTACCTGTCTCCTGAAGTCAGGCTGGTTCCTGAGGCTCCTACAACTGCATCTTCCCTAGAGCTACCCCATAGCACAGAGGACCATGCTGGCTTGCAGCAAATACAAGTCTTTTACCTCTGTATATCCAGAAACCACTCTTTTCCTCATACTGCAGGTAGAGATAAAACCTTGACTCCCTTTCTGGTCCCTCTGTGGCGGATGCTTCTCTGTCCCAAATCTTCCATTTTCAGTTTTTAAAGAGTTTCTCAGTACTAATGGTGGGAAAAGTCTCAGTAAGAACATTGTACATGCAGCATGGGATCAGGTAGAAAACTGATCTACAGAGTTCAGTGTTGTCTGTCTGTAATAACCTGAAGAAACTTTGTGGTAAAACTGTGCTGTCTTGTTTTCCTCTCCCCCGCAATGTTAAAAAGGTGAAAAATCAACAATCTGAAAACAAGTGAACTAACAAATTTCTTAAACAAGGTGAATTACTTTTTTTTTAGCATTAACTGAAATTTTGCAAGAAAACATTATTTTGAAATTGTCAAAATGACATCCTTGCCTAAACTTGTTAAATAAAAAAAAAAGTTTTTTGAACCAATTATTGTCTGATAGGTTTGATTTTGGAGAATTTATTGCATTCATGGAATAACTGTCCCTCCCCCATCCTCAAGATACTCATGGAGCTGATGTGACCCAGACTCATCCCATCTAGCACATAAGGGTGAGAGTGACTAAAGCAAAGATGCAGAACTATTGTCTGAGGAAACTGAAGGGTCATGAACAGGACTGATACTCTAATTTGAAGTCTAGGTAGAGTGCCCATTTAATTGAAATATAGAAAAATGGAGCAAAGCTGATTTGGATAGACTTCCTGATGGATTCTGGAAATGGGAATATACTAATTCATTAAACATAGCTATGTTGCAAGCAGATTAAGCTGATTTGGGTTCTTTATCAGTGAAAGTAAAGACAAATGTCTTTCTGGTGTGTTATTTGAGACAAAAGGGATGCAAAAATATTATCTGAGCAAGAAAAACACATCAGAGAGTATTAAACTTTATGGTGACAAGATACTGTGATGGATTTCTATTCCCCAGAGCTTTGTGCAGATATTTTATAGCTAGTGATAAAATAAATGGGATGCTTGGCATTTGCAGAAAGGTGATCTGGGAACCAGTGGAATAGATAAGAAATTTCTTTCATAAATTGATGTGAAAAATCAGGGAATGGATTTTGTTCCTAGTCATACCAGTGTAAATCTTTAGTAACACTGCTCTCAATGAATGATGAAATTGATGTAACAGAAGGTGGCCTTTGTGTTTCAGATGAGTGAATCTCAAAAACTGTATGCTATTAGTTTTACCCCTTGTAACACTTGCTTCTGCCATTTATTTTAGCTAGAGGACATCTTAAAATGTTGTTTGTCAATCTCCACACCACTCTAAACTCACACCTGGGATAACCCAAATTTAAATATGAAACAACCTGAACTGAGGCTATTCTAGTTGGACTATTGCCATACTAATGAATAACAGATTAAATGAAGCCCTCTGTGGGCTCTGACGACCCAGCAGAGTTAAAACTTTAAGACCAAGTTTCTAGGAGCTCCAGCTCCCACCCAAACAACACTGTGGACTGCATAAAGCCTTTCCTCCCCATTGACACTGGCTGGCTACATCCAGCTGCAGGAAGCCCAGTGTAATCCATACCATTATGAGACCCGCAGAATGTCATGATCCTGGTATGCTACAGTCATCCTCAACCTTCTGCCACTGTAGTGTGGACGTAAAGTTCAGCTAATGTGGGCAGCACTGTGCTGTTGAAATGGTGTCAGTGACATTGCAGATGGTAGGTGACATGGGAAGTGGCCAATTTCTACCTTGTTCTTCCACAGCCAACCCACTCATTTTGGAGCATCGGCCATGAAGGATTTCATATCTAGATATAATGACGATATAATGGAACTGGCAATTCCACTCTCACACTTGCCTAGCACTGTTGCTATTAGCTCCCACTCAGAGACAAATGTCCAACACTTCATATGTATTTGTCATGAAAAGAACTGCAGACTCGAAGCAGAAACCTGACTGGGCTTGCAACCTGATTTGCAGCAATTTCTCAACCACGCAAACTACAAAAACAATAATCAGAGGTGCAAAGCCAATAGAAAGCTGCTGTACAGACATGCTACAAGACTTTGTAAGACATAGCTGTGATTTGTCTTGTAAACCAACTAGGGAAAATGAGAGGTAAGGGAAAATTGTATCAAAATGTTTTCTTGAAACGTTGTCTGGAAAAACAGAGAGCGTAGCCATTATTTTTTGAATACTTTTCTCTAAGTGCTTAATCAAGATATAGTATCACTCAAAATTTTGTTATTATGCAGTTTGGCTTCATAGAATGGTGTGGCTTGGGGGGGGTGGGCTTCAAAAATAATCTGCTCCAACCCCCAGATCTTTCTTGAAGTGCAGGTTTATAAACTGCTTTGCAGTCTGGTTATCTACCATTAGACAAACACCAAGATTTGAAAGCGGACTAAGACAATCATTTTGGAAAGCTGCTAAAGGTATCATTGACAAATGCTCACATATTTTTAAAGCATATTTTGTTTCTGCAGAGCGCTTACTGGTTTAGATAGCCTCTATTGAAAAATAGTTAATGGTTTCCTACATTGCTTTTAAACCTAAGGGAGAGTCAATCTTATTTTGAATTTATTAATAAAAACAGTGGTTTGCAGCCTCCAACTTAAACATAAACGCTCATAACCATTTAAATCATGAGGATTTTTCTGGGTATTGTTCAATGTTTTTATACATATTTGTTTGTGGGGGACAAGAAGAAGAAATAGAAAGTGCTACAGAGAAGAAAATGACAAGGGACACAGTCTGAAAAAACACTGAGAATGTGACCCTGAGATGAATGCAAGCCTACAGCAAAGCTTTAGGATTAATGTCAGCTCGAAAATGGTTTGGAAATAAGGCCAAAGCGCTAGTTTCCTTCTTTCAAATATCTTTTTCTTGCTTTCCAATGTAATAGCTTGGGGTCAGAAAAGGGTCTGTTTGCTTATTCAAAGAGAGGATTTTTTGTTACGAGAAAAAGGAAATCTAAGAAGTAATACAGAGCCTTTAAGCAAAGGCAGTGCCCTCCTGAAGATGCTGCAATAATGTAGATTTTGTTATTGAATTTGGACCATCTACAATTAGGAGGCTGATATTTACCTTATATATCTTCTGTGGTTTGTTTATACCAACAGAACTGTGCAAAACTGATTCAATTTCAAAAGGTGACTGAAGGTAATTACTGCCTGAAATACTCTGAAATGATCCTCCCAACTTTTGCCTTGCTGTCTCTATTTGCTTGAATAGACACACTCTAAAGACAACAGAGAAAGTAATATATATTATTGCAAACATTTGTCACATTCATTTGTTCAAAGCACGGGTGAGTCAAAATTAGGTAGCCCACAACAGAGCTAAATATAATTTAGTTTTTGAAAAACAATGCATGGCATAAACATTCAGAACTTGAATAAAAGGTTAACTCCCAAGGCAAGACTTTTAAAATCCTAACAACTCATATTGACACTGGCATTTTAATAAGACAGAATCTTACTTGTGGAAAATAATAAACATGTGGGCAACAATGCTCCTGCTATCAAGATATTAGAGATAAGACCAGCTGATGTATGTGGGGGATACTGGTGAAAGAACAATATACCAGCCTGAAAATCTATTTGACTTTCAGTCTATTTGTGTTATTGTTTGGCTGCTGTCTTGAGTGATGACAAATGTCTTCTTTTAGCAGTTGAATAAGTATTCTATGGGACTATTGCTTTACAGCAAATTATGACTCAAATTTTGTGCTTGGCTGAAAATGAGCAATTAATCATGGTCACAGGCTCTGTAACTCTGGAAAAACAAATATCCATATTCAAAGATACATGGAGTCTGCTCATACATGTTAGCTTTTTCTGCTTATACTTTTTGACAATGATGCCATTCTTTTTTTCTCCTTTCATATGATAAAGAGCACTGGGAATCCAAGTGGCTGTGAGGTGAGTCATGCACTCTGCGTTTTCAATACTTTTTTAATAATGAAAACAACAACAACAACATTTTTTTTTCTTTCCATGATAATACAAAGTGCTTGAAAATGTGGTGAGAAAGCCATGGAAGTGGGTACTTGTAGTTAAAAGGACAGTTCTTTACACATGCAAAGTTGGATTTACTATAAATAATTGTTCCAACATTAATCTCTCTTTGAAGATCTGAATCAAATGCTGCTCCCAATTTGGTAAATATTTTCAGGAGCTTGTTATTTTCAGCCAGCAAGGAATTGGAAAGAAAGTGGGGAGAAAAAGGTGGGGATCTTACAAGAAATCTTGACAATAACTTTCTTTTGTCATCCTGCACAAACGCTTTTCAAAAACACGCAGAGGAAAGCTGCAGTGTAGAGAATAAGGGCTTAACTGGGATTTTGCAGAAATGAAAAAGGAAACAACTGCATTTGATTCTGCTCTCACATACTTCAGTTGCACCCATAGCTGCACTGTGTTGAATATACATTTACCTTGGTGTAAATAAAAGAAGGCTTAGACCCAAGCTTGGATGTCTTGGAAACCAGTAGCAGACTGTTGCTATAAAAACCAGATGCCAAAACACTGGAAGCTTGGAGCCTTTTTTGTTCAAATGGACCTCCTCATTGTCAAAAACAAGACTCCACGAAAGCCGGTCTTCACGTGTTCTTTTGCTTTTGGCTCAGTTTTGTCACATTGAACAAAACCTGAAATTGTAAGGGATACACTCCCTTAAGTGGAGCTCCTTGCCTGCACTTAACGTGGCCTCTGCTTCAAGTGAGGCTGGACCAGATGTCCTCTCGAGGTGCCTTACAGCTTCAGCTGTGCCATAATCCTGTAGGTTCTGGCCACTGCTTTACATGAGGAAAATGACAGAGTTTGATGACAATGCTGATGTAATCGGTAAAATTATTTTTACTGCGTGGGGAAAGGAACAAACTTGTGCTTCTTTTTCTTTGTTGCAATTAATATGCTTTGGGATGTGGAAGGCTTTGTGTGTCTTTTGCATTTTTGGCTGCTATATTTTAAAACTTTTGGATTTTTATTTGGTTAGCAGTGATATTACTATTGTCAGCCAATATGTAACCATACCTAAATTATTATTTTTACTGCTTCAGTACTAAATTTGGCCTAACCCATTTAAGTCATTTTTAGAGACAGATTTGCATTTGAGCTGATTATGTGAATGCCAAGTTCCAGCCTACAATGACGGAAAACAGCTGAACAGTGAAATAGTGAGTGACACTGTTTATAAAGGAAACAGCTCCTGACCCTTGATGACAGCTCTGTGAATATGATGATACAATCATGTGAAGATGTTTAATCTTGCTCACAGTTATTACTACATTAGTTCCTAATTTGTTGCCTTCCTCCATCATCAGAACATGTTCTGCAACTCATTATGTTGTTGAATTTTGCTTCTATCTGTTTCCTCTGGGTGATATCTTCTGAAGGGCCACAATATTTATAATATTACTTGCATTTATTTTCATAGGGCTACAATCTGCCTTTGGGCATAGCCTTCAGATAGAGATGCAATATGTTGTGCCATAGCAAGAATAGCCCCAGGAAGTAATGTGCTTCAGACATTCCAATAAATCACATTTTTCTTTGTGAAGAAGAATCCTTTATCTGGCAAGTAAGTTGCTATTAGCTTGTATACCAATGAGTTTGACTAGTCATTAAATCACCTGAGCTGATCAGTGCTTGTATGTGTGTATGTGTATTGATAGTGTGTGTGGGACAAGCAACAGTGCTTTATAATAGGTGCATTACTCAGGTGTTGGAGGTCGCCCCCCCTCCCCCTTTTTTTTTTTTTCTTTTCAATTCTTAATCTCTCTCCTGTTCTACATGCTCTCAGTTACTCCTGTGGAAATTAGTCTGAGCTCTGGAGAAGGGAGGCTCAAGTTCACTTTCACCATCCCCATGTTCTTCTCTGAGTGTCGTGTCTCACCCAAAGGCTCTAATTTGCAGAGGACAATGTACAATTTTGTCTCAGGAAGTCTGATGAAAAGCTCTAATCATGGCATATTTAGTCCAAAGGCCAAAGTGTGACCAAATGTGTTTCATGAACTACGTAGTGTGTCTTTTTTCCTGTAGCACGTCAAAAAGATAGATGTTTGTATTTAGAGCACTTCCATCTCTACTTAAAAAAAAAAGTATTTTTAAGATACCTTTATTATTTCTCTGAACCGGATCCTGAATTTTAAACTTAGGTTCTCCCTTACCCATTCATATGTGCATGGCCAAACAGATTTAAAACATATGATATTGAAAGACTTAAAATATACATCCATCCATTCATCCATAACTCTGGGTGTGTAGAATTTATTCATGTTTGTCTGTGGAAGGGAGTAAGGAGCTAAAAGAAGGGCCTCCATTCTCTACTGTGTTGAGTGCAGATCTGGTACTCAACATATTAAAAAAAAAAAAAAAGGCAAAAAGAAGTTTTGGAGAAAATAACCAGCTTTACCCAGTTTTACCCTTCGTTTTATGTGCCCTTGGATTTGGGACTCCCAACACAACACGTATTTATTTTTGAGGAAAAATACATGTGTGTATATATATATATATACATAAACCTTTGTAATATCTTTGTACGTATGATCTTTACTAATGGCTAGTTTTTTGGGGAGGTTTTTGTGTCTAAATTCACAGTCTTTAATGTCATCCTCTGTTTACTGGGGTCATACAAGTTTTCTAGCAAAGAACTCTTGACCTGTCAGTTATCGACATCTGTAGTTCAATGGGATGGGACAGCCTTAAGAGTACTTGACCAGTTGGTTCTGCTGTAACTTTTACAAAGCCTTTGGTTTAGCCTTGTTAGACATTTTGTGCCTCAGATTTTATACACTGTTTGAAGTGTCTCTTTATACATTATTCATGTTCCCATCAGCACAATATTGAATTTTGGCACCCTCCCAAGGACTGATAACATTTAGTTCCAAAATTAGACTGAAAAGTAAAGGGGGGAGAAAAAGATCATTTCTCATTTTTTTTGCTCAGATTTGTCTGACCGTTGACCTATTTTATTTTCTTAAATAGCATGAGAGATAAAAGTGGATTGATGAAATAATTTCTACAGACATCTGAGTGCAAGTGAAATCAAATGGAGGGAATATAGTCTTTAGGAGAAGGGGGCAAATTCACCATTGGGATTATGCCAGCCAGCAGCAATATAGACTTCATTGGAGTTTTTTTATGGCAGAAACTGAATAGTAAAATTTGTATTAGCAGAAAGCTGCTATGATCATTCAAACACCAAGGCTTGGGCAGTGCTGCAAGGAGCAGATGAAATTTGAGAAATGGATGTTTTAGCAGTTGCACAGGTCTTGTAAGCACAGCTTCATTACGCTGCTTTGGCAACTTCTGCATTAAACCCTTGATATAGTAAATTCTGATGTTAATAGAAAGCTAATCCTTATCTTCAAGGATAAACTGTGAAGGAGTGGTAATACCAATTCCTTCCTTTCGTGAGGATAACATTCTCATGGCTCAGACTTTGCCCCCTATACCAGTAGAGAATACCTCCTCCTGCAGCTTTGGCAGATACGGTGCCACTGAGGATGGTATCCTCCTAGCTTGTGCTAAGTCTTAAACGAGTGCCTCTCCACTGATTTGACAATATTAATTGAAAAGTCAGTGGAAGATAACTGTTCTTTTTAGAGTCACTACAAAGTACCTTCATGCCGTTGTCCTGATCTGTTTGGATTACCTGCTATAGAGAAGAAACCTGTGTCTTTTCATGACACTTAGCAAAACAACAACATAAAATGTTTCTTTGGACTTCAGTGGAGTGAAAAGCCAACTAACTGTGCCCTTGAAGCAAGAACTATATGGGCAAAAGCAAAACTTATCAGCCATGCTGAGGACTTGTGTTTGCTCTCTAAATCTTCCTCTAGCTCAGTGGGGCAGCCAGGCCACAACTGCTCTGAGTAAGGAGAGGAAGCGTGACCAGTGATAACCTCTGCCCACAGGTGATAACACTGTTCAGAAATTGCCAAAACTAATAACACTCAACAACAGTGAACTGGGTGTTATTTTTTTCCTGTTATTTAGTAGGACTTCCAAAATGTTGATATATAGGCAGGGGTAATGAATGGAAACAGCTATAATTACATAGAGATAGAAACATGATTGTCACATCTTGGAATCCAAGCCAAACTGAGAAATATGTTGTGGAATGAATATTTTTTTCTATACATTTCGCGTTATTAACATTGTAGTTCTTCCTCAGAAGCATCTAAGGTCAGCTGATCTCAGAGCTGGGCCGCTCAACAAGCTATCTGGCTGACCTGGTACTGCCTTCCAATGCCTATTTCTGCCTTTTGTCCACCAGCAGCAAGCATTTGTAGAGAAATCATCACCAGATATCATCAGAACTGGTGACTGTTATGTTTATGTTGATAAACTATGATAACTCACCTTTTGGTTTGTCAGAATTACCACTGAAATGGATTGCAGAAAGAACCAACACAATTACAAATTGTTTTTTCTCAGCAATGCAGACTTGGGATCAGAAAGCAACTATTCTTGCCTCCAGAGTAGGAAATTCTTGGTGTTTAAATTTTCAGGCACCTCCTCCTATATCAGAGACGGTGTAGAACACATAGGATAAAGATCTATGACTCGTCCTCATTATGGATTACTTTCTCCCTTGCACTGAGAGCAAAGCAAGAGAAGAGCAACATGCCTTAAACTCAGCATCCTCACTGTTGGCCAAGCATGCATTCTGGAGAAAAAAAAAATCTTAGGCACTTAGGTGAATGACACCAAATACTCCAAATGATCGTTTTCTCATTCACCACTAAGCATATGCGTAAGTGCCATGCTGGGCAAGGCCTTCTGAATGCTTCACTCTACGTGGTACCCTTGACTTCAGTGC
The DNA here is from genome assembly GCA_013399365.1 of Pampusana beccarii. Classification (NCBI taxonomy): domain Eukaryota; kingdom Metazoa; phylum Chordata; class Aves; order Columbiformes; family Columbidae; genus Pampusana; species Pampusana beccarii. The sequence continues at coordinate 676,311 of VWYH01004149.1, read as the reverse complement.
TGTTACCACCGTTTTCTGGAGATTTTTTTAGTCTGTTTTTTTAACCTTCAAAATCTGTCTTTTCTCCAGGCTCTTAGGGAAGACTGGGTTGAGACATGAACAGTCTTCAACTTATTTTTCCTCATGATAACTGTTGAATATTTATGTGCTGAATTGTGATGAGCTGTACTTTCTGTATTGCATATCAGTGGGTATTTTAATTTGTGAGATGGGATTCAGAGCAGAGAGGTGCTTCTGGGAGTTTTTATAGCTCTAAATAAATTAATGAGACAGACAAGTTTTTGGTTTTTTCATCCGCCCCTTCAGCAAGTGTGTTTCTTTCTCTAGTCTTTATTTTGCTGTTCTTCTTCAGGGTCCAGCTACCTCAGTGATAGACACCGTGTGAATCAAAACAGATCAAACCACAGTCTTGGTATTCTCCATTTTGAGAGAAGAATCAAACAGAATTGATAAACTACTCTCTTTTTTTAGGTTTTGTTTTGTTTTCTTTGTGAGTCTGGAACACAAGTAGTTTAACCAGAATTATCTGGACAATATTTCCCAGCTGCCCTCAGAATACTTGCTAAGAAGTTCTACATCTTTGGCTTCTGCACATCTTGCATTCTTCCCATCATGTGAATAAGAGAAAGACTCTTAAAAATGTGTCACAGCAACAAGAGTTTTACCTTTTGATTTTTATCTTCCCCTCTTCCCAAGCTGTTGTGGTTTTCACTAACCTTAAGTATGTGCTTTTTGTAAGAACAAGGAAAATTGCAGAGGTGTTCAGAAAATGTGATCAGTTTAACCTTTCCAGTATAAATGCAACATGCAATAAAGGCTTTAAATATCACCCTAAGAGTCAGGAATATTTCAGCTTTGTTTGATGTCTAAGGATCTGATTCTGCAAAGACGTGTAAATCTGACACAGGATTAGAATCGTGTACTACTGATAATGCTCCTGAGTTGAGCAAATGGGTTGGTCAAACACTGGCCAAAAATTCTTATTAAATAAGTAAAAATATCAGGGTAACAGTCATTATTATACATGCTTTAAAAACTGTAGTGAAAAATGTATTACTTCTTTGGCTTTTTTTTTTTTTTAGTGACTGTGTGTTTTAAACTCTCTTTTTGTCTCCCTCCTGCCATCCCTCACCCCCTCTTTTTATTAAATTATTTTTTCCTGTTTTGATTATAAAATGGGCAGGGGAAGAACATGGAAAGTGATTATTTAATTTTGGATGCGCTAAAAAATGGGCACTTTTTTCTTTATTAAAATATCTTTTTAATAAAAGCATAATGTTTGAACTGTTACTGTTACTCAGACTTGCCAGGATTAATCCTTAAGATAACTGAGAATAGAAGAAAAATTAGTTTGTGACTGCGACATATGTCTATCTAAGCTCATTGTGTTGTCTTGAGGAATTTGTATTGTTTGTCTGATGCCTACATGCTAACGGATACCTAGACTTCTCAGAACCTCAGGGGTTGTGTGATATGCAGCATATTCATGGTTGAAAAGATCTTCTAAGTTCCAGAGATAGAAGGATCTACAGTAGTGAGAAGTATCAGCATTTCTTATTGTTATGTGTAAATGAATATAGGAAAATAATATTCTGTTAGGTTAGAAAGCAATTAGAAACTAAGATCTGTTCCCTGAGTTGTTTAACCATGGATTTGCTTCACTTTTTTTTCAACAATTACAAAACTATAGAAAGCTAATTCTACCACATGGAACTTTGAACTTTAATTCCAAAGGTTCTTTATTCATGTCTTTTTGTAACTGGAGAGTCAGATAATATTATGCTTTGGGAGCACAGACTCACTGTGCCTGGCACTGGCAAAAGCCCTGCTGCAGTGACCACATCCTTTCAAATTGTGGGTAGGCTTTTTTACCAGGGAATTGTGTGGAGAATAGCAGACCCTGGGAATTGTCATATACTAGCTGTGCTTGAGAAACTGCAGCTCCAGGACAAGCACTAAAATCCACTGATGCATATATTTTGAGTGAGTGTATAGTTATCCATCCAGTTTAATTCCTTTGCAAGAAAGTAGATTTGGTTGTGGTGTTTTTTTTGTTTGTTTGTTGTTTTTTATTTTAAGTATTTTGTATACCTTAGTTATTTACAGAAAGAGGGGCACAATCTAGTTTCAAAACTTGTCTGCCAGTGCGTTGGGAAACCCTCAATATTGCTTTTTTCATTTTTTTGACTGAGCATGTAGAATGAGATGCCATATGACCCATAAATAATTTGACTTAAGTAGAGGTGGATCACTGGCTAGAGTTCCTATAGCCTGGACTTTATTGAACAGTGCACTGTTTCATCAAGAACGGTAACTAGAAGAGAATTAAGTATTATCTGATGTCAGTGTATTAGGAACTTTAAGGTAGAGCTTATAGCCAGAGTCATTTGTTATGAGTAGTAAAAAGCAGTACTATTTAAGTATTCAAAGACATCATGCTGAAAACAGCGTACAATAATATCAGAGACAAAAGTCATTTTGGAAGCCAAAGAGACCTGAATAAGTAAGTATGGCTGGGCTGGCAGAGTAATACAATGTGATGTCTCCAGCTATATGACTGCTTCTTTTTTTGACAGTGCTTAGTTTTGTTGAAGAGACCTAGAAGAATATGTTTAATGAGTTCCTGTGTGTACATTGAAACATTAAGGCACACATTTCTTCAAGAAAGGTGGCTGAGGAGCCAAAGGAGTGGTTTACATAGGATTAGCTCCTTTGGGTTTTGTACTAGCCTTTGGTTTTGTTGAGATCAAAAGCATTTGGATTAGAACTAGTTTAGTATCTTGATTTGTCATAAGATACTTAAGAGAAAGATTTTTAATGAGTTAAACCCTGCCTGGAGCTGAAAAGATGTGTACTTGGATTTTATGTGTCTCTGTCACAGAGATATCTAGAATACTGCACCAAATGAAGAGAAATAGAAAGACCATTTTCTCTGCCTCATCCCCTGGAAAGAGTGAGTCTCTAGATGGCTCTTTCTTCTTGTTCCTCTCCTTTACCAGCATTTGTTTTCTGAGAGAACGTTCTCTGTTTTACCCTTACTTTGAACATTTGATAGTCAGCCTAAATGAAATAAAAAAGCAATGGGTTTCATAATAGCATCATCTGGTAGAAGCTGGAAGCCAAACAGAGCTGTGCAAAATACAGCTCCTTCAAGACCAAAATGTGTGAAGAAAGTCTGCTGAAAATTTGCATTAAAAGTGTTTGAGAGGGAGAGAAAGAAGAATGCTTCTGATTTAGGGATCAATTCTGAGCAGCATGTCACCACTCGGAAGGGTTGGAGGTTCAAGAAAATTTAGAGAAGGGGAATCAAATAAATATTTGTGCTTAATTTATGCTGCTACTAATAGCCAACTGAAGCACTGGGAAACACTGGTATTTTAGCTATAGAAATGAAGGATGTAGAAGGAATGGCTAAGTCGGCCCACTGGTTGCCCAACCTGGTGCGGAGACAATCTGAATTATAACAACTGTTATCAGTTCAATGAGTCAGTAATATAAAATAAATAAGCCTGAAAAGTCTTGAGGAAAAACATATTCCCAAGGATTGCTTTATTCAATCGCATAAGAAGGATATCTGATCTCCTCTTTCTTAAGTACTAACTGATGCCACTAAGGTGTGTGTATGTATAAAAATATGCATATATAATATAGATTGCATGAAATCTATTTGGCAAAATTTTATTTATTCATTCAAATCCGATTGCTCTTCCCTTTCAGTAAGTAATGATAAACCATTGTGGTTTCTTTACATGATCATTAGATTGTGTTAAAGCTGGACGTAAGAAAATGCAGAGTGCAATGTCATCTCCCTGCTCTTACGCGATTAATATACGCTCAGGTCTGAGAAGAAGCTCACAGTTTCAGCTCTCAGCACTTGGCACCTGAAGACTGTGCGAGCTCTGTACTTTTGGATTTTGGCCATGTACATGCTGTATTTAATTGTACTTTGTATTACAATTTTGGGTTTGCCCTTTTGACATATAATATATGTTAAATGAGAAAAGCAAATAGATCTGTCAGTAAAATCTGTCTATTTCTAATCAGCAGTTGCAAATAGACACAGGGTTTTTTGGTGAGAGTTGGTTTTGTTTGTTTGTGGGGTTTTTGTTTGTTTTGTTTTGCTCATCAGCTCTTCAGAAATCTGTGTCAATTTCCTATTTATTCTTAGTGAAAAAATGACAGGACTCTCTTTTGGGTCTGCTTGAACATTGATATCGACAATTGATTTAAAAAAAAATCCTTTCTGTGCTTCTGAGAGAAGACACAGCACAACATGTCCCCTATCTAAATGTACTTGCCATTTACATTATAAACATGATAAATCAAGCCAGAGCAGCAAACAGAAGGGAAAAAAGCATGACTGAGAAATGCAAAGGCTGCAGCTGCTCAGTCAGTTACCGCTGTGTGATGGACACCATGTCCACTGGGTTGTCTCCCTCATGAGCCCCTCGGCTTCTGCACCACATCCCTACCCGTGCTCTTTGTCATGGAGTCAAACTGCCACAGCCCAAATGTGGGCTGCAGGCATTTGGTCTGAGGGCTGTGCCTCTCTTGGGGGTGCACAGGGGCACATATGTAGGTGTGGAGTGCAATCGAGTACCCAGAATCTTCCCTCATTGAGGACAATGTCTCTGTCTGGGCTCCCAGGGCAGGGGTAGTTCAGGCCAAGGCCTGCGGAAGGCCATTGCTAGAGAAGAGCTCCCCCAGCCTGGGGTCATCCCTTGCGGGGGTCTCTCCATCTCCTCACAGGAGTGCTCCTGGAGGACAGGCTGAGCCTGAGCAATTCCCAGGCTGGCCTAGAGCCCACGTGCCTTCCCCCAAAGAGAGAATGATGCACCCAGGGCCTGAGCAGGCTTTGCCAGTTGCGTGGCAGATCTTGACAGAGTACCTACTAAAATATGCCCAGGAAAGCACATTTAAGGAGGCCTAATTCTAGAGACATCATGAGGAGGCTGAGGGAAGACCTTCTTGCCCTCTAAAACTACCTGAAAGGAGGTTGTAGTGCAGAGGGTGCTGGTTTCTTCTCCTAGATAGCAAGTGATAGGATAAGGGGAAATGGCCTCAAGTTGCACTAGGGGAGGTTTAGTTTGGATATGAGGAAAAATGTCTTCCTGGAAAGTGTTGTCAGGCTTTGGAACAGGCTGCCAAGGAAGTGGTGGAGTTACCATCCCTGGAGGGGTTTAAAAGATGCATAGATGTGGCACTTAGGGATATGGTTTAGTGGTGGACTTGGTTTATGGCTGGACTTGATGACCTTGAGGGTCTTTTCCAACCAAAACAATTCTGCAATTCTGTGATTCTTGCCCGTATCTATGTCAAAAGTAAAGAGACAGCTCATTGCAGGCAGGAACCGGCCCCAGGCTCACAGGTACTGTGGGGACCTTGCTTTTACAAGCTGCAGTTTGCTCAGCAGCCCAGAGACAGGTTGTTAAAATGTTGCTTGGGTTCCCCATGTTTAAACAAATATACTACTTATTTGCAGCAGAGACTGACGAGGGTGAATGTCTGGGAAATGCTGACCGTTTCCACTTGGGGTTGTGCTGGGTACAGCTGCATGCAGTGCGGGCCCCCAGCCCCAGGTACAGTGCTTTTGTGTGTGCTTGGTAAAGAGGAAGGAGGGGAGGCAGGGCTGGAGAGTGAATCAGATGCCTGAAATTAAATACTGTGAAGCCTCTTCTCATTTAATACCTACCTCAAAGGATATCTCAAAGGCCAGACTACAGTTGCAAGAAAGGCAATAATAGTCAGTGTTAATCTCTTACATTGGCTCTCTGGGCTATACATCTGCAAGAAAATGTTCCACACTGCTCACACCCTGCCTCCTATCTTCCCAGAGCAGCTGATGCGTAAAGCTCCCAGTACCAAGCGTGTGCAGCTCTGGATCCTTAGTCATCAAGGGGAACAAGGCTGACAGCAGAGGTTGATGCCTGCAGAGAGAAAACAGTTACCAGCTGATGCTTCAAACAGCAGCTGCAGTATCCTCAGATTCACTGACTCCCACTCAAAGACCTTGCCCGAATCTGTTCAACATGCAGCAGGCAGCGCATGTGCACCCACGGAGAAGCCTACTGTAGACAGAGAAGCAGCTGGCCACGGGTATGAGGTCTTTACCCCACTGAAACCAACAAGGAAGGAGGTGAGAGCTCTGTGGGGAGTGGAGAGGGAACAGAGATCTTCCAGTGTCAATAATGTCCATAAATCCTTTGAGGGGGAAGTGGCAAAGCAGTGAGAAATGCTGCTTTTGAGAATGGGAGAAGTTGAAGCACAGATCAGTACTAACGCAGTGGTAATCGAGGAAAATCAAGGCCCGCCATCTGGTCATTCAAGAGCTGAGGAGCTTGCACTGGGGAGGGGGATCTGTGCTGGAGCCAGGCAGGCTGAGTTGGGACCCCATTATTGGGTTGCTGCATCTTTGTCTTTACTGCATGTATCTGTTGGGAGACTATTGGCATTGATTTTCATACCTATAGAACTTCAAAACTTCTTTCCAAAACATACTGTAACAAAATACTCTGTACTTGGTACACTTCTGTATTTGCATTTTTAATTAGGTATGTGTCTGTTTTCCTGTATTTATATGTTATATCAGTATATATATAGAGGGAAAAAAAGAGGTAATACATGACATACGGGTAAAATATGACACTGTGGTCAAGCATTTGTACTGAATGAGGTTCAGAATAGAAAAGGGTAATATTTTTTAGTGACTGAGGTGCACCATTATAATTTTAAAAGGCTCTTTAACATCGTGGTGTTCAGCCATTATTTTCCAGAAGGGCATACATGATATATGGCTGGATACCACAAGCAGCTTCTATGAAGGAAGTATTTTCTAGTTGTCAGTAGACAGGCAGAGTAGCTGAGGAGAGGATTTCATCATGCTTTCTCCAAATTGCCTAGCTGGCAGCCTCTCTGCTCACCTCCCAGTGGCCCTCTGCTCTGCTACTCTGGCAGTGTTTAATGTTCAGCCCAAGAGATAAAGGAGGATTGTCCTTTCAAAATGTACATACGTCAGCACTGCCTGAGAGAGAAATACAGCAGGAAACACTGATTCCAAATTGCTGTTTAAAGTGCCGCCTTTCTTCTGAAATGCAGACAAAACAGAAATAAAACAGAAGCTAAAAGCGGTGATTTTTGTTCAAGCAGAGAAAGGCGTCCCTTTTGGCACCTTTTCTAAAGGCATTAACTGTACCCAAAGAGCAACTGAAATGGGGTGAGAGGAAATGTTACTTCTGATGTAAACAACTGGGCAATGGTAAAGCAATAACTATTCCTTTAGATACTGGTTTCCACTGAACTAGACTTTGGGAGGTAAAAACTAATTCTTACTCTCAGTGGTAAATCTGCTGGGCTAAATCTGAAAATAAAAGGTCCAAAATCTCCAAGCAAAGCTTGCCAAGTCTAAAGAATCCTACTAAATATACGTTAGCTGGAGACTGACAAATGGACTGCTGCACAGATACCACTTAGAATTATACCATCCCCTCATGCAATGCCTCCAACACAGGACACTGAGGTGTTGTGGCTGAGAAGTGGGTCTGGATCTGCTAGACGGATAATACTGGGGTATTATGTATGATTTGCTTGCTCATTGGGGCTTTTTCTCCTACTAACCTGTCAGTAATCAGAGACCAGAACTTGCACGGGGCAGCTTCTGGACTAAGAGCACTTGATGTATTGTAATACATTAATCTGAATTTGCACACTGAAGCCAAGTGAGGTGTGCTGGTTGAGGATGTCGTCCCTTTTTAATCTGTAGTGAGACTCTGGAAATCCTTGGGGTACCTGAAATCAGTGAGGTAAAGCAGAATGGCTCTTATATTTGTCTGGTGTCTGTGCTCAGAGTCCTTTAAAAAGTTCATACTCTGGATATCTTTTTAGATCCAACGTTGCTGTTTATCCAAAATGGTTAGCAAGGAAGTAATACTATCCAAAACACACACACACACGCAAGAGAGAAGTGAATCAGCGTCATCTTGAGAAGCTTCTAAAGATTTTTCTACATATGTTCATCCTGCTTGCTGGAGCAGGGAAAGGTGCTAGATCATTACTCTTTAGGTTAAAAATGAATCACCTCCTTGCAGTGCTGCTCCTCAGATGTTCTTTTATTACACTCCTGGAGTGATAATAGATATAGATGATGCTCCAAACTCCCAAAATTTCTCTGGGCTTCGTGCCAATATTTAATGCATTAACAATGAGAAGAAATATATCTTATCTTTACTAAGAAAAGTTTTGTTGCGGGTACAACGTTGTGTCCAGCTCTAGAATTCTAGCAGAGATGTGTTCAGGGCTGCCATCAGCTACACTGAGCCTACACCTTTCTGACTCTAGTCCAAGGCTAATTAAGTCTAGCATACAGAAAGCTGAGGTGAAGCATCCAAAACAATCAAGAGAACATCAAGATCACAGAAGGAGGTTCATGCCTCATTCATATGTCAGTAGGGATCTACACGCTAGCAAAGGGCTTAAAAGACAGAGCAGAACTAGAAAAAAATTACAGCGACTGCATGAAAACAAAAGTGTTACTGCATTGGCATTCCTGAGGCACTTGAGTGTTCTCTTTTGCCTAGAGTAAGCAATAACTGCCTCATATCACAGCACTGTTATGAGCAAAGGTTGGCTTTTTCATGGTGCTATGTTTGACTTATTAATGAACCAATATTCAACCGTTCACTTGTATATGCAGAGAAGATGGACTTGAAAATTAACCTGTTTCCAGAAAAGGCCAAAAAGTAGAAGTGCTCATGCTGCAGTTCTAAGCATCTGATTGGCACAGGAACCACAGTGCTCTGGATAGTGTCAGATGCAGACTCAGGCTCGTGTGCTGGGCATGCATCATTAGTATCACTTCTCTCCCATAGTGCAGGTTAATAAACAATAAGCCACTCATTTAAGGATGGAAAGGCAGCTACAGGTGGGGTTTTTTTGTCTCCACAATACTAAGAAGTTCCACATGTCTGCTCCCTACCTGCATGAAGAGCCACCTCTTTTGCTGGTCTGGAACCCAGCTCTTGCTCGTTTGTCTTGAATTCTTTTACTGGAAGAGGCAGCAAGCAATTGGCCCCTACCTACCTCGTTTATGTTGTTAAGGATATTGTGGACTTTTACTATGTGGTATTTTTACTAAGATGCCTCTTTTCCAGCCACCTCAGTTATTCTTTTTATTGAAGCTTTTCGTGCTTTTGATTATCCTTGTTAGCCTTCTGCGAACCTTTTATGTCCTTTTGCAGATGAGGAGAACAGAACTGGACACCATATTCAAGGCATAGGCAAAACAAAGATATAGGCAAAACAAAGGCATAGGCAAAACATGGATTTATACTGCAGCATCGTATTTTTTGTTTTGTTCTTTATTATCTTCATGATAATTCCTAGCATTTGTTTTGCTCTTTCGACTGCTATAGAACACTAACCTGATGTTTTTTGTGGACTTATCTATATCATAACATGAAGCTCTTGCTCCCAAGTGGTAAAGGTCAATATAGCACTCAAAATTTCTTGTGTGAAGCTAAGATTGGTTTTCCCCATGTACATCACTTTATGTTTATACGCACTGAATTTCAACTACCAATTTTTTGGCCAGTCACTAGGCTTCTTAGTTCTTAGTGCCTTGGATAGCTGTGTATCATCTGCAAATTTGTTATCCCCCAGCTCACCCCCTTCTGGAGGTGATAAAACTTTAAGTATCTTAGAACAAGTTTCAGCACAAATCCATGCAGAATTTAACTAGTGACTGCACTGAGAAACAACGATTACTCTTATATTTGTTCTGAGTTTTGTATGCAGCTTAATTTTCTATGCATGCTTCATTTCTTTGTCTTTGATTAAAGAAAGAAACCTCTTGGAAACCCAGGTTTATCAACTAGATCACTTTCACCTACATATTTGTCACCCCCTTCTTGCACCTTAAAGAAGCTGGATTCACTGCTCTCAAATCAGACAATCTACATGGTTTCATATCTGGAGATGTCAGACTTTCCATCTAATTTTCAGGTGGACAGTTGTGTGTAGCAGAAATGACAACTGGAACAAAGAGGGGAATTAAGAAACCGTGAGAATCTGTTATTTATTTACGACATATGAAATAAAAAGAAAGCTTTCATATTTTTCTAAGCACACAAAAATCTCACTTCAATTATTTTGAAGGCACTGATTTGCCCTGTCTTTTACAGTGTGTAAGTGAAAAATCCTCACAGTCCAGATGGAAAGACGTCTGAGCATTGCTGTGTTTTGCTGATAAAACATTTAGAACATATTTATGAATACTACTTTTACTACTCAACCAGCTGAGGATTTTCTCACGAACATATGAAATAATTTTCTGGTAGATCTTCTGCTGTAACTTTTCACAATGACGCATGAAGACTTAGAAATTTTCATCGAAGAATACAAGCATTTACACTTGTGGGCCTAAATTTGTCTTGGCTCATGGTCATCAGAATCTCTTAAAAGTATAGGATTTTTGCTTAGTTAATATAGCTGACCTAACTTGGGGGATAAAATCTGGCATATTCCTGAGGTTCAGATAATTACCAAAATATATACACACCCACATGCAAATATTCAAGCCTTGCACAGATGATGCTCTTGTGTATATGACTGACTTAAGGGTTTCTGGATGCATGTGCCAGGCCATAGCTATTCCCAGCTCATATCTATCTTACAGTATGTTACAAAACTCTTTCTGAAAGATTTTAGCTGGAATTCCTTTCCTAAATGTAGGTAATTTGAGTAATAAATACACCTGTGCATCTGTTCTCCCAATACAAATCCTGTAATACAGACAATCTAATTTCAGAGTTCTCCCAATACAAATCTAGTAATATACACAATCTAATTACAGACACCTTCTTAGCTGCTGAGGTATAAATGTTGGATTAAAAGCTGAATACATTTCACTGACTATGGGAGTGTAGACACCAACCTCAACTTAGTTAATAGCTGTATTTAGATCACTATAGTCTCCCATATAGTCTCCAGCTGGATGCTTCTCTTAATATCTTCTGATATTTTATCTTCCACACCTAATTGTCAACTCAGACCCTTTTTATTTCTTTTTTTCCTTGATTTTCTGATTGGATGAGAAATCTTCTTTAGTTTTGTTGTTTTTTGTTTGTTTTTGTTTTTTTTTTTTTTTCTTTTTCTTTTTTTTTTTTTTTCTTTTTCTTTTTTTTTTTTTTTCTTTTTCTTTTTTTTTTTTTTTCTTTTTAACTCCTTTCTCAGTTCTACTATGGTCTTTTAAAAGCACTAATAATAAATATTTCTGAGCTGCTTTCCTTTCTCCTTTTTGTGTCTGTGTTTCTTCATAATCCAATAGGGTGCTTCTTAATGTCACTCTACATACATTTATTTTCTCATGATGGCCAAATCCCTGGATAACATGGTTTAGTAAATGTTGTGCTTGACTCCATTACCACGGAGCTTAAGCGTGTACTACTAGTGAGGCTTTCTATGCAAGCAGACTGTGAAGCTATTTAAATCACTTCCATCCACCATATTTTTAATTGTTCAGCCAGTGACAATTCAAAAACTCCAAGGTGAAATAATGCACTCTTACTCCTGCTGTGATCCTTGAAGCAGCTTGGATATTTGTTAACACGACATTTTGAGTTTATAATATGTGGTAATTATATTAATATACTTCCTGGGGAGATTTTACTTCTACTGAGTGCATTTCTCTCCTTTTCTGTTGCACCATTTGTGTGGTGAATCAAATACCTTTGATAAATATTAATAAATAATACATTTACCATATATTTAAGTCAACAGGGAGGCTATTTTGTCATTATCCTGCTATCAGAGTATATTAAAATAAATGGTTTACAATGAAGGACATTCTTCCATAAATTTCCGTGTTCAATTATACACATAGCAGTACACTTGGCAGGAAAATAGCAAATTACCTTATAGCAGATATATTGCATGACAAAAACTATGTTATAAAGAACAGGCATGCATCAATCAGGCTTTAGAAACTGCTTGGGTAATTCAAAACAGTGTGTAAAACCTGAATTTTGTGGCTAAATGAGCTTCGAATTAAAACAAATTTTACATAATGTTGGGCTTGTTCATGTTGAATTATTAAGATGGGCTAGATTATTAACAGAAACATGCATTAGTGTGGGTCTCTTGAGTAATATATGTTTTAGTTAAGCTACGTCTTGCTGTAGGGGATTGTGGATAATAGTTTTCCAATTTTCTTCCTGTATCCATACAAATAATTGCTGGCAGCTTTTTGTATTTAGGTGCTTTAAGGGTATTTATTGTATACAAAATGAAATATAAATAAAAGGCAGTCAAAACAGTCACCAAATATTTTCCCAAGCACCAGCCCCAGAGCATGATATTGAAGGAAAACCCACGTACTGTGTGCCAGACTCTCATGTCTTGTGTTTCACTCCCTCCTCTCTATTTGCCTCTTTACTTCCGAGATTCTTGCTTGACAATGACACTGGATCAAGCAAGGCTTCTCCAGATATGGTCAGGATTTATTACATCTGAGTGTTATTTGATTCTTGCCATGACTTTAAAGCAAGAGACTCTGGCTTTTTAAAACTGAATTTTCCTCTCTTTGTCTGAATTTTATTTTCCTATAACGTTCCAGTGTACCTTCCTCCATGCCACATGCCATATGGGACAACAGGAATGTGTAATGGCACATAGCACAGCGATACACAAGCTCATATAGAACAGACACCAGACTATTGTGCCCTGCAAAAATGTCATTCACCAGAATGCTATGACTGTAGTTAGGATGAGGTCCTGCCAAAATTAATAAAGTCTCACCTTACATAGGACCGCAAACATGTTATGCAGTTTACTTGATTTTATATAGGTTTCACAGCATTTTCAGCCACTCTGCATGTCACTCTGTGTATATATATATGCCCACAGCCAGGCTCTCTTCCACTGCTCTTGTCTTTCTATGCCTTTCTCTCTGACTTGCATCTCCTGCTGCATCCATCGTGTAACTCACATTGTTAATTCTTCACACGCACGAGTTTGCTTGATTGGTTTACTGGTGTGGTTGTAGACTCGTGGCTGAGATGACTAAACTCCTTAGCTGGGTATTTGCCGTGTGTTCTCCAGTGCCTATAATTAAACCTGAATGTCATTGATTCTTAGTGCACAATGATTAGGGAACAATGGTTACTGAATGTTTTAGCTGCTGTGTTGAACCTTATCAGGGGCTTTGAACACTTTTTGAAATAAAAGTAAGGATATCTAAGCACAAGATCAACATACTATGGTTGGAATTCATCTGTTAAATGAAATCGGTCCTCTTAGGAGTTTCCCTGGAAAATTTTAGACGTGGTGAATGCTGTTCTGTAGTTGGAATTAGATTGTTCAGGCTGGGAAAAGTCCAGTCTACTAACAGGGTCAAGTGGGAACAGCTACACAAATCATATAATGTGAGCAGGTTAAGAATGTGGGTAACAAAGGTTGCTCATCTGGTTGGAGTGCATACGTCAATAAGGAAGTACATAACTTAATGGAGAAATCCACTCTGCATGAGGGACCCAGCTCCCAAGGGTGTCTAAGCAAAGATTTCCCTTCCCTGTGGGCAGTTCATATGGTATGTGCAGAATTCAAGCACTGCTCTAGCCTCACATGTTAAACCGTTGCATATGTAAGTATTTATTCAGAGAAGAAACATTTAGAAACTAAAATACTATCTGTGTCTGTGTTTGTAACAGATGTGCTAATCCTTGGTAAACAGGTCATTCTGACCTCCTTTCTTTTTCAAAGCAGGAAGTTGTGGAGATTTGTTTCGATACAGAAAGGAAAAATGTCTAGCATTTAATCTTTTAAAATACACAGAGTAATTTTTACGTGGAGTAATGCATTTATCATTCTATTTGGAGGATTTTGGTATTGGTACAGACATGTCTTGTTTCTCATAGAAGGAGAGCATTTGCTACCCATGAAAAAGAACAGATATATAGACCAGAGCAGAACAGCTAAAACATGTCACTCATAGAAACTTGTTTCCTTGGAAATATTGCAAATATTTCTCCAACTACATTAAAAATCAGTTCCATTGGAAAATAACAATGTGAGATAATGACTGTTTATTAATTTCTATTTCAAAATTACATAAAGACAACATCTGATTTGATTTGTTACTTGTATGAAATATTTTGTGTTCCAACTGCAGTATTTGTAAACAATGTAAAAAAGGGAGTCACGGTAGGTACTTAGAATATTGTAACACTACTGTTACATTTCGATGGCTAGTTAAAAGAGGAAAAATAGGTTTTACCTTTTTTTTTTTTTTTGTAACTTCTACCTGCCAAGGTCATAGTGTGCAATTCTACCCACTAAGGGTAAAGGAAAAGCTCCTGTTCATATTTGCTCTTTGCTAAATTGTATCTTGCTAAATCCATACCAGATTTATATTTGCAATTAACTCTGAGAAGAAAATACTGTATAGTTAAGACTTGCATGTCTGAAAGGTAGAAAATGAATTGTTTCATAATGAAAATGCTGAATTATAAACACTCTCAATCATGGTAGATGTAAGCACACAGGCAGAATTGATGTTTCAAGCGGCTTTCTCCTTGTGTGAAACTACTTTAATCACTTTTCAGATTACATTAATTTTAATATATTTTTAATATGTTCAGTAAACTTGTAATTATGATGAAGAGATGGCAATCAAGCTTCTTAATGTTGAGCATTAATATCTACAATGACATGAAGACTGTAAGAGTGTAATCAGTTAAAATGTCATTTTTGGGGGAATTTATTGACTGGTCATAACACTGAAAAATGGATATATTTTGCTCAAAGTAAAAAATAGTATTTGACTCTCAGAAGCAAATTACCCTTTTCAACAGCAGACTAAAGTTACATCCCAAATCTTTTACTTTAGTTGGTTAAGAAAAGAGCCATCAAGGAAGGCAATACCTCATAACAAATTATCATGTTCTGCAATGATAAATCAATAAACTTGAAAGAAGAGGAAGAAATGGAAGCTGAGAGTTGACATATAATGTAAATACATCCCATAACATTACAAGATTGGATAGTCTAAACGTAGGACTAAAAGTTAGTTGCTTTTAATGAGTTATCTGCTCTTAATGTTTTTTATGACAAAAGGATTTTGCTGCCCTTAAAGGGATGTGAGGGGAAAATAGAAAATCAACAATTCCATTCCTTAATGACATTATATAGATAAAGATTACTGTGGTGCTACTGTATTACTGTTTATTAGGGATGCAGTGCTACTTCTTTAGAGGCAAAAGGACATCCCTCTTTGTTTATGTGGACCTTTGTGAGACATCACACAACTATACCTCTGAGTAAGAATACACGTTTCCATTTATAGTCTTCAGTGCTCATGTTTATGGGCTACAACATTCGTTACTCTAGAATGATTTTCCTTATAAATATTGACACAAGAGTATAGACCATTAATTGTGTAACAAAGGACACCCATGAAACCAAACCTAATTTTTACTTTCCTAGTGGATATACAGTCTGAAGAGCACTAAAGCACGGTAAGTATATTTTTATTCCAGATCAGTATATTTGCAAGGGTACATTCCTCCTTAATTTCATCAGAGAAACACAGTGGTGTAAGAGCGCTCTTGTTCAAGCCTAAAAGCTTATGCAATAAAAATTGTTCGTGGATATTTGCAGATGAAGTACATTGGCGTCTGAATATGCTGTATTTCCCCTTCTGCTAGCAATTACAGGCTGTTTCACATGGGATGCCAGGTTTTATGCAGTGTTCTTTATTTGTGGCAAATTAGGGAGATGTTCTGAAGCACTGAGGTTGCTGAATCTATTTACCAAATGCCAGGCGACTGCCTTTATCATTTTATAGGTGAACAACAAGAACTATCCAATTGTGCTTTGAGTGTATACATCCACAGCAGTCCAAATTACACCAGCAGTAGTGCTGCTATTTATACAGGTGGTAATAGCACTACAGAAAATACCACCCACCTGGGAATAAGAGACTGTAGTAAAAGTCCTTATTTATCTGCCTATCTAAATACTCTAAGGCTGAATTCAAAAAAGGATACTGTTTGTATTATCAGTGGAAAAACTGTATCTATGTTATTTTTATGCATGGAAAATGGTTTGTGAGGTTTTCTTCAGCTGTGCAAAGGAAAATCACTGTGAAAATAGGATTTAATTAGTTTTGACTAAAGCTACTGAACAAACAATAAGCTTGAATGCATGAGGAACAGGTTTTAGAAGATCAAGGGTGAAAGTCATTTTCATTATAAGAATGTCGATTCTTACCCTTCCATGCACACATGGTCTGCTCTGTAGTAAAGCGACAGCACATTTTAGCACATAGCTACAAGTGAATTACTGTTCTGTCATAGAACGTACTAAAGATCTGTGTAGACAACACGACCTTGCGGGTCGTGGTATCTATCCTGTTCAGCAGAGTCCCGCTGAGACCCCTAACCAGTTAGTGCATACTACCGAACATCTCTATGTGAAGTGTTTCTTTCCCAAGCCGGGGAAGAGGATGAACAAGCTGTGGTTGTAGCTCGCGTGTGCTGCCACACAGTTCCAGCTCTGTGCTGTGGAGACTCGAGGGGAAACTGGGGTTTCTGCACAGTGTTCCTGGGAGCTCCCCGGGGCAGAGTGAGTGCAGGCAGGAGCCCTCAGGGACCTCTCCACTCTCTACGCTGTAAAAGTACAGTGAATCAATAAGGCATTTCTGTTGTGTTATAACATTTAAATGCTCTTAACTGGCTGAAGATGAGCAGTGCTGTAGCCGTAACAATCTGATGATATCACTCCACATTGGCTTCTAGGAGAGAGAGAGACAAGGTCACCTGTTGGAGCTGGAAAAAAGTAGTCAAGCTTACAGGCAAGTATGCCATATACATTCAGATATATAGGTCTGTTTTGACGAACACTGGAATTTTAAAAAAATCTCTCCAAGCTTGGCTAGTAGAACCCATCTTTTAAGAAATTCTTCAATTCCTCAAAAATTACTGTATTATTATTGCCACTATTATTTGTTGATATAGTTGTGTGACTTAACAAGACCTTCCAGACAGTTCACTTCAGCTCATCTAAGTTCACCAGTGAATTAGCTATTTTATACTAGTGTTTACAGTAAGTTAACATTGTCCCCACCATTTCTGCTCACACAGCTCTCTTGTGTACGTCCTCAAGAACCTTCAAGTCTGAATTTCATGTTAACATCTTCATAATTACAAAAGCTGAGGGGACCAAAGAGACTAATCCATCAAAGTGTATAGTGAACATTTCTTCCAATAACTATTATATTTTCTAAGTTGGCTGTTATAGATTTTACACCTTCACTGATAAAATTTATTTTCTTCTAAGTGGTTTTGGATTAAGATGGGAATAGGGCTTTAAATGGTAAATGTATTACTTCCACACTAAATACATGTGATGGTTTTGGCCTGGTGCCCAAGAAGAGCTAAGAATTTTTCTCTGCCATAGGCTTTAGCATTAATATTTTTCAAAGTCGTTAAACATTTACCAAGAAGCTATAGATGCCTGCTCCCTCTCTTTCTATGTGTTTTATGTTCTATGGCATTTGGATGCATTCTGCTACAGGTTCCAGTGACTCTAAATAGTTTAATTCTGGAAGTGGGATTAAATGAAATACGCACAGATGGCTAAAGCAGAGGCTTGGTCAGGCTATTTGCCATTAAAGAACAACTATGTTTTGTCCTGGCTGTTGCAGTCACTGGATCAAAACCTTGTTCAGGGAAAAGTAAGGGTTCTAAAAATCTGGCTGACCAAATTGTCATATGCATGAAAGTGTAGTTTTATTCATGAATACAAATACAATTCTGGACACCTAATTTTCTTTCCAGTTATTGTCAGCCAGTTTTGGACCTTCAGCCCCCACTAATTTGTCAGATTTGTCACACCTGGGTGATATACACTGTTGCCTACAGAACCTTATACAGGAGGGAGAAGGTTTGATTGGAGTAAAATGTAAATTCTTCAGGGTAAATGTTAGGGGACAGAAGTTTGTGACAAAACCATCTGTTGGCACTTTAATTTGGATTAAATTCAAACTTTTGAAGTTAATTTGTTTAGGATCAAGAGTTCAGTGTTCATGATAGGTTCAGTAAAGCATTTTAGCAGTGGTGGGGTGAGCCAGTGATAGTTGGGAGAGGAACGTAACACAGAAAAGGAATATGAGTGGAAGGATCTTGGGGACAGGACCAGGAGCAGTATGCAATTCTGTTCCCAGTGCCTTTGCAGGAGCAAGGTCTGAAGGAGAAGATGCTAAAGAGAAATAGTTTGCATGCCGGTCCTGCACATGCCAAATATGTGCTGTGCTACTTGATGTCTCCCCACTTCGGCAGTGTCAGAAGACCTGACTCGCCTCTGACAGATGTAGGCAATAAGAAAAATTGTCAGTGTAAGCACATGGAAGGCTCATTGTGATTAAAAAAACTGCTGGACATCACCTCACTTGGTGAAGATAGTGGTGGAGTTTGTGATGACCTGCGTAACATCCCAGCCTTGGCCTAGGCCTTAACAAGCCACGATGTTCAGGCTACAATTTAGACAATTCAAATACTTGGCTTTGTAAAGGCTTATACAAATCAAGGATAAACCTTGCTGTATGTCAGCCACCACAGAACCTATCTCGTGAATATGGCAGTGATTTGCAGTGGCTTTCCTTGAGTCACCACAGTTTACATTAAACAGAATCATAGACTCACAGAATAGTTTGGGTTGGAAGAGACCTTAACACATTATCTAGTCCAACTGTCCTGCAACAAGCATGGACAACTTCAACTAGATCAAGTTGCTCAAAGCCCCATCCAACCTGACCCTGAATGTTTCCAGGGACGGGGCATCTACCACCTCTGGGAAATCTGTTCCTGTGTTTCACCACCCTGATCGTAAAAAAATTCTTTCTTATATCTAGTCTGAATCTCCCCTCCTTTACTTGAAAACCATTACTTCTTGTCCTATTGTGACAGGCCCTGCTGAAACATCTGCCCCCATCTTTCTTATAAGCCCCATTTAAGCACTGGAAGGCCGCAATAAGGTTTCTCTGGAGCCCTCTCTTCTTCAGGCTGAACAACCCCAGCTGTCTCAGCCTGTCCTCACCGCAGAGCTGTTCCAGCCCTCTGATCATTTTTGTGGGCCTTCTCTGCCTCCTCTCCATCAGGTTGTACGTCTTTCCTGTACTGAGGACTCCAGAGTTAGATGCAGTACTCCACACGGGAGTACCCTACACTCATACCCTGGAATCATACTCTGGTTCCTGTGACAATGCCAATCTCTGATCTGGGCTGGCTTTCAGCCACAGATTTTGATTGTCAGCATATGGTTCCTTGATGAATTGCTTGCAAAAGGACCTTGCCAAATGCTTTTTTTCATACTTACTTAAGTTCTGATTAGATTACACGCTCAGGCCAAAACTGGCATTTGCTTCCCTCTCTGACATGATTTTATGTGTTCCGTATTACTCCTCCTCAATTCTCTTTTGCAGAGAACCACACTTACTTCAGTACGATTTATCCCAAACAGTTAAGACTATTATGCAGTAGAAAGGCATCATTACAAGGTGCATGAGTGCACATGAGTTGCATTTCAAGTGGTAGTGATATTTACATCATTTCAAGTGTACCTTCTGTACACCAAGTTACAGAAAATAAGTTTAATATTTGCAACATGTTGCACATTGCATGATGAAGGCAGAGATCATAATATGTCTTTGCCATTGAGGACAAGATCTCAGTGGGTGACTTTACTGCACCTCCACAGAGCAGACTTGAAAAATTCAAGAATAACTTGTGAAGGTCATATTTTATGGTTTATGTTGGTTGGTCCAAATTGTGATGGAGTGAGAAAGTGGCACTATAATTAAAGAGTCAAGAAGGAGAAGTTTAAGAGAAAACAGTGAAAGAGTTCAATCTCCTTTTCCCCAGTTGTCAGGGTGTGATGATTTTCCCTGTTAACAGTTCTGTGACAGATTTGTAGGCACCAAGTGCTCGTACAGATACAGGCTCTTCTTCTATGAGCTGACAACGTAGGAACACACGGCACTGGCCTAATAACATTCAGGAGCCAAGACCCTTCAGAGAAGTGAAGGTGAGTCATTTGAAATCACCGTGATCGTGGTAAAACTAATGGTGGTGGGAGTGCCTGTCAAATCAGGCAGCCCTGACTGTGCTCCAATTAGCTGTGCTTGTAATTGATGTTACAAGTTTGAAGTCTGTTGTGATTCACGGTCGCTAATTTTCACAGCAGTGGTGGCTCTTCCATTTTAAGGAAAAGACCAAGGACTGCTTTATAACACTTACGTCTGTGATTAATGGAATGGAGAGCTGACTGAAAACCCAATATTTTAGGAGACTGGCAGAGATGGGGAATTAAAAAGGCAAGGGCCGTAGCATGCTGAACTTCTAAATTAGTTAGTATGCTCAGACACCCCGTACTGACTACAATGGGGACACTGTGCTGAATTCCTCTGTGGACATTTCCAGCCAATTGCCCAGAAGATTCTTGGCTGGCTGAATGTTTTACTTTAGCCTCTGAGAATATCTCTCACAGTTTTAATCAGTTTGCATAGAGTCCTGTGAATTCCTGCTACAGAGAGATAGAAGTGCATCATAGGCAGTTTTGTATTTAGTTAGAGATATGATGTCTCTTTTGACATTGACTAAAACACTGACACTTTATTTTGGCTGCCACAGCACACAGGGTGCTAGTGATCTTTCAGGCTCTCAGACTTATATCCCCACAGGATGCATCTGGTACTTCCTAAGGTCACAGCAGAACTCAGCAAAAAATCTGCACGGTGCTCTACATGAGGGGCACCTACAGCACTGAAGCACAGCAGAGCTGGAGTGAGTGGGAGGGCCATGGCCCTTTAACTGTGCCTTAGGAGTCTGGGGAACCCTTCTGAAGCAGCTCTGCAACTTCTGAATTGCTTGTATATGCTGAGAGAAGAATAAAGATATGTAGGGGAATGGCTGTGACTCAGGGTTGTATGATTATCCCAGAAACATGAATCCTTGTGCCCAAATTTTCACTATCTTGTCAGCAGCAGGAGAGCCAAACTCACTGCTGAGCACAGAACACTTTACCTTTACTCTCTCCTTGTTGTGTCTGAAGAGCTCCGCACACAGGGCTCTTCTTGGGAAGGCAAAATCAATGCTGCTAACACTCTTAAGAAACTTAAAGGTGAGCTGGCTACCCAAACAAACTAGTTTAATGGCAACTTGGATATATCTGCATGACTTCAAGCGACTGCAGTGTAGACACATCTTTTCAGGCATGCTCATGCTCCTAGGCTAAAGCCACATTAGAATGTATTGCTTGCTATATTATAAGACAATTACAGTGTGTAGACCTGTGCTGGCACTGAAACACCATAAAATAAGATTAGAATAGTTTCAGTTTTATGTCTGAGTAACAGTACCAGCCTGAAATCCTGCTGTGAAGTTTACATCTTGGGTAGAGGTACACAAGGGCCTGCGAATATTCTTCTACTTTATGCCCTATAACTTCTCTCCTTTCGGCAGATTTCACTGAATGACTTTAAATTGTACATTGAAATTTGCTTTTGTGTAAGTAGAAGCATTCTTTTCAATCATTTTCTGGAGAAAGCAGCATACAAAAGACAGCCTTTCCTAACCCCTCTCTATTTCCTTCACCTCCAGGCCTCCCTGCTTCACCTTCAGTTTCTCTCCCAGTTGGAAAGAAATTCTTATGCTTCTTTCTAAAGACTACTAACTTTTCAGTTAAAAACTGTTGGCTTCCTGCAATGCCTAGAGGATCCTAGTGTGAAGAAGACTGGTAGTTCAAATGGCCCAGAGGTGATTAAATCCATTTCCCGTGTTTGATATTGCCTCCTACTCATTCAATTTTGGTCTTTATTGCAACAAGAAGAATAAAATAGACCCCTCTGGACTTCTGAAATTTCCCTTAGCAAAGTAACTTCTCAGTAAAAGATAGATCGAAAAATAGCTTTGGTACTTAGGTGCAGATCGAAAAAAAAATATATGATCTTAAGACAGTATGACTGATGGTGTTGCAAAGCCTAAAGTTAGGTACCCAGCTCCAGGAGAATTGTTCACAGGACCACTCATCATGCCCTCCTGTACCAAGAGCTGGGAGTCAGCTGAAGGCTCCAAACCAAGCCAAGAGACCACGTGGCTTTGTGAGGCTTTCACCCTTATGATCTGGGTGCCTTTGAGACACTTGGATTTGGTTATTAGCCCTCTACATGGGGATTAGGTGCTTTTGGACAACTGCTTACTTTTCAAATGGGTGTGTCCAGCCACCGTGGAGTCCATCGGGGCAGGTCCTGGCAGCCAGGGCCTGTCCCATGACCCCAGCCAGTAGCAGGGCAGCTGGGGAACATTGGGGCAGCATCAGCCCTGGGCATCGGGCACCTCGCTAGGAACAGGGATGTGCTGAGGCTGGGTCAGCACATGGGCCCACAGGTGGATCCAGCCTGGTGGGCCCCGTGGCCAGGCACGAAGACCAGCCCTGATGTGGTATTGCTGGGGCAGGGGCCAATGGCACCTGGGGGGCTGAGATGGGGTCTTGGGTTGTGGGCAGGTTGGGGAACCCTGGGATAGGTGGGCAGGGTGGGGAACCCTGGGATAGGTGGGCAGGGCTGGCAGTGCCTTGGGGCCGTGGTGGTGTGCTGGTTTGCACCCACCTTTTGCATTGTAGCCAGGGAATGAGAGCATTTACCGAGGGAAGAGAAGGTATGGTCTCCAGCTCTACCCACTCTTCTGAGTGTCCATTCACCTCTCCCATATTACTGCAGACTAACCATGGGTTTCAGCACTTCCACCCTTTTAGTCCTCTGTGGTGCAAAAACACAGTCTAAAGTCTAAAGAGGTCAACTCTTTATGTATGCTGCAGAGGAAACCACTTTACCCAAGTCAGGCTTGTGAAGCCCACCCTAGTGTCACGTCTGGGAGGCCATTGGTCATTACAGGGCTCTGCAGCTTACCTACTGCCATCTCAGCACTGGTTACTGTATGTGTGTACATGTGGCACTGTCCTTTCATGAAAAAAGGTGAAATTTACACTGTTATATCTCATTACTTTAGAATAAATTGTACCTGAAAATTTACATTTTATTGAACTTTTGTTTTTATGTAATTAGATGTCTGCTTTAATGTGAATCCCAGTATATTGAAGCCAGAGATGACATTGAAAATCATAAGCTCTCCAGTATAATAAAGGAAGAGGATGTAAATTAGAGGGCTTTCTCAGTGTCATTGTTCAAAATGTCCCTATGGAGAAGCGTATGAGCCAGTAGTATCATAAAAACCTCTCTTACTTGCTACTTCTGAAGGAATTGGGAAGGAAATACAGGTTTAATTACTCCAGTAGTTTTGAAACAATCCTAGCATTGAAAATAAGTTCTCAAACCACTGAAACTTCTAAATAAGTCCGCTCTGAACCTTCATTGTGAATGTAAAAAAAATTAAAGGACTTCATATGGCAGAGCACATACTCCATTTAATTTAAAACACTTTAATTGCATGTGAAAATGAGAAATATGTGCTGTGTAAGTAAAACACATATTTTTATACCTTTTCCAAGTGATTTATCATCTTTTTAGAGGTGCAGAGCAAAAGGACAAGGTGCAAAGAACACAACACGCAGCAGGGGAAGTTCTGATTAGGTGTCAGGGTAATTTTTTTCACTATGATATTGGTCAGACATTGTATGAGATTGCCCAGAGACTTTTAGTATATCTATTCTTGGAGATATTGTTGACTGTAATGAACAAGTCCCTGAGTCCTTTAAATTGGTTCAGATTTGAGCACTATCTGGACAAGTCAATATCTAGAGATCTATTTGAACCTATATTGTTCTATTGTTCGGTAAGACGCAGAAGGCTGCAAGTGGAAAGAGATGGAAAAAGTTCTCTAGTAATCTTTGGACCTTGACCTTTCATTGCACAGCATACATTGTTTGAATTAAAAATGAAGAAACTGCAATGTAACTACCACAATTCCAATTAAAATTACCCCAGTGGCATGTAATGGATTATTATAAAAAAACATATTTAGGTCCTGAAAACATTTTTATACAGACTATAAAGTTGTATGAAACTGAATAACTACATATTCTGCAAACAAAAGCCTCCAAGACATCTCTGCATGAATTGTTGCATACTGCTGTCATTCCTGGGAAAGGGAAGTTAGTGATTTATTGGACAGAATTAGAAGGGACCAAAGATAACGTTAAAAAAGGTTTAATACAGTGTTGTTCTTTGCTGCTCACACTTGAGGTGCTGGGTGAAAGAGAACTGAGGGTGTCCGCTCCCATCGAAACTGGCGTGAGTGGAGGAGGCACAGTACAGGGTCAGGCCTTTGGTGACGATGGGTTCTACATCAGCCATGGATCATTAGGTTCTTTGCCACGGATCTTTAATGATGAGATGATAGAACAAGGTGGTATGGTCTTTAGTCTGTCCTTGAATTCACCCTATTCTACAAGCAGATAAAATTTGGGTGTTGCAAAAGTGACAGGAACATGGGAACAGTGTGAGAAGGGAAAATGTATCAGTAAATTACTGAGTGGCGGTCTTTCCTGGCTTATTTGAAATGCTTCTGTCCTCCTCCTTCAGATTAAGCCTTAAAGTTATTGACGTTACCTAATGGATGGAATGGTTGATGCCAGTGTTATTATTAAGATATTTGACAATCTCACAGAGAAGTGGCACAGGGTGATTTTTTTTTCAACAGGAAAACAAAAATCCTATCAAGGAAAGCAAAATTTAACTAAAAACATTATAACAAAGACATTTTTGTTACACTTTTTATAACTCAGGTAATGTTGACTTGCCCCAAATAATTTTGTTGGTTTTTTTATGGTTTGTTTTTGTATTTATGTGGTTCTCCCCCCTGCTACTACTGAAGGTAAATAATAATATATCTACTTCCCTTGGCTGAGTCCTGGTCAAACACAAGCAGTTTACCGCACTGTTTGAAGGTGAATGGGAGGTCTGGGGCTCTGTCAGGGCTGGCAAGGAGGCAGATGGATGAAGTGGTGGCTGTGTTCCCTCAGGAAGGAAATTCTGGGAAAGAAAATAGTGCCAGAAAAGGCATTTCATCTCCACAGACAGTTCCTCTTCCTGGAAATGTCCTGCCCTTTCCAAGCCCTGCCATGTGCTCTCTCTCAGTAAAAAGATAGCTAGCTATTTGGTATTTTCTCCAAAACTATGGAAGATTTTTTATTTTTATTTTTATTTTTTTTAATATCAGTACTAGCGTACTGTATAGGACTTTGCCTGAAATTAACTGGCAGCTGTTGTAATCTATGAAGAAAGAGAATTTTAAAATAAAATAAATTAGAATCAAAACAAGCAAAACACTTAATGCAATAAGAAGTAATTACATTTGGGATTAATGAGAGTAGAAACAATACTGGGTGAGAGACCATGAGACAACTAGAGAAGGAAAACGGAATTAATAGCAAAAACACAGCAATTATCTTTTAAACAATTTTAAGTGATGTCCGTATGTTTCGTGAGATGGTACACGTACAGAAGCTGTGGGATAGAGGTTACAAAGAGGACTGGATAATTTCCATGAAAGTGGCAGTAGCAGTCTGCATTTCATTTTGAGTCTCAACCTTTGTGTCTTTTATTGCAGCTGACTGATCAGACCACAATAGACCAGAAGAAATATGATGGAAGCACATCAGCTTTACAGAGTCTATAAATTTAACTGAGAGAAACAACATGGCTGCATTTATACCTTAATTAGTAGGGGAAAATAATTTAAAGTCCATGGAGTTATGCCAATTTACATTAGCAGAGGAGTTAGTCCTTAATATTTTGGGATAATCTCACTTGAATGAAAGTTTATAAATATTTTTAGCAGTCTGTATTCTAGTTGCATTATTACAGACAATAAATTAAATAAACTAGTAGCAAAATTCAAAACCTATTATGAGGGCTTGTATCCTGTTAAATGCGTCTGAAAATAAGAAGCAGCTATTATGCAAATGTCGCACCCTTGTATTAATTACACATTTTAGATGATGAGTGTGGCCCATACTTTACATAAGTCACTTTTTTGTGCCTATTAGTAATCAGAAAGATTCATAATATGAACATGCTTGCCAATCACCTGACTTATCTTTAAATACTGCATTATTTCTCCACATAGATGCCTCAGGGATGTAGACATGAAGGTAAAAAGGTAAAAGGAATTCCTGGGTTCATATAGTTTTATGCTTCACTTGAATGCAGTGATAATGCACCCTTAATACTGATTTGTTCACCATTGACCTTTTCAATATGTAAATAGATCATCTCCCTGTACAGTGCCATCAACAGGATATAGTGTGATTGATTCAGAAGAAATTGCCTTGAAAAATTCAGGTAAATGTTTTTCTGAAGTTGGAAGGTATAGCATGGTCAAATATAATGTGTATGATGTGTTCATGAAGCATGCAGTTTCAGTACTGTAGTCTCTGACTACAGAGAATATATATAGTCAAACGGCAATTCACCGTTTCTCTGGTTGTTCAGAGGGTTTTTATTTGCAAAGAAAAGCAGTGAAGGCAGATGGCTAATAGTGCACACTAGGTGATAAATAAATTACTCTATAGTATACACATTTATAGATTGACTGCGTCAGGACTGATAAAGTGTGACCCTTTCAGTGACAAAAGATTTCCATGATGAAAGACAGAAATAACACAAACACAGGAATTCTTTGCCATAATTTATTGCAAAAAATGTCTCCTAGCATGAAGATCCCTGAATTCCTGCAGTCATGAAGCCTTTGTTTCTCCTTGTGAAGGCAGTCTTAAAGCTTTTATAAATGTGGTTTGCATATCAAGGAGCCAGGTTTAACTTCTGCAAGGTTGTTTTTGTGGGGTAGGGTGGAAAAACACCACTGAAATTTTGGTAGGGTCTAAATCTTCTTTCCCCTATGAATTCCTGCCTCTCTGAGTGTTTTGACAACATCTGGAATCAACGAGCTCTACTGCTGGAGAACATCTCTGATGCTCTCTGATACTTGTGAAGATAATAATGTGTACTGAGAGCAGGTCCTACCTGTATACTAGGGGAGTAAGGAGAAACCGTAACACAAATCTACAAATTCCTGGTATTCACTGATCACAAATATCACTCCTGAAAAGAAGCAAAATGTTGAATAGCAAAAGGAGATCCCATTTTTCAATAGCTAGAGCTGCAAGCCTTGGTGGTAGCTGCTCCAAGATGCCAGGTGTTAACACTGCTAGTGTCAATCAGTTCTCTCGTTGGAACCCGTGTTTCTGTCAGAAACATCACCTGAAGCTGCCACAAAGGTCAGTCCTCTGTGCTGGCAAAGGGGAGAAATTTGCTAGATATACCAGATAAAAAAAATTATATTCATTCTTCCTGGTAAGGTGAAGGAAAAACCTTGTGACACTGGGGAAATAGCAAGTTCCCTATCAGATGAGATATCATAGTGTCAATCTCTGAACTTGCACATAAAGGGGCCTGCATTTCTGGCAGCCACAATATGTTGGAGGTAATACGATTATCATCTTTTGCTGCTGACATCTTATGGCACCAATGCATAACCTCTAAGCTTCTTGTCCATTTTGTCAGAAATAAAAATGGAAAGGTTGAATTTCACCATGTAGTACTAAAGAAAGTGAAGAACTATTCATAAAAGTGCAGCCACAAATTGATTTGACTGCAAATGCTTTTGAAATATTTTATTTTAGTTTGTTAATAATTGTATGGTGAGTGCTTCTCTGAAATTAGAAAGATGATATACAATATGCTGCCTTGCATTTAATTAGAACATTTTATAATAACACTTGTATGAATAGCTTTAGACAAAATGCAGTTGAATTGTTCTTAATTTGGTCACTGGAGGACTGCCATTTTTTTTTTTTTTTTTACTTACAACAATAGAAAGAGTGAAAAAAAGTGATCACAAAACTGCTGGGCCAGAATCTCAGCTATCACTAAACAGCTCACAGAACAGTTTGGGAATGACAGTGTGTAGGCATATAAATACAGGATTTTCACTCCTGTGGATGTGTATGTCAGGATGATCTCCATATTTTCCAAGCTCTGGTTTTCTTGTAGGGGTTACTAGATGTTCAAGTACACCAAAACACTGGAAAAAATGGAGAAGACAAGAAAACTGAGTTGAACTAAAACAAAAAGACAATTTTTTTTTTTTTTAACTGTTGGCAAATGGGCAATAAAATTTCTATCCCTGTCTAGGAGGTCAGTAGGTAACTGTGATGGGCTAGGCTGCACATTTTCTGTAATTTATAAAGCAACAGTGTACTAGGATGGAAGCAGAAAAAAACAAAAATCCAGAAGCCCAGCACTGTCTGGTAGATGAGATAAATCCTTTTTGCTATAGCAAGATGCATGGTGAAGTCAAAAATAAATTATGCCACAAGTATTGCACTACTAAAAGGCATAGTACAGCAATACAACAAAAGTTTCTAAAATATAATTCTCTAAATTAGTTGTGTTGAAATTCATTAAATTAGGATTTATCATGAAGGATTCATGTATCTCCTGTAGCAGAATACTTCTACGCAGAATGAAGTCCCCCGCTTCGTGGAGGGACCCCTTCTGCATTTCACTATCAGAAGACATCGCACACTTCTAAGGACAGACGTGGTCACCTTTTGTAATCACAAAGGACTGCGTAGCTTTGGGAGATGGTATGTTACAGTGCTAGTCTTGGCTCCATAACTAATGAAGCACTTGTTTTCAGCATTTTCTAGCATTATTGTGTTCTGCGAGGGCTGCAGATGTGCTCCTTTAATTTTTTCAGGAGCTCAGTTAATCCCACATCTAAGCTCACAGGCACAGAAGCAGCAAAGCGTCTGAAAAAGAAACTACGTGATGCTGCAGTCTTCGCCAGAGATAAGCACCCTAATTCTCCTCTCTGTTGCACTGACTTGATGCCAGTGGTACTTGACTAACTTTAGTATAATTCCCTCTACCCCACTAAAGCTGGTTTGACAGAGTATAGAAGCAAGTCCAAAGGGGGATATTTGCAGGAACTTTGTGCTTTTGCTGAATTGCTCTTACATATTATGTATGTGATCTGCTTTAAATATGTCCCCACAAGAAATAGATAAGCTGGAAATGCCTCAGTTAAGCAGCAAAGAACATGTTGACTATTACACACAGGTAACGCTATCACCTCAGTTAATTGGAAGCAAATTAGTATAACTATCTAAACCAGTGTTTCTTCTACTGGTAATTCTACTTCAAATGCTTTACTCATTAGAAAGATGTCTTTTTCATGAACACAATTGACATTACACTGAGACATTACCTGGAAGAACATGTTGAGTTTACCAGGTATAAGCGACTTCAAGTGCCATAATCCCAGGACAGCGGATGAGACAGGTTCATGCTCTGGTTAGCAGTCTTCTCTGCAAAATTTCACTTCACTGTCTCCTCTCAATGTTAGAGCCTGAGCCCTGCAAGGAAAACTGAAAACAGACTGTAGCCCTCCTGTTTTGGAAAAATACTTGAATCATTAAACAAAATATTTCATTCCTTTACCCTTGAGAAGCTGGCTGTATTTAAGCCAAGGGATATATTGCATATCTAAGCAACTTTATGCTACCTTGTCAGTTTTACAGGGTTTAGTGTCGTTCCAAGATGGCCAGAAAGAAAATAACCATTATAGGAGAGTGAGCTTTTTAAAAAAAGAAGAAAAAAAAAAACATTCCTCAGACATACATTAAATGATCTAGAGCTGTCTGACTTTGTTGAGGGAATAATTTTTCTTGGAGCAAGTCACAACAAGTTCTGCCCTTAATTAACCTTCCTACTAGCACACTGCTAGGCTGCCAGCAATATGATCTTCATCCATTTGTCTCACACTCACCAGGCAACGTTTATTTTATCTTATTAATCTGACATGAATGCAAGGTGCTAACCACTTGTGGTATTTTTCACTACAACCAGCTCTTAAATTCCACTCATCTTTTGAAATTCAAAAACTAGGAATAAGTACCTCTAATGAAATAATGTTTTTTTTTAGAAATTATGGCAAACCATAAAAATACAAAGTGTTTTCCCAGATTTTCCAAGCAAAGAGCAAAAATTGAATGTGACCTCACTGTGCATGAATACCTTAATATGAAAAAGGTAAAATACGAATAATTTTGTAATCTTTGCCTAGATAGCTTCTGGCTGTTGAATACACAGAATTTTGCCCACAGCAAGAGAAGTCAGTTCTAATGTGAATGCCCCTCTTGAATAGAGCAAAGAAGTAGAAGGCTCTTAATGGCTTTTGAGAAAACATGTGAACAGCCAGTGTTTGAAGATAAAGGAAGAACAGTCCTGGGTCCTGGAAAAAACAACCCATTAATCAGTGACAGTAAATGGGAGGTTTAAATGAAGAAACATGTGGCAGACTCAGATGCTAATATGTGCAGATTCCACAAAGCAACTCTGTCTAATAGACCAGCACAAATAAAAAGGTATTAAAATTATTGTATTCAGGCATGTCTGTCAGCACTGCAATATCTTTTTAGCTGATGACCCTGTGAATTGCCATGCCAGATCACAACAAATGTTCATCTAGTTCAGTGCTTGGCTTCTGGAGGTGAGTAAACCCTGTCTGTCTGGTCATAATCCTCCTCTTCCTCCTTCTGTTTTTTGGCCCAAAAGATATGTTGACACCTGCCTGATAAAAAATCTAGTACAGAACCTCAGTAAAAGGAAAACGTTTTGGTTTGTCTTTAATTTTAAACACTAATGCTTCTTGTTTTGTGGAACCAGAATTTTCTTGAGGATGAGCAGTACTGAAAGGAGAGAGCAGGCAGGCATAGAAGAAAGGAATCCCTTTGAAGAACAAATTTGAGGTAGTTAGTAGTTTTTTGAGTTCTTGAAAATGTGATTAAATACACAGTCTTAGGTCAATAAATATGGTAACCTATGGGTGTTATACGACATCTGTGAATGAATGAGAGGTGATGTGCACCAAAATTTGGAACCAGCAAGACGTTTTGCACACACAGTTTTTGCCAGTATCATGAACTCCCCAAAACAAGCCTCTTATTTAACACCAGCCTGAAGATTGCCTTGGAATTCTTGTTCTCTTTTAATGCTCTTTGTTTTCTCCTTTGGACTTGTGTATACTTCATCCACATCTTCAGATCACCCTGAGTCTTGTCATGCGTTGCTCTGTTTATATAACATAACACAAAAAACCTAGTGTTCTGGGTTTCCGAAGTCAGCTGACACAGCTTTTGTAAACTTTCAGTGCCAAAGAATCATGAGTCTTTGTTTCCAAAACTCTTTTTTTTTTTTTTTTTTNTTTTTTTTTTTTTTTTTTAATCAGCTATGTTAACAGAGAACTTAAGAGAAACTTACATCCTATCTCTGACTCTACTGGAATTGCTGATATCTGTATTGAGCTATTGTGTTGGCACACAGGTCAAAATTAAAAAAAAAAACAAACAAACAAACAAAACAACAAACAAAACAACTTATTATCTTCTGTTCAGTGGAAAAAAGAAAGTTTATTTGAATTTTCCATCACCAGAGCAGCTGCCAAAATTGACAATGCTGCAGTGTCTCAAAGTCTCAAAGCAGTAAACAAGAATATCTGTATTTGTGTTAACAACTTGTAGCAAATGGACTCGTTTTCACATTGAGTTTTGTAGCTGGGCCTAATGACTAGTGGTCTAGATATAAGTCAAGAGCTCTGGATTTCATTATGTCTTATTCTGCATCTTTGGGATTCTCCTAGGTGAATCACTTTCTCTGTGTACTTTAGTTTCCCATCAGTAAAATGACCTTTGTGAAATGCTATGAAGTCAGTGGTTTCCCAGTGCGACGCAGCACTATGTGTTATTACTGCAGCAATATTGCTTTTGAACATCAATTGCTGTATTCCTATAAATAGGACACAAGAGGTGAAAACAACAGCTGGTGAATACCACACACAACTCTCCACATACAACTGTGGTGTTCTATTGAATCCAAGCATTACGGGTCTATACCAAGTCTTTATGTCTCATGTTTGATCCTGTCAACTCTTACACAGACTTGCAGCACCAACAGTTTCATGTGAAAAAAATAAAGTATTTGCTCACAGAGTTTCTCTTTAAGTAAATGTCAGACAAGTCAACATGTTAGATGTGTCCCTGAGGTACTCCCCATTGCATTGGGACAGCCAAGCTCATTTAAATCTGAGAACTGAAAATTTTGTTGCAGAGGACATTTTAGTATTTGCTGTAGCTGGTGGTCCACAGGAAGTAATGAAGCCTATCTTGAAAGAATTTTTATTGTGTTGATGTATTTTTAAACCATAATATTATATTTGTGTTGGGTAATGTTAGGAGAGAGGATGCTCAGAGGTGTGGCATCAGATTAAGATGTTGGAGAGCTGGTTGCAGTTTTGAATTTTTCACTACTTTGCCCATGAGTTTAGTTACACCATCTCACCACTTATGCCTCAACTTATGAAATGAGACTTGAGATGCTGATTTGCTTGTAGAGTGAGATCTAGAGGTTAAAAATAAAAGGAGACAAGCTTTGTCTATTATTGTTATTTTGCAAACACTAGGATAGTAATAATAATAATGAGAGGTATTTCAAGTAGCTTGTTTCCCCTGTACTATCCAAAAATAAGACTTGACTTTGAAATCGGAAAAACAAAAAAACCTGCTCATTTTGAAAACAGAGGCTTCTGTTTTTATTGGTTTGTAAAGGCTGGAATCTGGGCTACGCCCTGAGACTGCACTTACAGCCTTAAAACATGGTTATCCTGTACTTAAAGAGTTAAAAACTCACAAGTATTGGAAATAAATGGGTAGAATAATCTGGCGAACATCTCTAAAATTGAAGTCAAATACTTTTTTCTTCTGCCACAGGAGATAGATGTTCCTCCAGCCACAGGCTGAGGAACAAATTGCTGACCTCATTGCACCAAGGGATGTGTTTCCACCTGGGGTCAGGACTATCTTTTGCTTTCCTTGAAGAAATAAACTCTAAGGGGATTATGATCATGGCAAGGCAGGATGTAGCTTGGATTGAGAGCTCTTATTCAAACAATAGATCACTAAGGAAGCAAGGGTCATTTTTGGAGGATATACTGAGAGTGTATTGTATGGTGTTATCCGATAACTACCTCTGGATCATTAGCAGTGGTCCCTGGGGAATCAGGTCTTCCTAGATTTACTACAGATGGTGGCTTAAATTTGATAGCTTAGTTTTCCTGTTTAAAGCTGCCTATTCTTGACAGAAACTAAAGCTGTGGCAGTGCCTGAACTAGAAGCAAAATTGGCATTCAGCATGACAGTAAGTAAAGGCATCTGCAATCTATAAAGGTAGCAGTGCCAGTATTGGCATCTGTCTTGTTTCTGGTCTCACAGCTCTGCTGCTGAGAGCAGCCCATATTACAGCCCGCATCATTGGCACGAAAATCGCTCCATTCCCTGGAAGAAGGGTTTGTGCTGTTATGGTGCCAGTTTTAACAATGATGCTGGCTACTGGTGTTGGAAGGGACATAAAATGAACAACTAGCATGAATTCCTCAGGAAAGCCTTAGGAAATGTATGTGGCTTGTGGGCCTTGTTAGCTCTGTCATAGCAGAGGCCCTGTCTGTTGCATTTTCAGCTACGTCTGTGGACATCCACAGATGCATCACAGCACTTCCTTCTAACATCTGTTGTTATTAAGCTGTAGCAAGGTGAAAGCTGTCAACTTTTCTGTTTTCTAATTCTGTAGATTTTTATTTTCAACTTAAATGCAGAAATACAAAGCTTTCAAATGTTCCATAACAATCTCATACTCTTACGTTGGGCATAAAACCGAAGGCTGATATGGTTTAAAAAGCTCTGGATTGCTACTGATACATTTCAAATTAGTGTCTATAAATCACCTGGTATCACCGTCACATTGCTTAGTATGATGGCTTAAATGAAGTACATGTGCTTATTTTTTTCCAAAAGGAACCTCATCTGTTCAATGAAGCTGGAAGATGAAGCATATCTTACTCATCAGTGGGGTTTATATATTCTGTACGTCTGAAGCAGAAGGCACTGCACAAGGAATTGTGTGTTAATAGGAAATATTTCAAATAAAACTGGTGGTTGAAAAGGCTGTTTTCAGACTTTTCAGGCTATCAAAGCCACTGGATGTTGCGATCTTTGAGCAGCTGTCCCCATTACAAGAACTGTCTCTATTGCTCATATGATTGAGTGGCTGAATACTGCCAGTTTAGTCACATTCTCTGCCCTGTCAGCTGTCGTCACTATCTCTTTCTACACCAGCTATTGTCTCCTCCATGACAGCTTTCCCCTGTACAGGTTTTCTTCTTTCATGGCACATCCCTCCACTTTTTTTCCTCATTTTTTCCAAATCCCTTTTACTACTAAATTTGCAAACAAATTTACAAGTTAGCACAAAGATGCATGCATCAGCTTCCCGAAGAAGCTTAAGAACAGGAACAGTCGAGAGAAACTAAGGAGTCTTATATTCATAGGAATACTTGCAATATGCAGGTAATCTTTCCACTCCCATGCACAAACTGTCTGGTGTCAGCGGCTACATGGACTCTGCAGAAGGGGAAGTCTTGGGAATGGACAAGAACTCTCCTCTGAATGAATACTGTCCATCATCCCTGCGAAAGCTTGAGCTCCTTCACAGAATGAGCTGGCTACAAATCTTACTTTCCCTTGCAGCAAAAATCAGTCTGTAGGATGGATCATTTGTGTCTGCTCAGATATGGTCAGGCCATATCACCACAAGGGTGGTAATAAAATGTGGAGGTGGCTGCAAGACATGGTTGCAAGGCAAGTGCACCATGAGCACAACTTAGTGCTTAGGCTCCTCCGAAGATTTCTCCTTTGCCTTCCTTCCAATCTGTAACACAGCAGGAGGCACTCCATCAAGTGAGAAATGTGAATAGTCAGGGAATTCAACATCTGCCCAGCCTGGCATCCTCACTTAAAGGGCAGCAAAGTCCCTTCCACCTTGCTACAGGCATGTGGGGATATGCAGATTGGTCAACGTAAGATTAAAGCAAACAGTAAGATGGCATTTTTGAGAAGGGTGATCTTTTTGTATGTTAGATTTGTCTTTCAGATGAAGCCTTCTGCAAAAGTAAACTGATATTTTCTAAGATTTCTGTTTTTATTAGCTAAATATAAAAAATACCTACTGTACATATTTTTCTCTGTGACAGGTATTGTAAGTAATTTTATGGTACGCTGTACAGCAGCTATTGCATTCAGTAATCTATTTCCTCCACTAAAATAAGTGCATTTTCAATTTCTTCAGAGAAAAACCATTTGTATCTGTTTAATATACATCTGCTATAGAAATCAAGCCACTTTTAATTTTTTTTATATAATGCATTAATAAAACTTCACATTGTACTATTGCTGTGCAGAGAAGTAATTTCTTGAAGAATGTATAATATTATCTATAGATATTGGATATCTAAAGTAAAAGGTTATCCAAGGAAAAAAGGAAAGCTAATACTGCAAATTTAGTTCTGTCCTTTTTGAATATCTTTGGATACTGTAAATATTTCCATTAGGTCTTGAAGGAGTATCTCTTCTGTTAAAGTCTTGTGAAATGCTTTTTTTAAATACCGTACATAATGAATATGCCTCCTTGTCTATTTGATGTCCTCCTGACAAGCTCCTTGATGCCACCCCTTGAGCTTCAAACCTTGTTTGCTAATCTTTGCCTGTTATATTTATACAATGCAAGAACGATTTCTAAGGATTCTGTCTAATAACCAGCATGGGCATAAGGTATTTTAGATGCAGCTTTACACTGTTGCTCAGGGTGACAACATAGTCTAAACCAAAGGAATATATACTGGTTACTGATCTCATCATTCAGCTTTCATTAGCAGTGGCAATGCAGACTGAAAGAATTATACTCTGAAAGTGTGTTTTCTCAGAAAACTGGCACTGAAAGAAGCATAAGTACCCTAAAATATTGTTTTATTTCATAAATCCTACCGTGCTCTGGCAGAGTACTAAACACTCCTTACAGATTATCTGCCTTTATTCTTCTATTGTCTCTTGTCTCGATTACAAACTATCTAAAGTCATTCTTCTGTGCAGAGTTCCCTGCACATCAAGACTTTGGTTCAAATACTGCCATACAAATACATGTGTAGACTGAAAGTAAATTGAGAACCATCATAAAATAGTTCCTGAAGTCTGACGGAAAAAGAAGAAAAAATACATTGGATGTATAGTAGCTGAACAGAGGGATTAAACATGCAGACTGGGTGGTTCAGGATCTGCTTCA
Organism: Pampusana beccarii; assembly: GCA_013399365.1. NCBI lineage: Eukaryota > Metazoa > Chordata > Aves > Columbiformes > Columbidae > Pampusana > Pampusana beccarii. The sequence goes on along the minus strand of VWYH01004149.1, from coordinate 640,076 downwards.
GGACATTTCACTCTCATGATGGTCCAAGTAAGATGTAGATTGATCTTGACTGAGATCCTTTGCTTTTTGAAATTGTTTTGATAGTCTACATAAAACTCTTACTCTCTAAAACTCTCATAATACACCCTTAATGTCACAGAAGAAGTGACACTGACTGTAGCAGGAGTAGTGATGAAAGACTGGACATGGCCAAGTTCAGCTGACACTTGAACACGACCTGGGGGGACAAAGCATCTTCCAGTCTATGTAGCATAAATACAAGCTCATCTGACTTGAACAAATACCAACTCAGACTCATAATGCTTCCTTTGCTGAGGTAAGGCACGAGGTACATTGGCGAGGTGGTACAAAGCATCCCAAGTACATCTAGCTGTGTTCTCCTCAGAATTAGGAGGCTACTGTGGGCAGGGGCTAACAGTTCTGAAACACTCAGGACTAACAAACATACAAAACAAGGTGAGAATGCTCTTAAAGATAAAAGTCCAGAGATTGTAAAAGAGCGCTAGAAAAACTCCATTTAGAAAGCTGAGTTGACCTTTGAATGTTCTTTCTTCAAAAGAGAAAATAGTAGCATTATCTTGCATGTGTTTTAATTCTGTTTTTAATAACTTAAAAGTCTTTCTTTATCCATTCTCTTTACGATTTCTCTATAAAAATAACCAGGAGAGTGCAACCATCCTGATGGAGACATATTGCAATAATTCACCTTCAATTTCATTGTATGTCTTCTTGTTCTTGGACAGTGAGACAGAGAGAGAGGGAGAACGAGGAAATTTCAGATCTACCTTTTCTGTAATTTTCAATTTTATTAAACATATTTCTGCTTTGCTACTTTCCAGTATATCAGTTAAGAAAATAAACTCCTGAGAAAATTCTGAGAGCTTTTAGAGCATATTTGTATTTGATTTGAGATAATCAGAGATCTAGTTTTTTAATTCTACCAAGTTGCTGTTTGTGGGGTTAGGTAATGCCAGATGTTATTGTAGCTTTCATAATAAGTCTTTATTTCAAAGTTAGTTTTCTTCAAGTGCTATTTCCATTTGCAAAGGCGCTGTGTAGAGGTCTGTGTGGAGCCCAGTGTAATTCCATGAGCTGTTGTGTGTTTCTGGCACCATGAAGTGCTGGACATCCTGAGAAATGCACATTTGACAGTCTGCTGACAGCACTCTGCACCCATCCTGGGTGCACAAGTTGATATTTTGCATCTGCCAAGAATGATCTCATACTCCTGCTGTGGCTGCTCTCCAACCGATGAGGAAGCCTCTTTTACTTCGTTTTGGTGTCACATCTCATTCTAACAGTAAATAAAGATGTGCAATTACAGTTCAGCCTCATCCTTGCTGTTGCCTCTTGGGACTTAGCACCATCCACCCTGGTCTCTGCCCCTTGTCACTGGTGAAGCCGTTAGGAAATGACCTGTTATTCATGAAGCTGTGCAACACTGAAAAGTTGTGCCTATTTGTCCTTCCTACAGCAGGAATGATCAGCCTGGGCAGACAGTCATGCTCAGTGGAAGGGAACAGATCTTTTTAAAATTTCGCTGAACTTCAGTGATGCTGATGCGAAATTTTCCTCAAACACGTCAAACATGTAATTTTAAGCAAAGCAAAGACTAGCACTTAATGCAAATTCTAGGAGGAATCTTAAAGAAGGACTCAGAACACTGTGCACATCAGCACATCACAGTGTGCTCTTCCTTCATGGCAGCTATTTTAGGAATGAAAACTTGTTTCAGTTAGTAGTTCGTTTTCTATGTCTCTTTTTTAATGGGACAGCTAGCAGGGTAAGGTGCTACTCAAAGTCAGTAAATGTGGCAGACTGGCTTCTTTTTATATCTTAAAGACTCCTCTGCATTTCTTTACTAAGTGGTGTGCTCCACAACCAGTTGTACTTGAGGTGAACTTTGCAGTATCGGCATTTTGCAAAACATATAGTTGCGGGGTTTGTCTAGTGTGGTCTATGGTTCTTTTTCTGGAAAGAAATTTGAAGCTATAAAACTCTGAGTTAAGACTCTAACATCTTAATAAGAAGATATGCAACAGACTTTAGCAAGTTTTATACTAGATCTATAAAAAAAAAAATGTACCTTAAAAAATTAAAAAAAAGGGGGAAAAAGAAAAAAAAAAAAAGAAAAACATGGAAAAATAAAAGACTTAAGGAAGAACCACTACATTTTCCTTGCAAAGAAGTTTCAAGATAAACACACAGCAAAAAAATAAGCTGTTTCTAATAATTGGCCTCTCCAGGAGACTGCACCACGTCGAATCTCCTTTGTATCTCTGAGTTGTTATTGTACATAAACCTACAATAATTTTAATACATAACAGGATCAGGAGCCAGTAGATGCAGTTATTTTAGCTTGGTTACTGGGCAATCCATCTATGTACTTGGCTACCACTGTTTCATACTGTTTCTCAAGGAATATGGCCAAGCAGAGGTATAAAAATGTTCCCTGGTCTCTCTGGCTTTGTATCACAGAGTTTTTAGGGGAGTGTTTTCTTTTTCTTTTAGGAACCAGAGGCACAATGCCTCACATTCTCCTTTCCATATCCTTGAGACAGGACAGCATATGACATCACCTCATCTGCATAGCTCTTTCTGCTACCTTTGCCCTTGACATCTTCTGACAGTGTGACAGGAATGGAAGTAAAGCCTTTTCCTACTCTTATTTCATCTTCCTGCAATTTCCTCTGCTCATTCCAACCTCACAATCTCTGTGCCACCACAGAGCAGAGTGACAGCCTCTCTGCTTTCTAGACTGTTTATGTCCACATGCCCTGCTTAGGTCTCCTAAGTGTAGTAGATGAACAGGGAAGAAGCCATCCCAGCTCAGGGCTGCCCAGCATCTGAACTTCTTGAGCCTGGAAATCCAATGGAAGCACAAGACACCAGCAAAGGCTTCTGCAGCCAGATGGAGAAGAATAGGGAAGCTGTGAAAATGTCAAGACATGGGAAAGGATATGGTGCATGTTAGGACTGACTCCTGTGTTATGGGAGCCAGACACGGAAGAGGAAGAGAATAGCCCAGGCTAATGCTTCTTTCAGAAGTGCTCTTATCCTGAGTTGTGACCTGCAGAAATTGTGGGGTCGTGGCAAAGGAGGATCTTTATTAGCTTTCCACTGATGTACCACGCACATGGATTTTAGTGTGAAAAATATAGCGTAGCCAGATGGAGCAGGACTGCCCCGGTGACCTTTCTTCCCTTCAGCTGCTGTAGTTGTGTGGCCTTCAGACGGGGTCTGACTCTTCTCCAGCAAGCTCAGAGCATGGGCAGAGTAGCACCAGATGGTTTGTACCTCAATTTGTCATAGTGTCTACACTCTTTTAGTTGTTTTGTGTTAACAGTCAGTGAAACCTGCTGTCAGGACTATTCTGAAGATGGTTGTGTTTATTTCACATTTTAAATGGAAGGAGGGAGGTGGCTTTTGGATCCTGAAGTTCTTTATCATCTTTCACCAGCCCTGCTATTAAAATTTTACATATTTTCCCATACATTCGGATGGAGTATTAGGAGTCTGCTGAGAACTAGTTCAATCTACAAATAAGGAAGAGGGTGAAGGACATACAGCAGACAGTTGTACAAAGAAAACAGCAAAATTAGATTCATAGTAATTTAGAGCATTCAGGTGTAGCTTTTCAACTGAGTGATATACACCACCACACAAAACATTTTTTATTCCTTTTTTTTCCCCAAGGACAATAAATGTCCTAAACCAGAGATTTAGAATGACTTGATAAGCTGTCTGGAAGCAGATTTCCCCACATACAAGACTGCTAAACTGCTCCTCTACATATATGAACCAGTTGAGCAATTGTCTGTCAAGAAATAACACTTTTTTGTTTGTTTTACTAGAATCAGATCATTTAGGAAAAAATCCCAAAAGTTACAGAAAGACAAACAAGTGTCAAATACAAAGAAGTAGGCCTTAGAGAGAAAGAGTGAGCAATAGTTTAAGAGAAAACCCATACTTTTTAGGCAATGGGAGCTTTGTTTTTGTGAAGCACATTTAAAGGAAGATTTTTTTGCAGATGTAGAGTAGAAAAGAAATATGTAAGAGAGATTCTGAAGAAAAATGAGTATTTCCATAGTTATAGCTAGAGATTAATATCACAATATGTCAGCATGTCGCCGTCATTAAAATAGCATTCCAGATCTTTTCCTGGCTCATATCCCAGCAATTATGATACTAGAATGCACTAGACAGACAATGTGCCAAAATTCTCATTGGGTTTAAAGAGGGAGGAATTATGTCCTTTGGTAAATGACAGTGATTGTAATCTTGTGGAGACAGAAATCAGACAGCCTTGTGATGTAACCAAGAACATCTGAACACTGAGAAAACATTTAAAGGCAAATTAAAGGGCCACATCCAGTACTTCAGGTCTAAGCAAAGCCCTGCTATTCTGGATGCTGAGCTTACATAGGAGGAAATCTTTCTAACACAATTAAGTATGCGTTTTTGTAGGACAAGAAAATTTGGATCAAACTCCACATACTTCTGGAGTCGTCTTGGATACTGTCACTCCTCTGAAAAATAGAGCAGGGGTAAGACATGAACCAAGTATGCAGTATGAGCATTTTAACTGAGAACACACTGACAGTTTTTCCAGGCCCATATATCATGCAAGATAACACATGATCATATTGAATTGTAGGTGGTGTCAAAAGATAACCTGTAATAAAAACTTTGTTTAGATAAAATGCAACAACCTCTCCCAAAATAAAACAGCTTTTCAGTTTTAATAAACCATAAGGACCCATTTAGCAGCAAAAAAAGTCAACCAAAACCCAGTGAGAGTATAGCACAACTGTTCAGTAGCTGTTTTAGTTGGATCAAGTCCAGGGACACCAAGCAAGCAGAATCAAGCTGTTGCTCTCATCACAATGCATTTTTCTCATGAAAGGGCATCCTTTGAGATAAGTACCTGACAGGTAAAATTACTTAGTATATCACCATAAATCTGCCCTGGATTTTTTTCTGCTGTAACTGTCAATTATGAAGTGATGAATGCTTGCATAAGACACCGTAGTCACTTTATTTTCCAGGACTAAATTTGTGTCTCTTGGCTTGTAACATTTCCCAAAGTTTGACACTTTCTTTTCAATCAGCAAGTTAATAATCATACAATGAAACATTTTTTTGTTGTTGTAAGGGTAAAATAATATATTTCTTTTCCCTGAAGATTACAAGTGGCTATACCATCAGTTTATTGACAGTTACAAAATAATACTATGCACATGCTGGTTGATGCATTTCAGATTAAATCAGATTTATCTCATTTAGGATAGATGAAAAAAGAACAGATATGGATTCAGTTCATTCCAGAAAATGAAATTCATAACATGTAAAATATTTATCTACTTTAAAAGTGTTTTATTGTTATTTAGAGAGAGATATAATATCACAGTGATTACATTAATAGTTTCAAGGCAATGATGAGAAAATTGTTGGTTTCATTATACTGCTTAAGCACTAATAATTATTTGAGCTCTTCTCTAAAATCTTGCCCAAATGCACGAAATATTAGTGTCCCATGAATCTGGTTTTCTTACCAGAAATCCATAATTAAACCAAAGAATTCCCTCTTGAGTGTTCTGGCCCACTGCAGAGACCTGAAGTTCCTCAGGGAGCCATTACTGGGAGGAAAAAAGTCATTTCAGGAAGTTCATGCCACCGGTGTCCTGGTTACAAAAAGAGAAATCTGAAGTCTTGAAATTACACAGCACCTTCTTCGCTCAAAGCAGTTTCCCCTAAAGCACACACCCTTTTCCTAGCGATGGTTTGTCATGGACAACATGGCAGAGATATTGTTGTCTTTACTTCACTCTTATCATCCAGAAATGATATATGTTTTTCTAATTAATAATTTTCAGCCCAGGAAATCTTATCTTGCCAGATTTTCCAGACTATTAAAATGATATTACATAAGCAAGAGGCTAAAAAAAAAAAAAAAATTAAAAAAAAATTGCTATTTGCATGATACTTGGTCTTGAGGTTTTAATGTTTTAACTATTTTCACTGATTGTGAGTTTTTGTGCTTCTTGAGATGACTGTTTTCTGTATGTGTACATGTACACACAACCCTGTTTTGCATAATTGTCACTTGCTCTGCCCTCAGATTGTGGAAATCAAATTGCACTATTCCATCTGTTGTCAATTGCTGTTAGCAGATCTTTGGGTGCACCAGTATAACAAGAGTACATGTGTATCTCACTTGGTGCAGATTGAGAATTGTAATGTTATATCACTGCCTCTAAAACTTATAACACATGAATTTGTTTATGTTGTAGTCTTAGTTATTTCACCTGCGTAAGACAGTAGGTGCCTCACAGTACATTTGTATAGATATAGGCATGGGTGCTCTCCTTGTATAACTATTAAGAAGATTGTGGATATTCCAAAAGTGCGACGTTACCTAAATAGTTTCTCAATAGCTGCAGAAGATTTCACTACCTCAGTTGCTCAGTCGAGCAACTTTTACAGAGATTGCACATCAGATACATCATCTGAGTGAGCCCTACCCTGTGATCAGCTCATCTGTTCCTACTGAGAGAACAGACTTAGAGAAAAATGTGACCTGTGATGTGACCTCACCCAGGGAATGGTGGTATGTTATCACAAAAGAACTTCTTACTCAGCATTAAGAGGTTCTTGCAACTCCATAGAAAGGGAAAGCAACAGGTTGCATAGTCTCTGAATAGAACCAACAATTGGTAAAAGTGAAGAACTCCCCAAAAATCTATCAAGTAGAAATTAATTTATAAGTACGCACAGGAACCAGTGTTATATGTAACAATGATGCAATTGTGCCTAAAAGTATCAGGATACTTATGCAGTTCTTCCAAAGGTTTATAGAGGAATTCAAAGCGAGAAAAAGAAAAATCAAATGTCTACTATTTGCAGATCTGAAATTCATATAAGCCAGAATACCAGGATTAAAAAAATCATTAATTACCTGTTCGTGTTGCTGTTTACTGGTGAAGTACAGACCTTTGTTTGTGTATAAAAACGCACAAGAGTTTGTCTGCATTTATATGTGCAGTTACTACAATTATTAATTCCATTATGTCAATTGAAAATGGATAGCAGAATAAGCATTTGTATATTTTGTTAATTCTGCATCCAAACAGGGATTTATATTTAGTCTTATGTCTAGAAAGAAAGACAATGTTACTAAACAATTTTAATAGCCTCTTTGCTATTAATAGTTTCTCTGATTAATTTGCTCTTGCTAAATATTCCTTTGCGTACAATTTTGTGTGTGAGTCAAGATGTACAGTAGAGAATACTAGGAAAATCCTTAGCTGATATAAATCACTGTAACTCCACTGATTTCTTGCGTATGGATGTTTTTGTGAGCTGAAGTATCAGACCAATTTTTCTCATGTTCCCATTGTGCAGAGCTGTAGAGCCATGCCATTATTATATCTTCATCTGAATTGTCTGTGCTGAAGGCTCCGAGTTTACCTCAAGGTAAGTCAAGTATCTTCTAGTAGTGAAGGACTGAGTCACTCTTTTTGTTATTTCCATCAGAACTGAAGCCACCAGGTTTTAATTCAGCCAGAGTAAAAAGCTGAACGAGAAAATGTAACTAAAAACCTGTGCAAATTGCCACATTTAATTTACATTTCAAGAGGAATGTAGTGGTGCTTTTGATAGTGCAATCATTTAAGCATGCACTTAACTTAGAAATTAATCAAACCTGAGAATGTGGCAGAATTTATATACATGCTTAAGTGCCTTGCTAAATCAGAAACCTCATCCTCACGTCGGTTTGTCAAGGGATGTGATAAATCTAGCTCTCTTTTGTTCACAAATCACATAAAAGCAGGTCCATATCTATGTAGCTGTATTTATTATTCATAAATATTTATTGGATAGTTTATGTAGCACTATGCAGTCTAGGTCTGAATCGCCTGCTTTGGATATATATATTTTTACAACAGTTGTGACAACTATTTTGATTACTGGAAAAAATTTTCAGTGGAATAATAAATAGTTGAAGACAAACCATTTTATACTTGAATGACATGGATTTGATATATATAATCTATGCCTTTGTCTTTATCTCTCCTCTGCTGTTGTGGTGTTCATGCTGTTGTGGTGTTCATGTTCATTAATACACCAAGTTACAGATTCAGTTTAGTGGTAAGCAGGATTATGCAGACTTGATTTGTAATCAAATCCATGCTATGCACTGCTGTTTTATTCTTAAGTGTTATTTCCACCTTTATTTTCATTACATAATGTATCTAGAAGACTAAAATATTTTATTTACTTTAATACAAGATAAGAGTTCGGTGAAAGTTTAAAATTCTCTGCGAAAAAAGAGTATTTGGAATTACTGAACTTTAGCAGAAATTGAGGGACTTGATAAGCTTTCAGCAAATAAATACTATGTTTCTCTCAGTGGAAATAAAGATGGATGAAAGTACCATGATCTATTTATCTGTGAAAGCAAGTCTGCTTCTTCCTTAGTAGGGAAAGTGTTCTGCCATTCGTTTCAAACTTCTGGATAATTTTCTCCAAGACAAAAAATTGACAAACTGGGTCTTGTAAGATCAAATGGCTAATGCGTGTTGATATGGGACCTGAAGCAGTCCTATAGAGCCCTTCAGATGGTGATTTTTCCGTAGGGTTTTTTTTTAATGTATTTGTATACTAGCCAAAAAACTTTAGCTATTCCTGAAGATTTCTAAATATAGTGAGGAAAGATGCCTCAATGATTGATAATGAATTTGGTACTCAGATGTGTGGTCAACCACTTATTCTGCCATGGGCATCAGGGCAGTGATTCAGGTGCCTAAACACAAGCATCTGTTGCCATTTTTGATGTCCTGGCTTCCAGCTGTTGATGCAGAAGAGCACAGGTCACCTGTGGGTTCTGTGTCATCACTGCCTGCCTGGTAGACTTGTTTTGGACACAGCTAGTAGCAACACTACATACCTCCACGAGAAGCCCCAAATCTCTCCCCCAGTGTGACTTGGGCAAGATTCAGGCTTCAATTATTAAAAGTCCTACATGCAGGTCATTATTCAATGAGACTTGCAAAAGCTTCTAGGTGTCTAACTCCATGGTGCTGCTGAGAAATTCTTCAACAATCTTAAATATGCCTTTGGGCACCCTAAATACCTATATATCCCTTCAAAAATAGATCTTGCTCTGATTGGGGGTATTTATAAGAAGCAAGGAAGCGTGGTCAGCAGTGTGGATCCAAGCTAGTATCTCTCTACAGCTTAAGGTGATCTTCCAACCAGCCTAGACTGGTGGACACTGGTGTGTCCCCAGAGTGCGTCACAATGCTATGAAACGTATTTTTGTCACAGATTGCTGATCATCAAAGAGTCTTTCCCTTACACAGAGTTGTTGTGAGGGTTAGATACCTTAGGAAATAGAGAGCAACATGAACAAACACTTTCAAACTAGCCTTTTACAATGCTTAGTTTCCACTATATCTTAATTAGGCCAGTTCCAGTTAAGGCCTCAGTTACTTTTGAAATTGTGATTGTAAAGATTGTATTTCCTCCAACGTGCAGAGGAGAAAGTGGTTCCTGGTCTATGCTCATTAATCTCTGTCTTTGTAAGAAGCACCTGGGGACTTATTTTCAAATATTTTGTAATATTTAAAGTTACTTGTTTTGAAAAATGTGGTGGTTTTCTCCTTCCTATAAAGAGCAGTGTTTTACCTTTATGACTTTTATCATGGTAGCCCTAGATTCATAAAAAAGAAGTGAAAGGAATGATTCATCTTCTTTCCTTTAGTTTAGGTAATATGATATTTGGCCTTAATTATTGTCTTAATTATGTTTTAAAAATAAAAATATTATTAGACTTCGATAAAATTTCATATTATGGTAGGCTGAAGCAGTAAAACAAAGCTGGAATTATGCAGAGCATGACCTTTCCTTGTGTGATGTCTCCTTGTATAAAAATAAGTCTCATCAGGCTGTGATTTAGATGCCAAGTCAAAGGATGGTAGCTGTAATTAGAGGCTTAAAATGGCAAGATGAAATATCCTTACATTAAGTTTAAATTGAAGCCTTAAAACATCAGGCAAATGTTTGATAATTTTTCACCCCATCCAACTAACTTATTTCTTGTTACTTGTCAGTTCTGCTGCATCTTGTATTATGGAAATATCCTCATTAGTAGTATTCTCGGTGGAATAATTGGGGCATTATGATTTTATCTTCTCTTCTCTACAACCAGACAAATGACTGCTGTGCATTTCTAACATTAGTTTTGAACATGTAAAGACAATATAAAAATGCACTGTAAGATTTATATGATAGGTTTGAAATCTGGGAGAAATGCATCACCTTATTTGCTGCAAGAGGATTTGAGAGAAAGCAGCGTAGAGAATAAAATGCCATTAGCTCTATGTTGGTACAGATTGTTTTAATTTCATGCCATTTTTATACTATCATACTTTATAATATGATGGTATCTTGGGTATTTTTTGGTAGCTGCTCTATTATTGTGTGGCTTGTAATGAAAATGCTGACACAGCTTTAAAATTTCAAACTCAAATTCAGATGTATGAACAGCATTATTCTAACAGTAAGGAAAGTAATTTCAGGAATAAGTTTAGACATTTGCCTTGGAGCAAAGTGTGATAATACCTGTAAGCTAGCAGTAGAAAAAAAATAGAGGCAAAAATCTTTTTTGACCATGACTGGGGAGAGCAAAAATCCTGTAATCTCAGTAATAGCCCTCTGAAAGGGTACTGCAAACACAGTTTAAGATATAAAATATTCTGTAACAAGTACAGTGTTTGAGGGATAAACTGTGAAATACAAACCGGAAAGCGAAAAGTCTCCTGAAGAACTAAAAAACTTTTCAAAGGAGGGATAAAAAAATTGCTTTCCATCTTCCAAAGAGAAAGTGGGTGCATCTTCAAAGCAATGTACTGAGACTTACCTATGAAATTCTAAGTGACTTCAAAGAGTAGTCGCTTGGCTACATTTCTTAGCACAACTGCCCCCTAATGTGCTGTAGTAATTCTCTGAAAACTTGTAGCAAAGAATCTGATTTTTTTATTTTTTTCCCTCAAATGCATCAGTGAGAGAATTTATATACATAAACATCATATTTTTTTTTTCTTGAAAGTTTTTAAAGTTATTATATTCTGTAACCAGACCTATCCAGAAAATGTCACAGGCAATTTTTCTAGTTCGTAATCATTCTCTGCCCATTTCTTTCAGTCGCCCTGGTGTTTCTCTCTCCTCCTTCCCAGCTTCCACACCGCCTTCTGAGCAACATAGCACATCCACAGAGATCTCCCAGCAAAAGCATTCTTCTTGTAATGTTGTATGGAATGTTCACCTGACTTCTCCACTTGCCTCCTGCCTAGCCACACAATTGCCATATAGAGGCCGAAGCAAATGTTATACACCCTCCTAGTGCTTCCTTACTTCTCAGTTTTTTGCCTCTTCTCTTTCCCACCCTATCTTTCAATCTTGTTTTAAAATTGCATATTTTCCCCATTACTTGCTAGCTGGAGTAAGGATCAGTAAAGTAAAATGGAATTTTACATTATCTAGAAAATGGTCTCACCTATGTAGTGCTTGTCAACGAAAGAAAAAAAAAACCAAAACCTTTTGAAGAGAAATCACCATCAGGAGGCTGAGACCAAAAGGGACTCATTAACATGTATCTGCTGCCTTTTGACAAATGCACAGTACATTTAGTAACAATCAAGTACTGCCAATGGAAGAACTCCTATTATTTTAAATCACCTGTTGAAAATTAATTTTCTTATGCAAAATTATTCTGCTTCTTTTTTTCAAGACCGTCACTCTCATGATTATAATTCCTCAACTCAATGTCTGTTATTTATATCCACACTTTACTCCTGCTGAAAAGGCTGAAGCTTAGACATCTATTCAGTGTTTTCTGGAGACAGAAAGTGAACTGAAAGAACAAAGTCAGGGGGGTTAGTAGAGTTCTTCTTAAAGTAAAATTGACTTTCTGTAGTCACTGCACATAATTTTCCTGGTAAGTAGGCAGGGTTTTCTGATCAGGTGTAAAGGTACCTGAATCTTTGTGTGTCATTTTTATTTCCGTTTTAATGAGTGCATATATAAAAATCTTCATTTTGAGGATATTTTTCTTGAGACTTAGTTGGGCTGGACTTATTATTTCACCCTTGGACAGCCATGGTATGACAGACAGGCATTGGTCATTCAATCCAGCCAGCCTTAGCTTGAGTGACTGGAGCTCTAGTCTAAATTGACAGCCTGCTATAAGGAAGCCAAAAATTATGCCCAAATGGGTTCAAGTCCAGCATGTTTGTGCCCTCATATCTATTCTTATTCTTCCAGCTTTCTTCTTGCTTTCCTCTTTCTTTTGACAGCAGAGGTGGAGTGATAGATAGTTACAGGATGAAGTTGTATAACATCTGCACGTATTTCATGCCACAAAATTTTCCCCGTTGGCCACCTGTCCCCAGAATCCGTTTCATTGCCATTGCCAAAAGGTGCTACACATTATTAGCTGGCTGGTGAATCCTGACGATATTCAGTAGCTGACATTATGTTCTGCCTCCTGCTAGTTGTTATGACTGACTGTAGTTTTAGAAAAAAAAAACCCAAATATAAAAAAGTAAAAAGGAAAAAATAATAAATCAGTCATTAAGGTTTTCTTGCTTAGGAGGTGACATTTCTCTTCAGTTTCTACGTAACTTCAGTAATGCAAAGCTAAAAACCAAATTAATTTTAGGCAAATGTGAAAGTAATTTAGAATAATATTTATTTTTGTGTATCAAATAAGAAAAACGGTCTGCTATCTGATGTTGTCCCTAACTCAAGTTTAGATCAGACATGTGCCCAGTGCTAAATTTCCTAATGCAGCTCAAATCTAGATACTTAATGGTTGGTACAATACAGACCTCCAAATCAGCACAGTGTGGCTGGCAACATTTCTTTTTTTAATTTGTGCTCCAGACAGTTCTTATTGCACCTGAAAAAACCTAAAAGCTTCCTTAATTGCTATTAAACTGGCTACATCTTATTTCCACAAAGAATATTTAAGGGAAATAGTCAGTCTTAATTGCTGAGTACAGTAAACATCAATGTACAGTACATATTCAGGGACATTTAGTTTAAAATATAAAAATAAGGCAAATTATAGGCAGGGCCGTGGAAAGGCACTAATACTGAGCTGTTACAGTTAAGACTGAACGACATCCTCTAATGCAACTCTCTGTCACTGCTCCCTCCACTTCCGAAAATTTCATCTTCTTGGTAGCAATATTCTTTGTCTGATTCCTACCCAAGGGCAATTAGAAAAAGCTAGAAATAAAATAGTCCCCTTTTTTTTTCTGAATTTAAAGCGCGAGCTAAACACAAAATTTTCCCATTATAAAATGACAAAAAATTAGCATCTCTTTCTTGAGCAGCCTTACAGACAGAACCGCCATGTGCTATAGGATTCAATACAGGACAGGAAGCATAAAAATCCTATCCATTATTCTGAAGAAAATTGATTTTAATATGACCCAGTCCTCATCCTACTTTTACCTCTGTATTTAGAGCAGTCAGAACAGATTCAGAAGCAGAAGGCTCATAAATTCTCTTTCCTGATTGGAAACTTTCTAGGATAAGATCATACAGTCTTTACACAGAGGAGCCCTTATTCTCAGAAATAATTCTCAAGCACTTCAATAGGTCTGCTATATGTGATTTAGGCTCATCAATGCAAATGAAGGTTGAGCAATTTTTGTTTTAATTGTTGTCTATGCTTTAATAGTTTTTCAGTTAATACTCATACAAACCTTTACAGAGGTTCTTCCATTTATGTGAGATACTCAGACTCAAAAGATTCAGAAACCTCAGAATATTTGGAAGAGATGCTGGTTTTGCTGCACCCAGTGGCAAATCACTGTTTAGCTTCAAATAAGTTAGAATTAAAAATCATAGATCTTTGTTGGCACAGAACTCTATTATATCTAATATACCACATAACCTCCCCGAAAAACTCTTCAGATTGGTGCACTTGGTTTTATCTTCTCTGAAAAAATAATGTAGCCTTCTGCCAAGTGCATTGATCTTCAAAAATCAATATGTCACACAGCTTTAAAGCAGTGATATTAGACTCATTTTACAGACTGTAAAACTTGAGATATGCTTTATCTTAATTTACATCCTTCTCAACGTGAAGTCTAAATTCTCAATCGGAAAATATTTCTTCTCTGTAGGAATGGATTTCTTTTTGTGTGGTTTCCTTTTACTAGGTTTCTGTCTTGAAGACCACAGATTAATTTGTATTCTACTTTCTTCTCAAAGCTGTTTAGTGGAATCTCATTAAATATCTTGCTAAAGTCAAGTATACTTCAGTCCACTTGTATTATGTCCACAAATCTTGGTTTTATATCTCTGAAAGAGATTAATTTGAGTTGACCAACTTTGGTTTTGAAAAATGGATGTAGTCTCAGCCAATGCGCTGAAATTATCTGCTTCATTAATCAACCCATCCTTTCTTTGAAACTTAATTTTTCAGCTTCAAATTTCCCAAGTATTTCTGTGTTTTCAATGCAAAAAGGTAGATTCAATATATTAACTTTAAACCTGAAACACTAACTATGTCATGCGGATTTGTCATGCCATCAGACCAGCCTTCACAAATCCTATGTACTAATTTGAAAAGTGATTTGTGTTATGCATTTGTGTCCTAAGGTTATTACTATCACCAGTGACTTCTCATTTATGGGATAAAATCAACAGTTCATTTTTTAATAACCACATCCCAGATTACTTTGCAGCTCAGACAGCTGCTTCCCTTACTCCAGCTTCCACAACTGGATTTTACAGAGACAAACACAGCTGCACTGTACTCAGCGTCGTTTGAGGAAGAAGTGCTCTCCTCTTTTGCTTAGACGCAGTGTTTCCATGCGAATTCACCCATGTATATCAGGCCTAATTTGGTCCATTTCATGAAAAAAAAAGAAAATAGAATGGCTGCACAAAGTCCTAGCTATCCAGAAGGTAAATCAGCTGGAGACAGCATGGTAACAGTGTGCCAGCTTCTGAGCCCAACTCAGGCTGGCAACAAATCCCTGAGGGACCAAAGGTGTCTGTCACTAGTCATGACATACAGCTAGTGACAGCAGAGGCAGCTTTAAGGTGTGCCCTACCTTCCTAGTAACAGCAGGCCTGCCGGTGACAGCACTGAGAATTTTACACATTAACTATTATGCAAAATTCAGTTGGGAAGTTAGCAAATCCAACAGTCGTACTAATTTGGTTTGTGCTTAGGAGATTCTGCATAGCTCCACACTCACAACTTTTAGAAAAATGTTTTGTAGTGTTTTTTTTTCAAATATTGTTAGAACTGATTAAAGTTTTGGTTCCTGATTATGATGTGTCATAGCAATTAAATGCAAAGTAAGGATACATAAATCATGTGCTACAATAAGCATGTCTCTAAGACAGACATCACAAAGATCTGGAGACAGACAAATCAGCTCTCAACCATGCTAATTGCAATTCTTTCTGAAAAATTACACTACCTCTGTCACCAAACATTGGACAATATAACCTGTAGCAAAATAAATAGCACAATTATGTGTTTGTAGATAAGCCATCTGAATTCATTTTGTGATCAACTCAGAAAAGAGTGGAGCTCTGTCCTACTCCTTATGTCTAACTGCTCAGAAGACCATAAGACCAGAAGTTATTGTTTTTTCCTAAATCAATAGATGCTTCTTCCTCAAACAAGATTGAACATGGGTCATCTGGGTTATAAAAAATAAATTTATTAATCTAACCAGCTATCTGCCCTAGAGTGAAAAAAACTGGAGGGTGGGTGGCACAATCTCATCTAATAAAATAAAACTATTTTTATCCATCTTCGTCCAAGGTAACCACTCTCTTCATGCTGCAGCAAAGTGGTTATTATAAGAAGTCAGCTTAAATGCAAAAAAAATATCAGTAAAGGGCACTATTTGGAGGACTTCAGTATTTGTTTAGTTCTAAAACTCTGATTTTTGGCAACTTCAAATTCCAGCACACAAAAATGTCTATGATAATTCTGCAAAATGGCTCCTACTGTTCTTCACTAATTGGATAGGCCATGATCCCAAGCCCACTAAATGCAGCAGGGAGGCCGCCCATGATCTTGGAGACTCAGGCCACTGGGATGATCCCACCCCCACTAAGTAAGTAGTGAATTCTTCATTGACTTCAAGGTCTAATATCAAGTCTTCTTCATGTGTACCAGGTGCACAGGACTTGGTCACAAAGACAAGTTGCGAGAACCAGCATTGTTTTAAACATTGCCCTGAATATACATTTGTCCATCTAAGAGAGTCCATGGAGGTTTTGTGCTGCAGAGACGACAAAGTAAGAACAACTATAGCAAGAGAGGAGAGCACTTGCTAATATCCAGAGTGACAGAACAGAAGCTGGATGTTATTTATGACTTCAATTCATTTCTCTCCTGCCTTGGCCTAAGACAGGAGATTTCAACCTCAGCTTATCTGATCCCAGAGAAGGTGAGGAAAAGGAGAAAAAGGAAACCAAAATATCAGAGTGAATATGAAATATTGAAGTAAAAAATAACAGATAAACATGTGAGTACTGTAATTGCCTAGTGCAGATACACACGTGCAATTCATAGAGTATATTTCAGAATTTTATAGAAAAGTATTTTACTCACATATAAACCTCAGTAAAATAAAATATTAATTTTAGCATGTGAAAAGCATTTGCTAAAGTATTAGCAGATGTTCAGTTTAGTCAGAAGAACTAAAGTGGTTCATCTTCCTTCTTCTGCCTGCTCTCTACTCAGCAATATTCCTTTTTCAGCCAACTGTGTGAAATCCTCCTGCTCCTAAACCTCTTTTCCAACAGCCTGTCCCAGAGGAATCACTTTCTTTGAATGGCATTCTTTTAACAGGATTGTGAACAACTGCACTAGGATAAGGCGGGTTACCTGATTTAGTTTCTGCAAAACCATAGCCCAAGTGGAAGGGAAGTTTTCACAGACATGCGATTATGAGATGACACATGGAACTGGTTGACTGAGGAGGGGGACTGTGCCAACATCCTTGGGCTTCGTGTCCTCTCCATTCCTCTCTGTGATGTATCCAAACAGGCAGGAGATAAACACTTTCCCATAGTTGTAGGGTAGGTGGCTTTAACTGTGCAACACTGTGAGAGATTCCAAAACCTTAATCTTGCTGAGAACATGGATAGTGCTGTGGACCTGAAGATAGTATTGTTGTTGGGAGAGAGTGAGTCAGCTTTCCAGTGCAAGCATTTGCTCTTTAATGGAAACTTACTCATCTTTAAGCATGTGTAGCTCCAGGACCAAATCCAGTGACGAAAAAGTAGGCTTCCCATGTAATTACTGCTAAGCAACGTGATAGATCTTGCCTTCTGTTTCCCATCTAAAGCAGACTATTCTTTCCACAAAATAAAATGCCAACTGCTGTTATGATTTTTTGGCACATTCACAGGACTTTCTGTGAATGATGCGGCATCGGTAACGTTGTTTATACAAGTCGCCCATCTAAACTCAAAATACCTTGGCACCCATTCCTATACCAAAGCTTGCAATCAATATGTGAACAGGCTGAGTGCCATTTGAAAACATAGACACGAATGTAAGGCAGCCAACACACCCTTTTTTATGATCATATGTGTACTTAGGGCAGGAGTGCCAGCAGACAGTCTAGCAGCCTGCTGCTCAGACTCTGAGAGATACCGTTTTCCTTTTAATATATAATTTTTTTCTTTTTTTTTTTTTTTTTTTTTCATTTTCAGGAGTACTTGACTATTCTTAAGTCTCTCTTAGAATATCATTGTATTGAAAAGCACCTTGTATTTGTTGCTATAATGCACAGATCTTGTATCTTTCCTAGAATAAAATCTTTTCCAAGACAGAAATTCTACTAGTAAATATGTTTTGCCTCTTGGCCAACATTTTCAAATGTGAGAAGTTTTAAACAGTTTTTAAACAGTCCTGAAAAAAAAGTTAGTAGGTTCTTGTTATGTGTGATACAACAGAGTAAATATTCGTTCTGACTTGAGGTCATATTAGATCAGGGAGACTTGAAAGCCCTGTCACAGATACATGTGGAATTGCTTATCCCACACACAGTAAGCCTAATTCTGGCCTCTTCTGAGTTGGAGATGATTAGAAAGGATTAGGTCTTGACACAGTAAGTAGTCCGGCCTCCTTCTTGCAGGGTGTTACAGCAACTCTGTGTACCCATATAGAATTCTCATTTGCCTCTTGAATCTCTTTTATTTCTAGGACAAAATGGCTGTGTGTAATGAGTTCCTTAGTTTGGCTGCACCCATGCTGGGTGATAAATGATTATCTTTTTTTTTTTTTTACTTTAAATTTTGAATATCCCGTTCCTCGTAGATTAAGAAACAAAGACTCATTTGATTTAAAAATATTCTGAAAGCTTTCTCAGTCTTTCAAACTCTTTGCAAAAGGTTTTTCTCATGCAGTTTTTCTTATTACTCTTCTCTGAACCTTATGTACTTCTTTATTATGCATACTTTACACATTATTCCAGACAGGAATACTAGAAAGCACCATTTTTGTTGCATATAAATGTTATAGTCATTATACTATTGATTGTTCCATGCCTTGTGCATATTTAGCATAGTATTTGCTTTGTATCTGGAATTACATAGTGAACAAAGATCTCCATTCAATTGACTGCAATAATGTATAAGATCGTTGATGTTAATATAAAATCCTATAGAGTGTATGAAAGTTTAATTCGTCTCTCCCTCATCCCTCACACACTTCACATTACTTGTATTTATTGACATAAAATGCATTTGCCCATTGTTGTAACACACTTAGTCTTTCTCTGACTGAGAGTTACCGTGTGACTACGATCCCTAGCACCATGGAGCACCTTGGGAATCAAAAGAAACTGTGGTAACTGAGTCTCTTTTATGTATAGAGACATACTTTACCTACAGTGAGATGTTCAAAGGGTCAGAGCAGATAGGAGAGAGGCACAGTGTTTCTTCTCAAAACAATGCTCATTACAGCCTGTCATCTCACATGGGCATCCTGCTATATTGTTTTTACTTCTTGCTTCTAGCCAGGTACAGGTAGAAACGTTTCTTGTCTCGTGCACTTGGATGAGTAAAAGGAATTTTAAAAATATGGAAAAAACATTTGCTGCCTGTACTTTAGAACAGCAACTGTGTTTAGTTAGGTACTTCAAAATTTGGATAACAAATAAACCGTTTTAATTTATCTGTCTTAAAACTCTGAATATATTAACTCTAAGACTGGTAGATCATTGCTGCATCTTAAGATATCTGTAAAAACGATTCCTTTGACACTTACTGTTTCTCATTATTTTTCTTAAAACAAAAAAAGAGAGAAAAAAAACATTGCTTCCCAGCAATATGCTTGATTGTTGCTTGATTTAATATTCAGTGGGCCAGTCTCTTCTTTCACAGGCTTCCTACTTCTGTTATACCAGAAAAAGTTGGAACAGTCAATGGAATGCTATGTAGAGTTTTTTGGGAATTAGAATCTAGAATACTTAAATTCGGAACAAAATTCTAAGTTTAAGAAATTACAGGGGCTATTTATAAATATCCTGAGTATTGGAAGTCAAGTCTTTCACTATATACAAAAATTTTACTAAAATATACATATACGTGTATGTGTATTTAACAGTCTGACACTCAGCTTTGATAGCATTAGTGTCAAGGTATGTGTTCTAGGGCAGAAGACAATACCTGATAACTTCATGAACCCAAGTTGTGATCGTCTGTAATATTTATAAAAATGTTACTACAATGACTAAAGATAATTCGCTAGGTAAGATTGGGTGACTTGCTTCTTTTTTAGAGCTAGGGCACATGACAAAACCACATGGCATTACAACTGACTGTACATGAAAACCCTCGGCCACAAGTATTCTTACAATTAAAATCTTTTTCCGGATGTTATTGTGCTACTGATTAACCCCTCTTTCTGTCATAGATTTACAATCAAGGAAAATTACTTCCGTTGTCACGAGGTAAATTCACCTCCCTTTTATGCATATGTGAATGTAGAAAAACTCCTTATGACATTTTTATAAAAGGAACTAAAATATCGTATTTTTTTAAAATGCAAAGCTATTAGGTTTTGATTCACAATGAATTTTTTATATCAACTTTACCAGGAACTAAAATATCAAGTGAAATATTTGTGTTTTGGAAAGACGAACTGTCAGCTTTTTATTTACGATCATGTCTTTGATGAATGCAAAACTCTTTTCTGGTGTCTTCCAGGCCTTTGTGGACCTAGAGGTCCAAGAATGGTTTGGGAAGCCTGGGGAGGCACAGGACATAGGAAAGGATACAGAATAAAGGGGATTCAAATGTTAAATTCTGCAGTGAAACTAAACATTCGAACAGTCACTACTTTGGACCATGCACAGTGCAGCTGGAGTGAGTGAGCATAGGTTGGAGGCACAAAGCTACTTTTGTCCTGCTTGAGTTGTCTGAGTTATCACGTAAAGGTTGATGTTCCTGCACGCTGAATTCACTGAGCAAGGCTGCAGGCTGGAGAAAAAAGCTGTTCCTCCTGCATATACGAGCAGTGCCACTTTTACTAGTAGCCCCCCTTAGTTTTTCATAAAGCATCTCAACTGCCAGCGTTGCAAACAAGCAAAAGTGTTCCCTGCTTTCTGCAGCTCTCTCCTGGCTGCAAGAACTGAGCAACAGAGGGAAACAAACGCCTCCCGTTGCTTCAATGTCTGCCAGCCCCTTCCTTCTCCTTTGCCTTACCCAGCCTTAACCAGGCTGCGGTAAACATCACTGCGCTAACACTGTTGCTGTTTATATGACATTCAGAATCGATAGCTTCAGGGAATGATATTATACAGTGGAAATAGCTTGCAGCTTGGACCTCAGCTGGTGAAAATAAATGCTGAAGTGCTGTGAAGGTTGACTTATTCCCAGTCAGCCAGCTATTTGGTTTCTCTAAGGTCTTCGACAGATGAGCAAATCTTGTTGCAGTAGTTTAAGACATTATCATCCCCAGCTGTCAGCTCGGCTATTCTGCTGGAGGTTACCACCTCCATAATAGCGTTTGCTATTTGTAGAGAAACAGTCTTCTAATTCATAGCCTGGCATTTTGCTCAAACTCAGTTTCAGTGGAAAATCAGGCTAAAATACTGGACTCCTTACCAGGTCAGAAGTGCAAGTAGCTACAGCTTTCTCCAAAGCAAAAAACTCTTCTGACTCAGCCATAGCAACTTGAGATTGAAGGTGTCTCAAAATCTAGTTTTGTGATTCATGGATATTTTCAAATATTCTTTCTATCAGAATCAAAATTCAGCTATTTTTATTATTTAAAAAATGTCCTACGTAGCTTTTTTCATCCTAACCCGAAGAGTAGGACCAATAGTACCAAGGAATTTTCGAATTGTTTGCAATATCATATTTTAAAAAACTATTGCACTGCTTATGGCTTTACCATGCTTGCGAAAGTTTACTAAAAAATTCTGCACAATCTAAACCTGAATTTTCTTGGAAGGCTTTTTTAATGAAAATAGTTCTACTTTCCTGAAGCATGAGACAAAAGAAAGTGATATTTTGTTTGGGAACATTATGGACAAAATTAATTCAGCCAGCACAACTACCCTTCTAGGACACCCCTTTGAGGGCAGGAAAATAAATACAACGAGAAGCAGCTGTATGTAACACCAGCATGTCTTCTTCCGGGCCCAGGAAATTAACTTTAGAAAATTTGCAGATTTCAGTGTGGATTTGCTTGAGTCCAATGGCCAAATCCACTGAAATCCGGACATCACTGTAGCTTCACACCTCCTGCTGCTGGCAGCTCATGAAAAATCTGACCCTCTGGAAATTAGCTGGGCTGTCCTCAGCCCCTCACAGCCCTTATCTTGAGCTGTACTATGCAGGGGTCTTCACAAAGTGTCTGGCTGTGCGATAGGGGGTTAGAACTAGATGGTCTTTAAGGCCCCTTCCAACTCAAAGCACGCTATGATTCTGTGATTCCATAACCTCAGGCTATGGGGAAGAAATTGTTGTCTAAAATGGCTGAAGCACCCCATTCAGTACACATGAAGATTTTATCAAGAGAGAAGAACATACGCGTGGTCGCAGTGGGTTATAACAGAGGTCCGTTTCATTCCTCCAAGGCTGAACTACTGATATCTGGAGAAGTGTAAGATCCTGGATCCACAGGCACTGACAGGAGTGTACTCTCCCGGTGATCTGTGACTTAGAAATTCCTGGACAAAAGAAATTTCTGGACCCAGACCATACATGTTGATTGATTTACTTAACTGCATTTTGAGCTCCTATAAATTTTGGCCTCTGCTATTTCCATGGCAATGAATGCTATACTTGAACAATGTGCTGTTTGAAGAATGGATTTTTCTTTGCTTTGAACCTTTCACCCTCTAATTTCTGTTGATGGCTCTTAGGTTTGTATCATGAGAAGCAATGTCGTTCTCTGTTTGTGTTCTCCAAGCTCCTCATGATACCCTATACATCTGCCATAGTCCACTTCAGCTTTCTTTTTCAAGGCTGAAGAATCCTACTCTATGTAATTGCTCTCCACAGAGTTGTCTTGCCTTGTAACTCTCCTCTTGACTTTTCTGATTGTATAATACCCTCTCCTGAGACTGGATAAGGAAAGAGAAATACACAAACCATTCAAGATGAAGGTACATCACCAGTTCACAATGTTGTATTCATGTTTCCTATTCTTCACTCTTTTCCTTGCTTGCTGCTTTTTTCCAACTTTGACAGGGTTTTTTTTCATTATTTAGTACTGAGTTGATACTTTGACCTGCTAAAGTTTGCCTAAAGTTCCATCTCTGAGGGACAGCAGCTAATCCAGAGACTGTCAGTTATGCATGGTTACAATTACTTTTCCGCATGTGCAATGCTTTATGTTTATCGTAAATAAATTAACATGCTCGCTATATTCCTCACCTACCCAATAACCTAAAAACTCTTAATAATTCTTCTCAGTTGAATTTTGGTTTTACTGTATTGATTAATTTAGTATCAACAAAAAAACTTTTGCATTTGCTATTAGTTCCCTCATACGAAATCCTTATAGCTACAGGTTGTGCAGGAGCAGCATTTTCCTGAGTGACTACTTTACTTTTTCAAAAAATGGGAAACTGTATAGTGAATGAAGCAGGAGTTTGTGAACAAGAAAGAAAATCTCAGTTGTCATGGTACGTATATGTTTAGGGAAGAATATTTGCTTGACTTTGCCTGACACTTGATGGTTGCCTTCTAAGGCAGCAGCTGTGCAAAACCACTAATCCTGTGTAGAGTGAGCTGTCTACAGTACAAACATATAATTTTATATAACAGAGCCACTTGGTGTTTTACGGTTTGCTGGCTAAAATCTTCTTGCAAACTAACGATGACAGAATTTCTGTATTTCAGTTTGTTAGCCTACTTACTCACTGGCTCTTGAAGCACTGCAGATGCATTAGTATTTGCAGGAAAATTGTAACTGCTCTGAGGCCTTAAGCTGTGTTTTCCCCTCCCCCACATGTGCAGAAAACAGTCTGATTTAAAAAAA
>VWYH01004149.1:238947-616516 GCA_013399365.1 Pampusana beccarii | reverse complement strand
AAAAAAAAAAAAAAAAAAAAAAGAAGAAAAAAAAGTTCATTTTTTGTCTAAGCAATCTTCTCATTACCATACTCCATGCTGGAAAGGTCAAGGGAGTGTTTGTGAATCCTTGTGCTATCTTCTTGAAATAAAGACTATAGCTTATGAAGTTACTTTCAAAGTAATTTCCATACAGCGTGGGAATGATCACAAACATATTCAGACTCCATTTAAAGATTTGTATTTCATCTTCTGTATTGTATTTATTCATGGAGATAAACTGGGTTTAGGTCATAGAAAATTTTTCAGCCTGTGGCTATTTCACTTGAGGCTTGATAGATTTGTTTCCAGCACTTCATTGTATCTAATAATGAGTCTATCCTTAAAATCAGAATTCCAGGACCTCATATTTTCTCAGCATTTCCATTATTTAAGGATGAAGGGTTTTCTAAAATTGCCAGAGGAAAACAAAGGCAGCATAATATGTCATGTATTTCTCTTCTGCTTAACATAGGATGCCACTGACAAAGCTCAAATGCTCCATACAATATTTGAAGATAGAGTTGGGTCCAAAAGCTGTCTCTAGCTAAGGAGTTAAGTTTCTCTGGGTCTGCACCAACACCCTACTTCAGGCAGAGGCATGGACCGAGGCACTCCTGTGTATGTGGGTCTTCACACTGTTTGCCAGCACATCTCTGGCACAGCTTTCTCCTGGTCCAACTGGCACACTCCAGGCAACTTTTGGGCATGTCTGGGACAGAAGGGAAGGGAATATTCTCCAAAATCCATCTGGATGGAGGAAAAGTAGGAATACATCTGGGTGCATGCTGTGCTGTACCAACTGTGACTCATCAGTACAGTGTTCAGCTTTTCTGGGCACTGGAACACCTCAGAGATCACTCTGCACTGCTTCAGGCTCAGCTGGAGTTCATGACGCCCCTTATGTGCCTATGAACATTTGCAAACAGCCTTTTGGTTTTTTTTGCTCACCCTACTGAATTGTCAATATCTTTAAGAAAAAATCTCTTGAAGCACATAGCATCACTTTCAATGAAAGATCTTTTACGTTGTTATACTGATCCTGCTTTTCATATGCGTGCTAATGCAAATGACATGCTTTTGTATGCTGTAAGATTACTGTTGTAGTATAACTATAGAAATAATAGACCAGTGCCATCTGTGATGCTGAGAATCTGAACGTACGGTGTTTATTCAGCTATGAAGAGTTTATTTTGCAAATACGCATCTGAATCTCTGTAGAATAAACTACGTACAAAGTGCTTCATTCTGCCAGAGTTATGTTGCATATCTGATGCCTTCCCTTTCACTTGCCTGTTTTACTCTTTCTTACAGACCCAGAAGGGCACAGTTCAAATTCCCAGAAGAGGCCATTTCTCTTCTTAAAAGTCTTCCAGGGCTCTTAACCCCTGTCTCAGAGGCTCTCTGATCCATCTGTGCTTTCCGTGCTGGAAGTTCTCAAGGAGTTCCCACCTGCATTTCTCTTCTATGGGCTGGATCAGATGTACTTCTGCAAAGGAATTGTGGTGGTGTACTGTACTACTAGTGACGTTTACTAACCATATCAAAACCATGAAAAATTTGCAACAAACATTAAGGTTAAAAACTAATCATGGAAATCCAAGCAGTTCGGTGTTTCCTTGATATTTTCTTGGCAAAATGTCTCTTCTTAAAGACAGACCTCTGGTAAAATGGGGCAATATCATATTCTGGAATACAATCTGGTGTTAGAGGAACATTTAATTTTTTTCCCCTGATTAATTTCTAGGAACTGTGAGATGTTTTTTTTTTTCTGGTGTAGCTTATTTGTGGCCTCCCTACACATCAGAGGAAAGAGAAATCATGTGCTACATAGACAGTTCAATAACGTTACGATTTTGAACTAGGGCCTAAAAATAATGTGTGGATGTCTATTACGAGATATCTATACAAAATAGTCAGAAAGCTCCTGAGCAACACTTACTATTTTACAGGTTTCATAGGTGCTCACTACTGAGACATCAGAATATTTCTGTTCAGGAGAATAAGCATGCTTTTAGATCATTATTATTCTGAACCTTGATATTTCATAGGAATGATTAAGTGAACCAAAATTTGAATATTCTTATATGAGGAAGCATAATACCAAGACAGCATACAAAGAAGAACAAAAAGCTTCTGAAATTTATACTAAAGATTTCAGCTTTTTCTACATATCTATAATTACAACATCATGACCTGAGGAATAATTCTCTTCAGAGATTAAGTAGTTCTTTACAGAAGGATTTTGTGCAAGATTTGGTTTCTAAATAAAGTGAATTTATTCACACCTCTGTCTTGCTGTTTCTAACTTGCGAAGTGCGAGGTTGTGCTGATGTGAAATGGTAGTATTATATAGTTCCAAAAAATGGTTCCTTCAGAGGCATCTTTTTTCCAACTCCTTTGTTATTCACTCTTTCCACTTTTTGTTGCATTAATTTCCAGTATTTTTGTAACTGCCAGTTCCATAAGCACAGGGCAGTCCTGTCTTTAGCCCTGAACTATTAATTTTTAGCTAGCTGTTCTAGGATGTGTCACCCTTGCTTTCATTTGTTAATTAATTATATGCCAATTAGAAGTAGTTTAATTTCCATCTTTTATTCTTTTGGAAATAACACTTTCTCACAATTTCTAATTTACTTCTCTCCAAGTATCTTGCATAATTACTGGGAAATATGTAGGATCATTTAAAAAGCAAGTAAACAAAATAAATCCACCAAAATAAAAAATGTCGATGCAAAAAATAAAATTAAGCAGTAGAGGTGAGGAAAAATATAAGATTCTTGGTAGTCAAGATGCAAATATTTTTCATGTGCTTTGCATCAATTGTTTTAGCTGTGTCGGTACTGCCTGCTTGTTCTTTAATCCATCTTTATGGATTTTAACCCTTTGAGAGTTTCACAAGTGCTGCAGTTTCTGCTTTCTCTGTTCATGACAGGAAAACGATAGTTTAGACATTCTTGTGACTCACTGCCTGGTAGTTACAAGGAAAACTATGATCTTTTATTTCATGTGCTGAGGAGGTTCAGGGCATTGTCTTTTGTTTTTCTCAGAGTGAGGGAAATGAATCATTAAGATAAAAATATTTTTATTTTTAACCCTCAATGGGTTCTAATACTGGTGCTTTATTGATTTGTTTTGGGTAGAAAACAAAACAAAGCAAAACAAAACAATCAAATATTTTGTCTTCTTTGTGTCAGACCTTTTAAAGGCACAATTTGCACAAGCTTTTTATTTTAAATGGCATCTAAATCTCAAAACACAAATTCTAAGGCCGAATCATACACACACACACAAAAAGAAAGTGGACAGAGCTTGTGGGTTTGTATTGCCTGCCTGCCGGCTAAAATAACTAGTCAAATTTGGATTTTTAAACAACAGGAACCCATGTCTTTCAGTAGACTTTCTCCTCAGAGTAAAAGAAGAACCCACAGAGAGTTGGGACTCTGCGTATCAAAACACAGTACTTATTCAGGAATGCCAGCAAAAGCTCTAAGTGGTCTCAAGTGAGTAGGAAGTTTGGTCTGAAGTGAGTTAAAATCTAGTGAGAAAGAAATGGAAAGGGGAAAAATAATATCCCTGTAGTTCAGAGGAGGAACACTCTGGCAATATTAAGTTCAGATTAAGCAGCCAGGTGTATCAGTTCTTGGTGGATGAAAAGCATGCATACAGCAACAGCTCAGAATTGCTTCATGTCTTGCAAAAGCCAGGGGAGAGGGAGGATGATACTTTTTTAATGGCAGACATGATCACAGATGGTTCTGACTTCTGAAGACTTGGATATGTTTGCTTCCTTGTAGATTTTACCAGACAAGTCAAGAGAATCACTGCTAAATGGAGCTGAAGATAATACCTCTCACCCAGAAATCTTGAATTCCACCTGAGTTCTAGTTTAGAAAGCAGATAACCTTTTAACTGCAAAATCTGTAATCCCAGCTACCAAATCCAGAGATGGTAGAAGGTATCCTTTGAACAAACAAGTAAAATTAACTCTGTATGTATACACAATACACTTGCTTCCTCTCTAGCACAGCATGTTGATAGAATGGTGGGGAGAAACAGTCCCAGCTACTGAATTTGTTTAATCTTGGAAACAAACTCAAGGTTCAAGCAACAGTACAATAAATGGTGTTATGTTTATATATTAATTTTATAGTCATCAAAGTTTTGTTAATGTTGATAGAATGGTGGGGAGAAACAGTCCCAGCTACTGAATTTGTTTAATCTTGGAAACAAACTCAAGGTTCAAGTAACAGTACAATAAATGAATAGTGTTATGTTTATATATTAATTTTATAGTCATCAAAGTTTTGTTAAAGCTAAAATAAATTCAGATTATTGATAAAAATTCAGCTTGTCTAAGGGGAAGTGTATGACATGTATGAGAGATATCTTTGTTAATGTTCTTCGTGAAGACTAGCAATCAAAGCTAGGCATCAATTTGATATATGGAGTTCATATGAAGCAGCAGTTTCAAAAGTTGTAAATNCTCTAGCACAGCATGTTGATAGAATGGTGGGGAGAAACAGTCCCAGCTACTGAATTTGTTTAATCTTGGAAACAAACTCAAGGTTCAAGCAACAGTACAATAAATGGTGTTATGTTTATATATTAATTTTATAGTCATCAAAGTTTTGTTAAAGCTAAAATAAGTTCAGATTATTGATAAAAATTCAGCTTGTCTAAGGGGAAATGTATGAGATGTATGAGAGATATCTCTGTTAATATTCTTTGTGAAGACTAGCAATTGAAGTTAGGCATCAATTTGATACATGGAGTTCATATGAAGCAGTAGTTTCGAAAGTTGTAAACTTATACTGATGAGATAAACTTTATTCTACAGAAGTCAGGTATCAACATCTCACCTGCTGAGAACAAAAGATTAATCCTCATTATTTTATTTTCTTGTATCTTAAATCAGGAAGTAAGAGTTTTCCACTTCTCAGATTTTGCTCAAGGAACAAAACCATGGAAATATATTTTTTTTTTTTCAGTATGAAAACTAAAGACTACCCTAGACATGTCGACAAATCAGTTGAGTTCTCCTTTTTTTTAGAATTGCATTTCTTTTTAGACAGCTGTCGGTCCAACTGTTTGGACAAGGCCAAGTGCAAGGTCCTGCATAAGGGTCGGGGCAGTTCCAAGCACAAATACAGGCTGGGTGGAGAATAGATTGAGAGCAGGTCTGAGGAGAAGGACTTGGGGTTGATGAGAAGCTCAACATGACCTGGAAATGTGCACTTGCAGCCCAGAAAGCCAACTGTATCCTGGGCTGCATCAAAAGCAATGTGATCAGCAGGTTGAGGGAAGTGATCCTGCCCCTCTACTCCACTCTAGTGAGACCCCACCTGGAACTCTGCATCCAGCTCTGGGGCCCCCAACATACGAAGGATATGGACCTTTTGGAGAAAGTCCAGAGGAGGGCCATGGAGGCGATCAGAGGGCTGGAGCACCTCTCCTGTGAGGACAGCCTAAGAGAGTTGGGGTTGTTCATCCTGGAGTAGAGAAGGCTTCAGGGAGACGTTTTAGCAGCCTTCCAGTACCTGAAAGAGGCCTACAAGAAAGCTGGAGAGGGATTTGTACAAGGATATGAAGTGATAGGACAAGGGGTAATAGCCTGAGAGTGGTGAGGCACTAAAATAAGTTGCCCAGATAAGCTGTGGATGCCCCATCCTTGGGAGTGTTCAAGGCCAGGTTGGACGGGGCTTTGAGCAACCTGATCTAGTTGAAGGTATCTCTGTCCATGGCAGGGAAGTTGGAACTAGATGATCTTTAAGTCCCTTACAGCCCAAATCGTTCTATGATTCTATTAAATTGAGGTACGGCAGAACAGAGATAAGCACAAATAATGCAGCTCCTGTTCCATTCAATCCATTTTAACGTTTTAAAGGGGAATTATGAGGACACTAATCCTCTGCCACGTAACAGCTGGGTCATATGGAGGCTAACATCAGTAATTGTTAAAATACATCCTTAAGCTCACTTATATGGTGTGCACTGAGCCCCAGAGAATTCAGCTCAGAAAACAGGAGACTATTGTACATTAAAATACCGAGATAAAATAATGGAGGTGCTTAAGGATGATGTTCTGCTAGAAAAGAACATTAGTTCGTCATGCTGTTTTAGCTTAATTTAGTACTTCAAGGGACAAATAAATTGTCTCTGTTACGTTGTCTAGAGTATCTGGACAAACTCTGAATAAAAATCACTTAGGTATTAACAGGACAACACGAGGGCAAAACATAGGCATCTACATTAATATGAGAGAATGAAAAAACTTCTGCCTAACCCAGTTAGCTCCTTGAGAAGCTAAGCTTTTCCTCAGAAAACTCCTTCTGTTGCTGAAGTTCACCTGTCTGGCATCTGAGGTGATAGTCTAAGGACATTTATTTCATTTAACTTTAGTCACTCTAGTCAACACAGATTGACAGGCATTTCAGGAAAATAGCTTATTCCACCTTTAAAAGAAGTAAAGGGTGACTGTTTCTCTTCTTACCAGGGAAACTAAGATTGTCAAGCTGGCTGAGGGATCCTTTCCAAAGTCCTTAGCCTTCCCATATTTGACCATGTGGAGTTCCCACGTGGGATGTCCTACGACCCTGAGAGGCCTGGGTTAGCAGGCAAGCTCGAACTGAGCTTGTCACAGGCTGCAGCAGCCAATGCACCACTGGAGCCGAACTGGTGCTCCCTCCTTTTCCACAGCAGCCTTGGTGGCAATTTCCACCTGATGGCTAAAGAGACTGTCCCTCAGCCAGGCAATAGGAAGAGATTTGCAGGAACAGGCACCTTTACCATTAGCCTTATATCCTAGGTTTCCTCTAACTTGTTTGTTGAACTTGCACTGCCCTGCAGCCCCAAGGCATGGGCACAGACACAGATGAATCTTCGTGACACAGAAGTTGGAGTATACAGAGAAGGATGCTGTGACTTGGGTAAAGGCCTTTTTTTCTGGGGCTGTATAAGTGACTTGCATTAAAAAGTTGTTGACTAAAAGAGTGAGTCATGCAATGAAGCACCTGCCTGGGAAGCAGAAAATGTGGGTGTGAATCTCATATGGTCAAGGGACTAAGATCCATCCTGGTGGAGTGCTTTAACTAGCATCTGGAAAATAGGCAGCTGTCTTCTGGTCATATGCAAAAAGACCATGAGGCATTCCTTTGTACCAAATACACAAGTGAGGTGTCCAAGTGAATCGATTTCTAGTTACAAATCTACTCTCTCACAGGAATCTAAGGTGTGTGTATGTATAGGCAACTAAGGCATGTGTCTAAGAAGATGGATTTTAAATACACTCCCCTTTCTGGCATTTTCTACCAACCAGCCTACTTGTTTTTCTGGCAGTTGTCAGTCCCAGGCAGTCTCAGGGGCCTACATTTCTTCGTTTATTATGAAATGAACTGAAACATCTAAATCAAATTATCTTTTTTCTTTTTACATCTGGTCCCTTTCCTTCTGTTTCTTTAATTTATAATATTTCCTTCTCTTCTTGTCAGGTGCTTTCTCCTGTGAGAGACTTGAGGAAGAGAATTAATGTCAGAGAACATGTGAAGAAGGTATTAATGTTAATCTGCTACTACAACGGTATTTTCCACATAAACTCTGTTACAACAGTATCATATAATGCAAGACAAGACTGAAATAACTGTGAAATTATCTAGCATTTTAAGGGTCACACTAGCTGCAGAGAAATATGCCAGGGTCTTGTGTAAAAAAAGTTATACTGGATACTATTAGATATTGTCAAATACGAGAGAATATCTCTTATCAAGCTGATCAGAATTCATGACCTGCATTAAATAAAACACTTTAATAAGAAGTACAAGAATTCTGTAAAGAGTAGCCTTGAACAGAGAGTGCATTTTTTGGCAGATACTAATCTGATTTTAAGTTGTTCTTATTCAGCTCACAAGGTCACTGTCCAAAAGAATTAATGTATTCCTGTCATGATTCAAGAGAAAATTGAGTAAGGAAGGTGAAGATGACTTTACATCCCTGTTTGGTATAGGTGTGACTGAACCCATCTGTGGTATAGGATATGACTATTGCCAGTTCAGGTGTGACATCTCCAGGTCAGGAAGCATGTTAATAGATCAGAGTGGGTACAGAGGAGACTGTAATCAGAACAGTGGAAATGTGCTACACAGTAAAATGCTTGAGAAGTTGCCAAAGAGAAGGTTAATGGAGCACTTGACCAAAGCTGATGAATATTGACATGCAGAAGTGAAACTCAGGTGTTCATCTGATCCTAGAAGACAAATATGACTAGATCCAGTGTCTTGGTGTTGTTTGGTTTTGCGTTTTTTTGTTTGGTTTGTTTTGGTTGGTTGCTTTTTTCTTAAACGGAAACCCTAGTTTAAGCAGGAATGAATTTATGAAGTTGTCTGACATCATGTCTCAAACTCTAGTTCCCAAGCTGGAGCTTAGAAAACAATTTGGGGACAGGGATGGGTGGGTCCCTGACAAGCCCATGGAAACCAGAAGGGAAATGTGAGGAGGAGGAGGTTTATACCTCTTAGCTTTCTGCCTCCTTCCTACATTAAGAACCACATGCCAAGCAGATGCTTCTGGGGTTGTGCAGAGGACACACTTTGAGAAATGTGACTGCCAAGGGTGTCAGATAGGGTGATCGCACAGATGTCTTCTGGCCTTCTAATTTATGTACAACCTCCCTCACACTGGCTCATGTAATATTTTGGTTTTTATTTGTATACTAGTTATTCAATTTATTTAAAAAATTACAACACTCAAGAGAAAAAAAAGTAAGCTTTTTTTCTGAGTGTTATATCTTGTAATGTTTGAATCTGCTAAGTTATACATTTAATGGTCACTTTTAAAGGGCATTTTACAGTCATATTGATTTCTGATTGTAAAGTGGGAACTGACAAGATAACTTACTTCCCCCCAAAAGTTAACTTCTGAAGTTATACCACAATGATGAGCAACTTCTCATCGTCCGCCCTGCAAGGTCTCACAAATCATAACAGAACTTTTCAAATTGAGAAGCTGTGCCAAGAGAATAAATCAGTATATCAGACATGTCAACTTACAACTTCAGTTTCAGAATCACCCAAGGCATAGAAACTCCCACTGACCTCTGTGGAAGCTTCTCATTACTAAATATTTTATAATAAGGTTATTTTTTCAGATTCAAAAATAATGGAGAAGCCTAATTTGTGTCTTGAAGTCTTAAAAACATTGGTTCAGTTCTTATTCAAGATATCTCACTCATATAGTCACAATTCCTTGACAGCTTTGGCCAGTATTTTTTTTCTATGTGATAATAAAATATTAGGTTTTAATAACAATAATAATAAAAATCTTAACACTATAAAATGGTAGAGAAGCCAAAAGAACAATTGACTGTGGAAGTAGCTCAAAAGTAGGTCATATGGCCAAAAGCAAAATTGACTTCTGTTGTGCTTTCATATTCATGCAGAAGTGCCACTAGTATTATGGATATTTAAAAAACGACAAAAGCAAGAAAATTTCAAGTTAAATAACTTGACTTGACTTGTGGAAGTGCTGAGTACCCACAGATCTGACTGAAGTCAGTAGGAGCTGCAAGTATTTGATACTGCTGAAAATCAAGGAAAATGTTATTGCTTAGTTTTAGCTTATGCTGATATGTCTTTATAACACTAGGATTTCCAACAAGAAGTGCTTGTGGTTTCTGGTGGCACAGCTCTGTATGAAGTCCCCAAGCCTTACAAAGAAGTCCTCCAATAGCATTAGCTGATTGGGTCTGTGTGACATTTATTGAGGCTGATATCAAGGTATTTTTCTGTGCACACGTGCCAGAGCCCTGCAGAAATCTCGGCAGCCTATCCATAGGATTACACCGGTCTTTGGGCAAAGTAGAGGTTATAGGCACCTTGGACTGAACGAAATTCCCCCCAAGAAGGCTTCCTTCTATTGAAGGCTCATGGGGGACAGGCAAATAATTAATTAAACTCAGTGAATATGCCTAGCATAAACCTCTTAATGAGTGTGACCATTCTGAGGGGGAAAAGACAGTAAAAGAATTCAAAGAAAGCTCCTTTAGGCTTCTCCTTTCTGAACCTGTTCCCCTGAGGCTCTGTTTGTTAAAAACATTGTAATATTGCTGGTTTCATCAGTTCTCTTGGTACAATTGGAAACTATGAATATAAGATAATTCAGCTGGAAAAAAAGTTATTTATTTCTTTCTCAAGAGTAAAAAGTTTGTTACCATTTGAGTGATATCTGAAAGAACAGGCAATAACATAAGAGCTAGGGAAGAGGACTCATCTATGTATGCAATAGCCTCAAATCCAGAGGTTAGGATCTTTCAGTTTTTATATATTGAAACTTCCAATAACGTATTAGATTTGTGGAAAACCTTGACTGCTTTTAAGCCATCCTGAAAACAATTCAACCTGGTCCTAATTAATTTATCTTTTTTTTTTTTTTTTTTAAATCTGAGACAGGAATCTACATTTCCATTCTCACACCTTCCCATCACAAGAATAAAATAGGATCAGCATTTTTGACTGAGCCATGTCCAATGTCAATTTTTTTAACTTTTGTATATGAGTTACGTAAAATGTCAAGTGCTCAATTTTCTTGAACCAAAACGTGAACATCTCACAGAAACAGTTGAACACTTTACAAAATATTTTTGTTTGAGTGGTACGTTAGTTGGAAATGTGTTGCATGAGCAGTTGAGTTTTTGCTGATTTGGGGAAGAAAAAACTGTGCAGAAAACTTCTAGCCACCACTCTTGGAACTTGCGAATCAATCATCACTGCCTCAGAGAAACACATTTATTTCTTAATCAGCACATTCAAGGATTGCCATGAACCGGCAAGAGACATAGGATTATATTTAGCTGAGCTTTGACATGACTTGACAAATATGTGGAAATTCACTGTGTGTGTTCACAATATTAGGTGGACTGTTTATAGCCCTTTGATATTGCTTCAGTGAAAACAGCTAAATAAAACAGACAAGCATATTTGAACAGTACAAAGCAGTCGTCTAAATGACACCGTATTATTACTTTTCCTCGATGTAGAAGACATTGAGTCTCCTTTATTAACTACAAAAAAAAATTATAGAGCCCTATTTATGTCCTGATCCCAGGAGGAGTAGGAGTATCCCTAATTGCTAGGGTGCCTTCAGTACTAGAAGATGTCTTCAGCAAAGGCTTTAAATGCTCAGCACCTCTCAGTTTCAAGCCATTAGCATTCATCTCCCTCTGGGGACTATGGACTTATTACTCACACATGAAATGAGATGCTGCTGAGGTTAGCAGCCCTCATAGCTCTTTCCAGCTTAGTGTCAAGATGAGTAACTGACACCAATATGAAGCCCAGATTAAGAGCATGCTTGAAGAGGGCTGTGCAGGCAAGGTGACAATTGTCCTGGATGGCAGCCTCCTGGTCCCAGGCTGCCAATGTTGCTTCACCAGTAACAGTTCCTCTCCTGGATCACATTCCCAGTAAACTGGACAGGACAGGATGATATGGTGCAAAGGCAACCACGGACACCTCTGTGACAGGGAACTCCTTGTTCAGTCCGAATCCAGGATGTGACATCAGATTTAAGAGGCTGGCTGTAAGATTCAAATGATCTTAATCTGTGTTGCAGGGTCACCATGGAGTGGTTTGTTTAGTTTGGAGGAGACTCTAGAACACATTTTGATAGGTCCCATGTTTAGAGAAGGATTAAAACCAAGCTGACTTGGACTATCATCTGACAGTAATCAAGTAGCTCAGCTGAAGTTCAGGCTCTTGGGATGCCACAGCAACATGAGAGAAATTATATAACTGATAATTTCAGGGAGTGACTTTCAAAAGCATATTTGGACATAGCAAGAAAAAGGTGGTTTTGCTGTGCTATTCTGAAGGTTGTGCTGCCATAGCTTCATGCCTTAGGGTTAGGGTTAGACCTGGGCATGCACCTCTTCAGACCCATGGAACTTCACTAGAAGAGGGAACAGACACCCATGGTTTTAATGATGTTTTGGGGGAGCACAGTAACGTATCTCAGCTTGCTACACCCAAAAAAACAGATTTGCTTTCTTGGAATAACCTTCATTTTGCAGTCTAGACTCTTCCAGCCACAAGGAATCTGTTTCTCAGGTGCACGTACCATTGATTTTTTGTTGGTTTGGTAGTGGTGGTTGTTTTTTGTTTGTTTGTTTGTTTTTTAGTTTCCAATACCCTTTTACTCAATATACGAAGGATCACAACAAATAATTTTATACATTAATAAGACAGTCAGTGACAAAAACCTCTGTGCCCAGGCAGGGGCCACAGTGAAACCACGAGAGCTGCCCCCTGCCATGAATAAGAAATGCCATTCTCAGCTGCAGAGATGATTCTGACTGTGTATGACCGCCACTATAACAAAAAACAGAGAGAGATATTTAGAGCCCATCTGTGGCCATGCACTGTTCAGGTTTCCAGGTTTTTAGCTGTGGCCAAATGCGCCCATCGGAGCCTGCACTTTCCCAAAGGTCCTTCTGTTTCCATCACGTGTCCCAGCACAATTCAAAAAGCGCAGTCACTTTTCCTTTGCTCATTCTGTAGAAGGCAGGTGGCTTGCAATGCTGTGCTGAAATACATGGAGCATTATCTGTATTCAATTATTTTGCTTTCATTTTCTAGACAATTGTTTTAGTCAATGTTGTGGGCAACTATATTGTAATGCATTTAACAAATATTTTAAGGCTGTAAACCCATAAATGAATAAAAGAGGCATTTTCTTATTTTCTCTGTCTATCTTCCCAAGGTGTCAGCTATGGTACATCTTTATTGTTGTCAGTAAATTGGCATTAAATTAGTATGATTTCTGAGGACTGTAAAGAATTTTGCATTAAGACAATTACCAAATACTAAAATAATAAATACAACAATTACTTTATTTACTTTATAACACACGATCTAGCCACAGATTTCATTTGTATTTCCTCCAACTGTTGGAAAATAATTGAAAATCTTGTTGAAAATATTATATTTTTTGTTTATTTAAAAAAAAAAAGGCATAGTCTGGAATCCATATTCACATAAAATCATAGGATTCTTTATATTTTTCAGTGGAAAACTAACTCGTGCCATTTTCATGATTGTCTAATCTGAAATCATACAAGCCATGTTCAAAGAACTGTGGGAAAGCAAAGTGCAGAGAGGAGAGGAAATGGTGAAAGAAACAGGAATCATATAAATAATAGATGAAGTTGCTTCTTTTTTCTAATAAATAAGCACAAGACAGGAGTGATACAATATGTGTCCCACAAGGCCACTGTAACTATGGCAACAATGACACATGTACTGTCTTCTTTGCAGATTAGCCATATAAATATCTAACTGATGGACCATACATGGTGTATACTTATACCATAGCCACTCTAGCTACCTTTTTATTGCTATGAGTGGTCTCCATGTCTCATCTTCACATTTTTAGAGTCTTTACAATACCTCCAAAGGGAAAAATGTTATAATCCATCCAGCTACAGGTCCTTCTCACTTAATAGGTCAGGACTATTTTCTCTGGGAGAGGCAAAATATGAATGTGTGTGCGTTCATATGGCTGAATATAAGTGTGCGTGTTCATATGGCAGAATATAGGTGTGTGTGCATGAGCACTGGGCATGGCCACCTGCCCCTGTGCCCTGTAATTTCCCTACCTGCAAGATTTTTGTTTTTGAGAGTCCTCCCTTTTGGAGACAACTGTTTTAGGAAATTTTCTAGTTTGATAAATGTATTGTACATCACTTAGGCTACAACCTAGAAAGGGAGGGTTATTTTGTGTATTCTCTGACTGCTTTGTGTTAGCTTTGGCTGCAATTGGGGAAAATGACACAAGATTTCTCAGGACAGGTAATTTCCAGTTGCCTCAGAACAGATTGACCTGTTCACACCGCAAATGGATAAAGCTCTTTAAATCTTCAGTGTGCACGCCAGGAACCACAGGGACACAAAGCAGAGAAAAATTCATACCGTGTTTTAAGCCACTGCATGTCATAATCAAAACTTATCTTTTCTGTAACTATTCCTTTCCCTTGGTTTACGAGGATACTTGCTGGTTTTACCTATATAATACTGCAGTTATGTCCCCATCCTGCTGACAATGTTATTGCTGCCAAAATGTAAATTATGTCTAGTTTACAAACGCCAATAATTTCAGTCTTTTCTTTGAAATACGGATAAATAGCTGGCGATTTTTAAAGGTCAACTCATATTCAGAATTACTTGACTTAATTACAGGGATGAATTTTCAAATGGCATTGTTCATCATCCTGTGACACACCGTGTCACACTCCATCATTTACATTGCAGGGAATGATTTCTTGTCCCTCTCTGGTCTACCTGTGCTATATAGAGCCCCTTTTGTGTTTCACAGAGTATCTGGAAAGTGTATATTGCATATATTCAGCCTGTCACCTGTACTGTAAAAAAAGAGACTTTTCCATTCTTTAGAAAACTTACATTACTATTTGCAGTACTATCACTGTCTGGAAACACTGTTGCAAACAGCAGCATGTCTGTCTGAAGAATGGGAAATAAACACAAAATACACAAAGGTGACATATATCTGTGCAGTGTTTGAGAATATTTGTGATTACTAGACCTGTGGTCATTTAGAATCGCTTAGGGTCACCTGGTCCCTCTAAGTCTGGAAAAATTGGAGAAAACTGAAGGAGAGTTGCTTTGTGATAAAATTCATTAAAGTCCTTTCCAGGTGAAATCCTAGATAAGAGTCTTCTGCATTGGAAGGACGTATTGATCACTGCTGTCCTATGAATTGCTGCTGCATTTTCAGAATTGAGTGACTGTACCCTTGTAAAGTGGTTTCTCAGCAGTAGATGATCCGCTAGGTCTGCCTGCTGCCACTACTTGATGGCAAAGTAGCAGGTGAAGAGATACACAAGTGCTGCTGAATCCCATAGATGGAGTGACAGGGGTTTGTATTAATATTACCACTAATCCAGTTAAGTCTCCAATTAGACATTTTATGTTCGTTGATACCGACATCCCAAGTGGATGATGGTATTTAGTCATAAGATGCTCACGTAAATAATTCAGCTGCATTTGGCATGGCTCACGCTGTAGCTGCATAGAGTCCACTACAGCCTTTTTCGTGTGCAGTAAAATCCGTCTGAGACTGAGAATGCCTCAAGCCTAATTTTCCCCAAAATGTGAATTTAATTTAAAAAGCCAGTTTTTACCTAAAAATATGAAAGTATGTTTTCAGCACTTGAAATTTTACAAACCATTTCTTGCTAGACTGCATAAAACAAGTCCATGACCCAGAACTGAATATTAGCATTTAATTGGCTATTTTTCCTCTAACATTTGCTGTTATGCACTTCTAAAACTAAAAAAAACAAAATTGTATTTTAACATTTAAATTTTTATTTTTCCTCTACTATTTGCTGTTATGCACTTCTTTTTTTTTTTTTCTTTCGTTTTTCAAAACCTCAGGTACTGAAGTGGGACTCTGTGTGGGAGAGATTTGAGATAAGAAGTTTCCTCATATGATTTATTGGCACAATTTCTCCAGCCTATGCTAGGCAGCAACAGCCTAGCAACTACTCACAATTTCCGGTGCCTCACTCTGCACTGGCAAATGCATCC
Organism: Pampusana beccarii; assembly: GCA_013399365.1. Lineage (NCBI taxonomy): Eukaryota > Metazoa > Chordata > Aves > Columbiformes > Columbidae > Pampusana > Pampusana beccarii. The sequence continues at coordinate 600,902 of VWYH01004149.1, read as the reverse complement.
GGTTGCTCCTCTATGCACCACATAATTAGAACTACTCTATCTTTTCACTAGATATCTGTAATGAGTGGAATCTCACCTTATAACCTTTACCTGAGTCATGGGCATTTTGAAAGAAACACTTTGTGGCACACAGCTCTCATTTGTACATCCTGCTCTCCGCTTTCACTGAACACCAAACTGGGTGTTTGGTCACTGGTCTGCTATGTATTGCCTGAGATAAGCACTCCTCACTGCTGTTTTGGTGTTTTTTGTATTGATCAGTGAAATCAGCACGTGATTTATTATTGTGTAACCATTTTACAGAGAATATCATAAGCAAAAATAAACCAAAACTCACACAAGACCTGGAAGACTACACCTGTTGCAAGGGCTACTGCTACAAATTCTATATTTTAAAACATATTTCTCAGTTATTGTGTATAGAGACAAATGACACTGAAATATGCCATTGTGATAGTAGTTACTTGAAAAGACTCCATTTTAGCAGTGACATTTTATATATTGTGTAACATAATGTGATCCTTTCGATACAAAACACAGAGCAGGATAGGAAACAAAATTGAAGGTGCCACAGTCACTTATAGAAATATTGCTTGAATAGGAAAATTGTAATTCAGAGCAAACGCCCAGTGCTGCTTTTTTGTCTCAGTATTTTAGTCCTGCATTCATTAGTCCATCCTCTATTTTCACGAGAAGGAAAAAACACTCTACATACGCCTGTTACATGGAGGCAGATCGAACTTCTGTATCCCCCATCCACTGGACAATTACAGATGTTTACAGAAGGCAGCAATGTCTTGTTTTGCTTAGAAAACCACTTTGGAGATATGATGAGCAGATTGAAGTTGATCAGACACATCTTGATTTCTGCACAAACCATCTCTGTGAAAACCTAACGTACACTAAAACAAATGATAAATACAGAATGTCTTCTTTAATGTCAAATCTTTATTAAATCACAAGAAAAGAGACCTTGGCAGTCTGTTTAATACTGTTGACTCTGTATTCAGTGAAAACAGCATGTGTAAAACAGTTTGGATGCTGTACAATATAGAGCCAAATATTATGATGTTTTGACACATTTTTAGACGGCTAAGCTCTTTGGGGAGGTAGTTTTAGGCACATGTCTGAAGCCTTTGTTTTTTAAACAATGTCAGGAAAACATTTTCAAGTACAACCAGTTGATACCACGTTTACCATTGCACTGGCAAACCTGTTATGGATAAACAGTTTCTACACACTGTATTGACTGCGGGAAAAGAATGGAAGATTGGCAAGGAGGATTGCAAACACGCTCAAGTGACTTGCAGCTGAGGTGTCGAAAAATACGTACATTACATGAAATATTGTTTAATCTGGTTTGTTGGACAAGTAGAACCTCTGTGTTTAGATAACACAGGCCTGTGATAGACTTAGAGGCACCCCGTTGAACATGCTTGAGATTCCTGTCCAGCTGTGGGAAAGATCAAAGCACAGTTATAATCTACGCCTGCGTGAATCCTTGAAATACAGACGGAAACAGCAGGTTCAGTGTTCCCCTAGCATGGACCAAGCTCCGCGGTGCCTGTGTCCCTGCTTGGGTGCCTCTGCCCAGGTGCTGCTTTGAGGATCCCCTGGCTGGTGAGGTAAGGAAAATGAATTTACTCTGGGCATTTCATCTGTGGTTTTGTGGTTGTTCCCGCATCCTGCCTGTGCCAGCTCACACATGGATGCATTGTCATTCTGCTTGCTCTCTTTAAATTTCCCTAAGATTATCATTTAGAGGAGTAACAGGATGGTAAAAATATCCTGAAGTGGCAAAAGCTTCTATGCTAGTTCTAATGTTAAGCCTAGAATTATCTTTGTTTTATACAAATTAGGAAGGGAAAATCAATCTGTTTCGTAGTCAAAAACAATATTTTTTTAGATTTTTTGTTGCAGTTGAAAAACAGCTTTGTTAGTTCAATGAAATGGTAGTAGGGATTATAAACTAATCCTTTTTGATGAAAATGAGAAATAGGAAATAGCATAATAATTTCATTTTAACAGTTAGACATAACAGTTGCCAAATGCACACTGTTGGGAAACTAAGGAGAAAAAGGGTACTCTCAGCTTGTCAGCTTTATGAGCACAGGTCAGAAGCAGACCGTGGCAGTCTCACTGGAGTAGCTCCTTAGAGTGCTTAATGAACTGATAAATTAGTTTCCTTACTTCGGAATACTCAGCTTTTAAGAACACATTAATGTCCCTGATCATTTTTACTGCATCTGCACCAGTGTTGCAGTGAAATAGTTATATTTGAAGCAAAATGTTTATGTAGAAAGACTGACATTAATCTGAATTGCATTTCAAATGCCACCACCTGTAAAACAGTACTGCACAGTGGGAAGCCTCCTGCAGAACAGTGTGGCTTTGGAGAACAGAATTAGGACAACGCCAAGAGCACAGTATGAATGTCTGCAGTACTTGCCTTAGATCATAACTTCTGGCATATTAGAAGAAGATTGCCTCATCACATGTTTTATTCTGAAGGCAACCAGATTACTCTAACTCAGATCCTCAGAGGTTTACTGTTCTACAGGGCCAGTTCTAATCCAATGTCCCCTCTTTCCCAGCTCTTAATACTCCCCTGCACCTTGGCTGGGGCTTTTTTTTGGGGGGGTGGGTAAGCAATATTCATCCTTTTCCTTTCTATGTTCTACTTCAAAATTATTTCCCTGGTTTTGGTGAGATTAATCTCAATGAGCTTTGGGTGTGGATATATGGATTGGAAAACCGTGGGTGAGCAAGTATCCCACAGTTCTTAGTTAATGGAGAAGAACAGGCTATTTTATAGTTTGAATATGAATACCTGGCCTGGTTTTGGTGTCTACATTAGCATGGGATGCATCACATTTCAGAACTGCTTATTTCTTTGCTTTGACCCCAGGGGGAAGCTATATGACTAATTCATATGTAGATGTCTACAATATAGATAAACATATTTGATCAGAAGAATTGCACCCTTTAAGTGTTTTGGTTAGAATGATGACAAAAACGTCATGCTAGATAACTCACGTAGAATTAAAGCTCCAGATTTCTTAGGAACTTTGGAAACACAATCACACTTCTGAGGTCAGTTTGATTTTTAGGGCTTTATCTTGTACCAGCTGAGTCAATGGCAATTTTTTATGGCAGAATGAGGTCTTGCATGTATCTGGGACTAAAATCTCTTTAGTTAATGAGGTGTTTGGTGGATATGAAAGAAGTTTGCTTAGAGAACTGCAGGTGAAATGATTTAAGCTCTTTATATGGTCAAGGTTTTAATGCCAACTTCTGCTTCTACCCAGTGAGTACAAGTTGAAGCAGAGTTCACTCACTCCATGTGATTGTGTTATGAGAACTGGAGATTCCTGTTGTGAACAGCCCCTCAGTGCTGCTGTGGCAACCAAACAGGGCACCCTGTGCTGCTTTTACTTATTTTGAAGGATGAAAAGATAACATGGGTTCAAAAATAGGGAAGAAAATATACGCCTGAAAAGAAAGTCATATGTGCTGCCATTTTTATTTGTTTCAGTGGACTGATGAAGTGAATTTACCTCCTGAATCTCTCTGCAAGGACTTGACCATGTTCCGTTTGTTGCACGATTGCTGTGGATGGCATACTGCTTTTCCTTCTATTGTGTATTCATAGTAAAGAAGTACTGGGACAGACCGGTCAGGGATGGGGGGGATATTGTGACGGGCACCACGTATGCAGATGCTTGAAAGAGGCAGGTGAGAGGTGCAGCTCCATGGGAAGGTCAGGGTCCTTTTCCCTTTCTCCTACAAGTACTGTCGTATTCACTGATATCTCTTTTTTAGGATTTCTTTGAAAGCTGAACCTGATTGCACAGGTCGGTTGAGACTCTGATCAGGCAAAATCAGTGCGTCAGTCCTGTTATATTTACCTGTGTCTTTTTTATGACTGTAGCAGAAGTGTTCGGCAGAGCTGCAGTCACAAGTGGCTTTCAGAGTCATATCCAGATCACTTGGCTGAAAAGAAAAAACAAACCAAATCTTGGCTGCTTCTTTGTTATATGATATTTCTTGCCAGAAGCTTTTTTCTTTTCTTTTTTTCTTTTTTTTTTCTTGGTGGAAAAAGATGAAAGAATCATCATTACCTCAAAATTATTTTTATCAAGTGTACAACTTCTGTCTCCTCACCTTTGCTTTCCAGATATTTAGTCTGCAGTACAAGCCTGCACAACTAACAGAAATAAAATGTAGGCTCATTATCTTCTGAGGTGTAACTAAATCACTGTAGCAGCACTAATCTAAATGAACACCATGGGGCACACAGCAATGAATCAGCAGACCTTTTGCTGCAGCAAATTTTTCTTTGTAAGCGGAACACTATTTTCAGGATGAGAATAAGAATTAGTTCAGACACCACACTGTAAGGCACTTAAATCCTCAAATTCACATTAGGAAACTCAAAACAAGTATTACATAGTCAAAAACCTTCCCCAAAGGGTTCCATATTTAGAAGCCCCAGGACAGTGGCAAGTGTGCATAAAGCTAGTTTGTTGAATTTAACACTTATTGCTGCCACCGAAGCGGCATCTAAATTGTCTGAATAATTTAAATGATATTGATGGCACATGGAAGAAAAATCCATTGAATTGTAGTAAAAGTAGAAATACACTTTCTCTCTAGTCATGTGATCTGCTTTTGGCACAACATCAAGGTGTAATCTCCAGTTTTACAGGGCTGTGCTCCTGATAGCCATGGCAAAGTTTGAGATTATGGGCTTTTTATGAATTACCATATTATACATGTGAAAAGCTAGACTAATTTAGCATAGTCTTGTTGAAATCCCAAAGCTGTATTGATGAATACTCTTTAAAGAGCTTGCTCAATGGCTGACGGAATAAAATCATTTCAGTATGCAAATATTTACATGGAATTCATTTATCAGTATTGGAATAATTCTGTTGACTAATACAACACAAAAGAAATAGTATACTTGTGTTATATCTGTGTGTACATATATTAATCATCTTTCATTTTCTTAGCACAGAAGGATTGGGATAGTGGGGCTCCATGCTACAAAAGAGGGAACATTCTCCTGTGACTCCATGTAGAGTCCAAAAAGTCTATGGGCCTGCTCTTTGAAGAAAATAATTTTAAAGTTTTATCATGCATTATAAACTGTAGCTGAACTGAATTTAGTGGTTGTAAACTATCCTGACTAAAGACACTTTTTTGAATTCTCCAGATAATGAGAGGGCTTAACCGCCTCCGAGATCAAACTCTCAAGCAAATTTTGATCCCAAAGACAGGAACAAAACATTTGTCATCACCTTCATAGCTTTATTGTTCTTCTTGGAGCATTGTTAGCTAATGTTTAAAGACAGCATTGAGCATAAAGGTTTACACAAGGAGATCATTCTTGACTCCAGGAACCTGTAGTCTTATCGATGAAACGAAAAAAAGAGAGCAAATGATGAAACATCGGCAAAGGTCTGAAGCAATGAAGAAGATATTGAATCACTTTTTTTTTTTTTTTTCATGTTATAACACGGTCCCATTTTTTCAGTTGTATAAATAGGGAATGGTGTTTGGTTGACTGTTGAACATAGGGTTGTTATGGCTTTACACTGTATACTGTGAGTTGGCTCCATCACTGTTTCTAATTAATTCAGAACATTCAGAATACTTGCTGATTTATGACACCAGTATTAATCCTGTCAAGATCACAAAGTCGGATTAATCTAACAGACGTTGTATTAATGCTTTAGAATTATAAATAATATATAGTGGCTAGCCTAATATTTTTCTGATTGTTTAATGTATTCAACTGAAACATATTCTAATACTGTTTTTCTGAAGATTTTACTCTGAAAACTAGAGGTTTTCTTCAAAGTTATTCTCATACTTGTCTTATTAAAATGAGAAATTACGTTTCCCACTTTTCTTTTTTCTTTTTTTTTTTTAGTATTACCTCTATCTATTTCTCTACCCACAACATCGCAGTGACATTCTTAGGAAGGAATTCTACTTGCTTCAGATTATATTTTTATTTGCTTTGTTTAAGCCCATTGCACTGGTTGTGGAAAATATTGGACATCTTTCCCAAATACCTGCCTCAAGAGCATTGCCATTGAGTCAATTAGGAAAGAGTCAGTCCTGTTGTTTTCACCAACAGTCTTGAGCCTTCCTAAATTCAGCTCAAAATCTGACACTCCAAAGCAGGCTTTGAAAGTATTAGAGAAACATGAAGTGACACTACCTTGGCCGCTGCTTTTGGAGATCTGGGTCTCCTGTCCGCAGGTTTAACAGGGACAGAGTGATTTCCACAATTGTAAATTGTTTTAAAGGTTATTTTAAAACGATGCTAATCCCTGCTGTGAGAACATTCTTGTTCCTTTAATACATTAAAATGTAATCGTTTTTATACTTGGGAATGTAATAGCCAGTATTAAACTGCCATATACAGTTTCAAAGGTACAGAATGCTTGCAGTTAAAAATAGCGTAGTTTAACTGATTTCAAACTCTCAGCACCAAGACCAAACCAAGTAGTCAGTGTTTATACAAACACGACAAAATTCAGCCTACAGATGTACAAACTTACTGTGTATTGCAGTAGGAGCTGCATATATGAATCTGGGGGCGGGATATGTTTGATGAGGGCTTAGCTGGTGTGAATAGGAGCCTTTATTACTCCTATGGATGTTAAATTGGAGAATTCAATATTGCTTCTGTATGTGTATGAGATTCTGGTCAGCATTTCTCATGTGTGTGAGTCCAGACCTCCATTGTTGTGATTGCTAATGCAGCCTGGAGGCCCTGGTCCTGCAGCTGCTCAACACTTAGCTCCTGAGTGCTCTTCGGAAGACCAGCAGGACCAGCTTGGGTTCTCACAGAGCAAGACGCTAATTTAAAGCCTCTGGGGACAAACTTTATCCAAGGACAAGTCACAGAATAGACTTTGTATAGGTGCATATGTGAGCTAGGATGCAGGGAGGATTGTGCTCTAGAGAGCTCCTGAGAGAGGTCCCAGGTTGGAAGGAAGGTTCTTAAGAAGGGTCTGATCTGAGCTCTCCCCAGTTTGAAACTGGTAGCTGGATCCCCAGTAGTGGGGAAAGCTGCTGCCACATGGCTGCTGCAGCCTGCAAAATGATGAAACAGCTGCAGAGTTGCTCTGCAGCCAGAGGTAACAAGACGGATTTAATCCAGCTGTGAGCAGGAGGCAGAATTTCCCTTCAGGAAACATGTAAAGTACAAGCTGGCTGAATTGCAGTTGCTCTGGAAACAGTCCTTTGTGTCACTTTACTCTAGTAAGCGTAATTTCTCAATCATTACACTAATAATGTTTTGGGTTTTAATATCCCTTTTTAAAGCCAAAAGAGAAAGTGGAAAGAAGAATTGTAACTGATTGCACATTCAAATGAGAGAACATAAATTCACCCGAATATATAACATTGTATTAACATTAATAAGCACTATACTAACTTTTATTTGAAGGACTAATTAATTGCAAATGCACATATTTGGTGGCATGGGTGTCTAACAACACCCTTTAAAATGTCTTCCATTTTGCCTTGGGGTTAAGATCCATGCAAAATCCACTCATGAGCCTTGAAAAACATTGCAGTAGAATGATGGAGCTGTGGGATATTTTAAGGGACACTTCCAAATCTTGTTTAAGCGAAAATATCTGTTGATGAAACAAGCTATTAAAAAGGGCGTAAATGCTTATATGCTGTTTTTAAACTCATTCATAGCTTCTTTTTTGTTCTTATAAGAACAAAAAGCAATCTCCTTCTGTATGTCTTGTAGATTTCACAGTGTTCTGCTGTTCAAAATAACTGTTCTTGTAAGCAAAAAGAGGCTTGGCGGGTTGTCCTTTTTCCTGCACAGAAGGAAGCACCAGTAGCATCAAAATGACAAAGCAATAATAATCAAAAGCTGTGTGAGATTTTTTTTTTTACAGTTGTTAGAAGGGATAGGTTTTTTTTTGTTAGAAGTAAAGCAGGGAAATATTCCAGAGGGCATAAAAGTCCATGGGAGCATCTGTCTCCAAAGTTAAGGCAGAAGGCAAAGACACCGGACATGTATTGTTGATAAAATTTGTTCATCAGTATTTAGGGTGAAAGAATCTACTAGATCCAAAAACTGAGGACCATGTAAGGTACACCTACATTTGCAGCATTTTTTATTGCTGATGCCAAGAGTGTAGATAGTAATCAAGGTGCTTTGGAGATGTCTAGGAACTGATGAACTGATAGGGTTGGCGTTAGTGAAATTGAATGATAGATTTTTTTCTGACTAGGGTTTATGGATAGTGATTACAGTATATTCTATAAGGATGAGATTGGAGGAAAAGCAGTTACTGATTCAGGCAGTTACAGGGCCCAGATTCTTGCACACTACATTTCTGACCAATAAAACTAAAGACGAGGGAGCTGTGGGCAGCTGTTACAGATTACCAAATCTCAAAGCAGATTAAGACAGAACAAACTAGTTCTTGAACATCCGTACCTAACAATTAAGACAAGAAAATTATTAATATGTTCTTGACAACGGCTCCTTTGGCGTACTCCTGATCACGGTGGAGTTCCAGGCTGGCCCATAGGACCATGACAATCTTCATTTGTGGACAAATATGCCTACTGCCTCCTTGCTCACGTACAATGTGCTGCCTCTGATGAGGATGCCCAAGATGGTGAATCCCAACAGGAGACACTCGTTTTGTGCAAGAAACTGGGGGGAATCTCTGGTAATACATTTGATGGAGAGATATTTTAGTATACTGAAGTTTTACAGCACTTTTGACATCCAACTGTTTTATCTGAGTGTGTATTGAGTGGTATCCTGAATGACACATATGACAACTGTAAATAATATGCACAAACTGCTCTTTGTAATGGCCATCCAATGCTGCTAAGTCACATTTCTAGAGATTTCTCTCCCTATCTCTCTTATTCGTTTTCACGCATGTGGTAGCACAGAGGTGATTTGAACAAGTGGGTTTTTTTCCACTCAGACACTTCAAACTGTGTTTAATAATAAAAGTAAAGGGGAAGGTTGCTTTGGGTTTTCATAGCACGCTGCAGTGTGCTGAAAAATAGTTATTTCAAGGACAGGTGAATATAAAGAAATAAAGCGATTCTGCTGATGCTTTGCTTTTGGTGACAGATGTTTAGCTTTCCTGGTGTGCAGAGACCAAATATTTGGATTTTAATGTTCTTTTCAATGCTTGAAATCTTAGGCAATTTAAAGCACAGATTTGACTCTGATATTTATTTATTTGTTTAGCTAAGTAAACCTTGTCATAGAATCTCTAGACTTCAGAAGACTATGTAGTAGTACCACTCCACATATGTATCACATCAGGTGATTCAGTTAAGGCAAATTATCACGTCTAACGACTATTTAGAAAGATATTATATATTTTAATTGTTTAGGAAACATTTTTTTTGCATCTGTATAATCTTATCAGGTCTTCATATTACTGGATATATACCTCTGGCCTTTCTTACTTAGATATTTATATCCCATAAATGACATCAACAGCTTCCCCTGTCTTGACCTCAGCACTGTGTCCCTAATCCTAATAAAATCTTTATGCCTTTTCAGCTACAAGCATGAAGCAAAGTTTGAGTTTGAAGTGGCACATGGCACTGTTTCAAAGCACAAGATTTTGCTAGCCAAGCAGAATGTAGAATCTTCAACATTATATCAGGACAGGAAAGCAAACATGTATTTGTATGCATATGGAGAGTGTTCTCTGCTTCTTTAGCATCAGTATTTGAGAATCTCTCTTCCCCAACTGCAACTGTCAAAGTTCTTATGCCAAGACCCCACTGCTGCTGTTCTAGACACACTGGGTGGGATTCATTTAATCTAACTGCAGTGTTTTTAAAACTACACATTTAGATCCATTCTAAATTTTTGTCTAAGGTAAATCACACTGAAAGTGCACATTTCTTTCCATTCTCTATTGCAAGACATGAGACAATTTAAATGCATAGCCTTTGACACCTGATTTGTAGCTAAATGGAAATGAATCCCAGCCTCTGTTTTCACACACTCCATTTCCTGAGCGGCTGCTTGTTTTAGGTCAAAGTGTGGTTGCTTGTCTTTCAGTGTACCATTTGTTATTTTCTGGCTCTTAATTGTGGTTACACCAGCCTGGGGAGCCCAGGGGCATCTTTACAAAGTACTCTAAAGAGCACACAGAGCCTACACCAGCACAGAGCTTCAAGCTGCTCTATTGTGACATCTCAGGTGACAGAAGTGGTACCGGTACTTTAGCACAGTGTTGCATCCAAGCAGGTAGGGATCAAGCTGTTCCCTGCTTCTGGCTGGTATCGAGGATATATTGTTCCTGATTTTGAAGCAGATTCTGTTGCCAGCATCTCTGAGCTCTATGTGCTGGGCACCATTACATGGTCTAGACTGGACCTGCATGCCCAGCAGCTGCAAGTCAATCTCCTGTCTCTTCAGTCCTAATAAATCACAACACAGAAGTCCATGGATAAATAGAATCACATATGATCTCCAAAAAATAACCTCACAGTTCCTCATGTGGATGTGTTGTCACCGTTTCCCCTGGAGTTACTCCTGACTTACACTGTTGAAAATACAATCTGCCTGCAAATGAGTGGGGATGTAAATGAGGCTGCTGCACTTGGTCATATTTTCACCTCTCTTGCATACACTGATTGATGTTTTCTGACAAAGTTTTTCAACCAAACCAAAATGTATTCATGGCTTATTAAGCAACTATGGAAGAGACTATTTACCCTCCTATTGCTTCCTTATATTAGTCACATATTAGGCAGTAATGTCTTCCTCTGAAATAAAATCATTTGTTGGATCTTCAGATATATCAGGTTACATCGTGGTTTCTTTGCTAAATAAAACTTATTACTGTGGGGTGGGTTTATCTGGGGAGGCAGGGTCTAAGCCTTGTTGGTCTAGGCACCAAGGAAAATCTTGGTACAAACAGAGAACCAGGATCTTGTATCCTTTGGGAAAGTAGATATCTGGAAATTTTTTTAGTCCCTGAAACTGATATTTCCAAAAGAAGGAAAACATAAAATAATTTTAATTCATAGCAATCAAAACGCTCGTTTCAATTCTTTTTGCTCCCATGATACTTTGAAAGAAATGTTTACAATAGATGTCGTTGTAGTAAAATAAAAATTGAAACATTTTAGAAAATTAATGTAGAAATAAACATGCTTGATACTGTCAGAACAAAACAAGAAAATAACTTTAAATTATTTTGTTTAAAATTTAGGCAAAACTGCCCCAAATCCAGGAAATTATTTTATTAAGACTTCACTTTCTGAAGAAAAACAAAGTTTCTTTTTTTACCCTGTTCATTCTTACACTTTTCCACTAAATTTTTAATATTGTGCTTTACTATTTTTTGTTATAAAATAAGAGACATTCTACTACTGCTGGATTTCTTTTCGTTTATAATAGACTATTGGTGATTCTGTCTAGAAGTTTATCTATCATGATTTTGTGGCTTTTATTGTAATCTTTGATGTAAAGCATCATTTTAACTTCTGAAAAACATACTTCAGTGCAAGATACATGGAAATGGAAATGGAAATGGAAAGCATTTATACCTCTCTGTCTGTGGAATGACTTTTTTTGTTCATATAACACAGTACTGGATCCTATCTCAGTAGAATAGGGAAGATCATCTAGTTGATGAGTATCACTGGAATGTGAGGGAAAAAAGCAAGTGACAGCTACCTATTTATCCATTGTGACAGAAAACTTATGGCAAAGTAAACATTTAAAAAACCACTAAAAGAGTAATCTTTCTCACAGGATTAAAATCAAAATATGTCACCTCCACCTCTTCCTGATGACTGAAGAGCCCCAAGTGGTATTTCTGAAACAAGATATCATGACGGTGAGTCAAGTGGCTGAGTATTTCTGGCTTTTATGTTTCTTTGTTATTAAATATCCTTATTAATCACAAAGTAGTATGGAAATGAATAGTAACAATTCTTTCTTTTCTTTATTTTGAAGTTTTAATATTAATTCCCAAGGCTACAATGTTGTGATGTGAAACAAACATGAAAATTCAATCATATGTTGTACAGCTGGAAATGGGTAAGAGAAAGCAAAATGTGTCTTGACCCGAAATGGAGCATAGCAACTAGAACTAACCTGTGACTGAATGTCAGAAGAGACATCATAACATTGCCATTTTCCTTTAATTTTGCAAGCAAACAGTGAATTATTTTGGCTGGAAAGTAGGGACCACTTCATTAGAATTCTTAGAGAATTAATTGTAGCACAATGAAGAAGAGAAGTCTTTGTCTTTTACTAGAAGGATGTTTTTGGAATAGGTACATCTTTCACTAGGTAGTAATGTATGTGAAAAAAAAATCAGGTTCTTTTTTTTTCCTCTTTGGTAGAGCTTGGACAGCTTTGAATGAAGAAGGTTGATGTGTTGGCTTTGAGGCAGACTGCATATTCATATAAAATATAGTTCTACAGGACTCTGAAAATGAAACCATAAAAAAGTGACTGCTTGTTTTTCCTGAAGAGATTTACAGTTGGTTTGCGTCCCTTGCAGGCCGCAGGGACACTGGAAGCAACATACTCCAGATGGGAGCAGTGCAAGGTCTCTAGGCAAGGTTTTCTGAACATCGGTTTCTACAGTCAGGCTTAGCGTGTCCCCAGCAAGAAAAATTAGGAGAAAGAGGTGCAGCACGGTGGCGCCCATGGACCTTTGCAGTGCGCAGGTGTGGAAGACCAGCCAGTTTGGGCTGATTTGTATCTCCCCTGCAGTACCAGCATACACTTCTGGAGGAGACTCATCCAGCTCCGTAACTCCACTCAGTGCCAATCCCAGACTAGTGGTCAGCTATTGTTTTCATGATGCTATGACAGGGTACATTTTATTTCTCACTTGAAGAAATGGATTTGCCTGATAGGGAATATCAGATGGACAGTTTGACTATTCTTATGGAGTAAGAGGCCTTTTTAGCTCTTCAATAACGTTTTGGAGTAGATGTTTTTGTATTATTTTCTTAGCTTTTTAAAATATCTAATCAGGTGCACCTTTTCCAATAAGAAATTAGAGTAAACCTAAACAACTATGATATCGCAGTCATTAAAGATTAAATTCAGTTTATATAAAAATGTAGGTTACTGAGTCAGTCCTTCATTTCTAATAACGAGGATCTGGAATGCAAGAGGATTCAAAGAGAGAAGATAGAAAAGCAGCATACCTAGATTACAAATTTCAGGGCAAGTTTTCTTCATGTTTCTTTCAACCCGTGCTAAAATTTCTCTACAGCTTCTTAGATATATGAGATTTTTATTTGTTTTAGTTAAAATAGAACATTTAGTACCTGATTTATAGCTGTTGCTTTTGTTGGTAATGCATGAACAGCAGAATTCTCTTCTCTCTTCCATAGCTTTGTTGACTGTGCATCTCTATCAATACTAATCGGCTTTCTATCTGTCAGTACAGTCAGGAAGTGTGTCAATGACTCTGAGGAAGTGGGAATACTGAGTATGAAGTGTAATATTTGTTGGGGATTTTTTTTAAGAGATGGTTTTCAGTGATGTAGCATGAGGAACACTGGGGTTATTTTTCAAACATCCTTCTGGTCTGGTAAATAAATCTTAAAATTTTATGGCTAAACCAGAAGATATAGACATTATACTTACAAATGTTGTCATATATAGAAAGCAGAAAGTATAGAAAGTATAGAAATCTAGACACAACGTACTTAGGAAATAAGAAAAGCCTCCATCCCTTTATGCGACTGCCAAGTTCTGAAGGCGATCAAAGTTAATCAGCATAGCTGAACAGCATTTGGTGAACCTCTGTAATAGTATGGCATGGTGTATCCATATCTGAGATTAACTGCCAGTAAAGATTATGTCTTCTATACAGAATACATGTTCTATACAGAATACATATTCTATGTTGAAAGGCTCTTACACTGGTATGGTGGAGCTACGTTGGAAGATTACAAGTATTTCATCCCATTTTTCCTGCTGGAATTCATAAATTGGTATTCCTTTCTTTCATTAATACTGTAAATTTTTCCCTTTCTTATTTTTTTGAGTTTATAGTTGTTTATGGAGTCTAGCTGAGCTGACTGAGATCAGATGCAGGAGTAACATAGAGATGGGCAACTCTGTGAAACCAAGGAGAAGGCTGAGTCGAAAATGTGAAAAGGACATGAGGCAGTGGGTGCTGAGAGTGTGGTTGGATTGCAGAGGAACCTGGGAGGTTTCCCGAGTAGTTAACCTGAAGACACAAGATTATAAACAGCAAGGATTATAGAAAAAAATAGTATTTTCTATCCTTTCCTAAAAGAACATTGAAAATGTAAATTACTATAGCTGGAGACAGGCAAGCTTACACAAAAGGACAGTAAACCAGGATTAATCAGTGTAGCAAACTATAAACATGCACTTTGGCTCATGGGCAACTTGTCAAAGGGAAGCTGTAAAATAAGTCTGGAAATGAATAAACACCCCCTCATGTGTTCCCATCCTGAGGATCAGCCTTGAAACCTGAGTGACAGGAGGAGGGGGTGCTTGAGGGCACTGCAGGGAACTGGCACTGCAGGCTGGTAGCGGTGCCCTGTGACATCTGCACAAAGGCGGCACAGGGTGGAGTGACCACCAAAATACTATGGAGAGAGGTGGCAGGCTCATGTGGGCAGAGCAGAAAACGTGCATTAACAGCAGCATTGCAGAGGGATACCAGAAGGCTGAGATTACCCTAGGCTTGCCAGAGAAAATACACTGCCAATTTGCAGGGTCTAGGGACACTCTCGGGGCAGTGAGCTCAGCTCTTCTGCAGATGGGACAGTCTGGTGGTGTATCAGAAATGATACATCCATTCCACAAATGACACTGATGAGATCTGAAGAGACGCCAGCTAGTCGCTCTCAGCTGGCGAGATTTGATTAGGGAGCTGTGAGGAGGCTAAGGCTGGAGAGTTTTATAGCGAAGAATGGCTGACTCACAAAACCAGCAATGAAAAGGTGAAAAGCTGTTCTGTTGAGCACAGTGATTATCATAACAAGGAGGCTTTAAATCTTTTTTTATTGTGGTAACTCCTATATTTGCCAGCAAACCTCTGCACTACCTGTGATGACAATTTAGGTGCTGTTTGCTGCTAAAGTACCAAATGACAATGTTTTTCATCTGCAGGTTTGAAAGCCTAGGAATAAAAGCCCTTACTCTCAGAGGCAATCTACCTTTCATGCTTTATGAAAATGAAAGTAGATTGATTTTTGTAGAGTCAAGGTCTCATGTATTGCTTAGCAAGGGTGATGCCTGCCATCTGTGCTGGGACAGAGTCAGAGCCTCTGGGGCTGGCAGAACAAGCCTGGGCTAAATACTCTGTAATGGATGGTGGAAAGGACACAGATCTTCTTGGAGCAAGCACAGGAATGGACCTATAGCACCCAGCAGCTACATGTGTGCTGTGAAGCAACCACCAGATGCTGCTTCCTTCTAGAAATTTTCCTGAGAAAAAAAAAAAGTCAGCTTTATTTTAAGATTAAATAAATAAATAAATAAACAAAGCCCCAAACAAAGAAAAAAAAACACCAAAAACCCCCAAACAAACAAAAAACGAAAAGGTTTAAAAATTAAGTACAAAGGTACTGATTTTAAAACAGCATAGCTGTCCTTATAACGTTTGTCTTCATATTACCTTATTACCGTATTTTGCTGTTATCTTGATACCTTATTTTCAGATTTCAGTTTTTGCTGGTTTTTCATATTGGTAAAATGTAAATTAAAGAGATCTTCTGGTGTGGGTCTGCATATTGCTGCAGCTGAGTAGGAGATTCTTATGAAAAAGGGTGGTGGGATAAAGGATTAGGATTTTGTTTAGCAACATTGTCTCTACTACTCACAAAAAAAGCTATTTCTGTTAATGTTTGTACTACTGTCTTTGGGGCTGTGAGCTCTTTAGTGGAAAAGAGGCAAACCCATCATTGCCACTCATAAAACCATCTCACATCTTTTAGGGATCTCTAGCTGGAAAACAAACTGCTGAATTGACTTCACAATGTCATATTTACTCTTTCAGACCCATGTGAGGATTACCAGTTTATGAAAGGGATGTAATAAAACTTAAAACAAAACAGACAATTTTTTAAAAAAATAACGCAACGAAAAAACAACACAACTATGGAAAGCTTTAAACTAGAAGTTGAAATTCTGAAAATTAGGAATCAGCAAGCTAAAATATCATCTTCCAAACACTTCCTTGATAATGCAGACACATTTCTGATTAAATGAATAAACACAGGCAAGTGCAGAGACACCAAAACCAAGCTACAATTACCGTGTAGATTATCCAAATACATGGGAGATCTAAAACGTTTCTGTGTTCATATAATTAGAAGAAAAGAATAGCAGTGTTTTTAGTGTAAAAAAAATTAATCTTCAACTATGTGTCACAACTCTAGTGTTAATCAAGAGGTATGAAAATGAGAACACTAACAAAGACAGTGGCTTCTGCATGCAAAAACCCCCATACTTATTACCTAATTTATGCCAACAAAATTTTGAAAATAAAAACACTGTATGTGAAACTGAGCAGTGAATACAACACAGAGTAGGACAGTTATCATTTTGCAGTGGGAGTGGGATGGAACAGGCAAAAGGCGGTGAGAAGCTCTTCAATTAGCAGCATCTTTGGAACAGCAATTCAGTGACAGACTAACATTTTTCCCAGTCTGCGAAAGCGTTATCTTTCATTTTATAAGTCATTTCCGTATGATAAGCAGTGAGGCCATTGCAACTATGTTTAAGTGCATCTGGAATTTGTTAACTGGGGAAGAGGGAAATTTTTTTTAAGAAGAAAGCACACCTTTTCAAAAATATATGGGTGCTAGAAAAGGATATTAGGTCATACTAGTGCAGATTTTCTTTAATGACAAAAATGCAGCTTTTTTCTCATTAGGATTTCATCTACCAATGGAAACAAGAAACTAAAGATGACATCCTGAGTCTACTGACGTAAATGAAACACTTCCAGTTATTTAATGTGAGTGAGTTTTTCCTCATTGTTAATTTTATCATCAGAGAAATAAATTAAGAGAAAGGAAAAGGTTGTGGTGGAAATAGTCCTGATCTGACCTGAAGCATGTAGCAAGACAAAATGATGTTAATTAGTGTGTACATGAAGAGGTGGGAAACCTTAATATATGATTCATACAGTAGTGCTTGCTAAGGTACATGGGTAGCAAACAGTGCTGCAAGCAATTTCAAGAAAAAGGTAAAAATTAGGTTTTGGAGGGGTTTTTTGTATTGTTTTAGTGGGATAAACTGATAAATACAAAGAAAACTAAAATGTCTCATTCTAGTGCTGCTGTATAAGCTCTGAGGGGGCTGTTCCCTATCATACAAGGTGTTGAAAATTGATCATATTATTTAGGAGGTGGTAGAGGTTGTTCTAATTTTACTTTCCTACACTGAATTCCTCATTGTGGGTGCAGTTCTATAGAAAGTCGCAGCTCCTGGGTTGATTACCTACAAAAATTTTCTCTTATTCTTAAGTTCCAGAGTGATCAGAACAGCAGAAATCCTGGCCTCAACAAGATCACTTAGTTACTTTTCTAGGCCCTGATCACAGTGACTTTAGGTAATAATGACTGTGTCTAATATTTAAGTTGATTTTTGTCTTAAACCAGTTAATTAACACAGCAGAGAACTGGTTTGGACCCTCTACTCTGAGCTGCCTTTGCCTTCTGTGCAACTTGGACCTTTTTTAGAGATTATGTTTTCAAACCCAAGGAAATATTGCTACAACTGGGTGTAGCCTCATAGTTAAGACAGCCAGTCTCTCCATATACATTTTATATGATACCACACAGTTTAACAATAATATCTTGAGCCTTCAGGTGATGTTTAATGTAGAAGGAAAAAAGTTCAAAGCTGATGAAAAGTCCAGACAGGATTGCACTGTGGATGTCAGCATCACTCAGCAGTAGTCATCAGGCAATCTACACCCTTCCCCTTTCCATGTCACTAGCAGAAAGAATTACAGCCGTGTAACGCTGTTTCAAAGGGAGACGTTTGAAGTGAAGCTGTCAGGAACCGCCCTCGCTTCTTCCATTTGCCCCAGACAGGAATTTTTTTCTTTCTTTTGTAAAAAATCCCACAGCTGTTTCATTCTCCAGATGCTGGTCCAGGGTTGTCCTGCTGTGATGTAACCTTCTGCTTTGGCTTCAACAGTGTTGTTCCTGTGAACCATGATAATTTTACCAGGTGTTTCTGTCCTAGCATTGAGATTAAAGACTCAAATCTTTCCCAGTCATTTCTCTTCCTAATTTACCGAGGGAAACCTGGCTACTCACAGATGCTGTGATACTTAGTTTTTTTTATGAGAAAAACAAATGTAGAAGGAATTCTAGGTAGCAGATCTTAGTAGGCAAGGGCCACTGAAAAACAAAACTTAGAGAAACTGTGTCCTCTTAAGTTTGCTGTAAACAGCAGAGACTGCAAAGATCTTCTGCCAGGGCAGATCTCTTTGGCTTGCATTTCAGCAAAGCAAATTCCACTGCTGTTCAGTCTAAACCTGTGAAGTTCCTCCAAAGAAGACACAATCAGTGGAAAGAAAGCCCGAGAAAAAAATAAAAGCAATCTTTGGTTCCCTTTTCTGTTGAACTGGACTGAGAAGCCTGACATGTTACGTGGTACAAAGCAGTTCTGCGATTATTCATTGTGAAATTAAATCAGGTACAGTCAATCTTTTCCAGTATTTCCTAATGAGATGAGAGAACGAACGATTCCTTAGCTGCCCAGCATAGAAGCAAAGACAGTCTTTCCCTTAAGTCATGTTTTTCCTTCTGAATTCTCTTTCTCTCTCTGCTGCTATTTTCTTTCTTGATTCTGTTCTCAATATGATTCTAAAAAATGCAAATTGTACTTTATATCTGATACAAATAGTGTATAAATACCATTGTCTGCCATTCTGATGATGCATGTTGCATTGCCTGTTGAAGTTATATAAGCAAGTAAAGCTCCCTATATTCAATTCAGTATCTGAACTCTTGTCGTGATACAGAACTTATTCTCCTCTCATCAGAGTGTTGTGAAGGATCCCTTCAGATAAAGAAAAACGGCAGATTTTTTCTCTAAAAAAAATGGAGATGAAATTTGACATTTGTAGGACATCAAAGCCTGTCTCTGATGTATGCCTCTGTCTCTCAGTCACAGAAACATTTATTCCTTCTTGCTTTGCAGTTCATGTTTTCTCACTTGCGAGGATGTCCTATATTTGCACCTTCACAGGTATTATTATGCAAGGCTGTATTACAAAACCACATGACTTTTTTTTGTGGAAGTGATTAGGAAAAGGATGCGTAGACTGATCCAAAGTCAATCTTGACTTCACTTCCACAAATTTTAAAGCAAATCTGGGTTACAGTCCAGAAAGCAACACTAGCATATAAATACATATTTTTATTAACTCTTTTAGAGCATCATGTAATTTAGCTACCATGTTGCTATCCATATTGAGAACAATGTTCAAAATATTTCATCAATATTTAAGTATGAGAAACATATTTTGATTAAATCAGGCATGATTCACAACCCTCTTACATAATACTGTATTTAATGTTTAGTTCCTCTAGCTCTGTCTTCAGGTTCACTTGAAATATCATATGACATTTCTGTATAAAATTACAGTCACTTGGAGAGTCTCTCTAGAGTCCTTAACAGCTCTCTGACTTATCCAATTAATATGGGTCAAATCATAAATTTTGTTAACTTCCCCCTGTCATTTCTTAAGGGGAACACAGAAACGCAGGATATTAAAAATGACAGCTTGTTTCCTTCTAGTTGCCTCTTCCTAGTTCCAAGTCAAAACAAAACCAACTGCTATTTAAAGACTCACTGAAAGCACATAATGAATTTCAAGATTCATTTATTCTGAAAAAAATAATTTAAAAAATAAATAGATTGCTTGGTTTGTTTATCACTTCTCATCTCAATTAAATCTTCCACGTGGTGTTTGTTTTGATTCCTTATCTATTGCCTACTCACTACTGTTAAAAACAAGAACTGATCTTGGATGCATGACCCCTACAACCACTCTTAGCTTTTTGTATTCGTATCTTTATTCCCTAGAGACTGCAGGTAGCCTTGCTTTTAATCTGTTTTTGAAACCAGATTTAGTTGTGAAAATTATTGCAATATAACTACCTGGGCAGAAGAATTAAAGTAAGAACAAAGAGCAGAAGCAGGAAAACCATTAAGACATATATAGGTGTTTCTGTCAAATAAGGAGAATAAGAAATACAAGAAATATTTGTGTGGCATGATCATATCACAGAGGTGCAACTCAGATAAGGCTGCCATTTATCACAGTCATTGTAAAGGAAATTTCAGTTCCCGCTTTCATAGTGTAATATCCTTTTATATAATTTGAAAATCGTCTCAGTGCTTGAAAATTCATAGCTTATCCACAAATAAGCCATTATACATATAAGCCACAGCGAATCTTAAAAAAGGCTTTCAAGAAATACAAAGCATTAACTTGTTTATTATTGTTAACTCTGTTACAGTTTCCTTTGTTTCCTGTTTATTTTTTAGTTTCAGGTATTGTCTGGACTAGACTAAACCTTTTGCAAACTTTTTCTGTTTTTTACTGGGTTACCAGTTCGGCAAATGGCTGTTTTCAATTGAATTATTTCCCTGCTTGAGTCATTGGTAAATTTTGGGGATAAAAATTTGGAAGAAATCTATGGTTTGTGCTAAAATTGTAGTGGGTGTAATCACAGGGTAATAAAGGTAAGTTGCTGTATATATGTGTTTATGTTTGTGGCCAATAACTTTAAATATTTGATCGTCACGAAAATGTCAACCACTATTCCAGATTGTTTTGAAACGCAAGAAAGTCCTATTTCCATCACTGCAGAAATGAGAAGTCAAGTACGGGGAAAATGAACCGTTGCCAAGGACCCCAATGGGGATCCTTGAGAACGGATAATTCTCATTGGGTAATTATATCTTCCTGAGTGCCAGTCCAGTGTCTTCCTCATAAAATGGTCATTCTAGTCCTTTCTACTCTCATTATTCTCATCAGCCCCATCATATTAATGCTTTAGAAGAATAGGTAACTTCTCAGTCAAAAAGTGGAATAGCTTATTCAGTCTCCATTCTGAAGGTGAAAATAAAAAGACCATAACATTTTTTTTTCTCAAATAATAATATCTGAAAACTTTTAACAGGAAAATTACTATTCAGGATTCAATGAATTGATGAGACACAAGCCGTGGTACCAAGGAAAGTACAATAGCTGTTCTTTCAGGAAAAAATGAACCACTGCTGCCATCCTATTTCAAATGCTTAAAGCTGTTCTAGACTCAAAGCTCCGTAATATTGAAAAACTCAATAATATGTTTGAAGTAACAGTATGAAATTAGAGAAGAAAGAAGTGCACATATCTCAAGAACTTTGCAAGAGAAGATTTAGTTTTTAATCAAACTGGAAAAGCAATATAAATATTACTACAAAGCATGACTAAATACCTTGAAATCACTGTTAAGCTTAAGGTTAGACTAAAGATGCATAAAGATGGAGAATTAATTTGCTGAAATTTGAGATGTCTAAACATTTAGTTATTTGTAAGAGAAAATATGATGCACCAGATATATTATTAGAAGAGTTAGTTGGAATTTGTCAAACTTTGCACATTAAATAGATAACTGCCTTGACTAAATATATTATCTAGGTTCTTGTTGTGGTCAACAAAGAGAAACAGTCACTTCTGAGGGATAATATACCATATGGTTTAGTAATCTATTTCGGAATTTGATGAATTCCTGTGTGGAACTGTCTCTCTCTTTCTGTCTTCATTGATGGTACAGGGATCTTTGTTAAAACAGTACTTGCTGGACTAGAATCCCATGAAAACGGTTTACTGGTTTTGGTCCAGAATATTACTGTTTGAATGCGGATTGCTGTTTGGTCCAGAGTATGTTCTGGTTTTCTAGGTTTTTGCATGAAATGTGCAGTATTATCTAAACCCAGGAGGTGTTAGTATGAATAAACACGTAAGGAACATGGTCTCTAACAACACAGGTAGCACAGGGAACATAAGGAAAATTTCTTTGACTGACATAAGGTGCTTTTTATGTTAAGTGAAAGCCTTAGATATAAGGTTTTGCATCAGATATCAGTGTTGACTTTTTTTTTACTAAAATGGAGAGTCTCAACATCACGGTAGGAAAGTCCACTGAAAGCTTAACAGTTTAATCATTTGATCTCTATCATTTTGCAAGACCCACTGATTTTAAAATTGGAGTATGATTTGAATTTTTTACAAAAATATTGTATTTTAAAAAATGAATTATTGGGCAACAGTGTAGTTTGGTAACCTATGTAACATGACTTATGTCAAAAACTAGCAATCAATTTTATTTGGCTTTTCACATATTGGAAGCCACTGCAGAATTTCTCCTGATGAATCTCATTTGAATCAAAAGAAGAAAACATTCAGAAATGTGTCCTGAGAAAGCCCTGATAATCTTGAATGACATTCACATTTACTATGGATATTCAATTTGTTACAGTCAGGAAATAAGAAAAAAAAAAGAGGCTTTTTGCATCTCTTTCTTGACAGAACCAAATATCATCTAGGTATCAGAAATATACATTAGTTCATTTAAGTTATTGCATCATTATGTTACAAGGAATATAGGCAATATGGTTGAAAAGCATGGCAATGTTTTAAGCCCTGAAGAAAGGAATAAACAACTATTACTATTACTATTACTATTACTATTACTATTACTACTACTACTACTACTACTACTACTACTGTTGCTATTACTACTATTACTATGATTGTAGTTTACTTGAATAAGCCACATAGAATATAAATACTCAGCCTCAGACCTGTAAAAAAATATATGTCCTGATTTTGGCTGGGATAGAGTTAATTTTCCTCCCAGTAGTTGGTACAGTGCTATGTTTTGCATTTTTAATTAGAATAATGTTAATAATACACTGAAGTTTCCATTGTTGCTAAACAGTCAAGGACTTTTCAGCTTCTCAAGCAGTGCCAGGTGGACAAGAAGCTTGGAGTGGGCACAGGCAGGACAGCTGATCCAAATGGGCCAAATGACACCATATGATGTCATGTTCAGTACAAAATCTGAGGGAAGAAGGACAGGGAGGATGTTTGGAGTGATGGCATTTGTCTTCCCAAGTAACCATTACACGTGATGGAGCCCGGCTTTCCTTGGGACAGCTGAACACCTCCCTGCCCATGGGAAGTGGTGAATGTTTGCTTTACTTGCATGCATGGCTTTTGCTTTACTTGTTAAGCTGTTTTTATCTCAAGCCATGAGTGTTCTCACTTTTACTCTTCTGATTCTCTCCCCTCTACCACCACGGGAAAATGAGCGAGTGGCTGTGTGGTGCTTAGTTGTTGGCTGGGATGAAACCATGGCACTATATTAAGAGACAAATCCTGCCACAAAAAGTTTAGTAATCAACAGTACAGGAAAGAGGGATGTACTAGCTTGCCTTGATTAGTTTGCTATAGGTGTATTTAACAGAATTTAAGAAGAAGCCTGATACACCATTTTAAAAGGCACTATCTCATTTTAGGAAATGTGTACACAAATTGAATCACAAAACAGACTGTTAGTAACTGTCCTTAGGTGAATTCTGTAGTACTTTTTCTGCTAGTAGAGATACTATGCTGCCAGACACATGTTTGAAGATTCTTTAATGGTATAACATAATGCTGCACAATATGACATAGATACAATCTAAATGCACGCATGTCAAAATGAGCAGAGGGAATAACAATATACAAGTAGAACACAAAAAGCTTTTTGCATTAAGCCTTTCATGAAGCATCTGCTCCTAAGAACAAGCAGGTAGAACATAAAAAAACCCCTCCTTTTTATCTTCAAAAAAACCTGTAAAGTAACATTCAGCATTCATAATTCTAGTCTCTATTATGCGGTACAAGGGAATGCTGTAAAATTTTTCACTGAACAAAAGGTAAATCAAAGTTGTCCACGTGCCTGCATGCACATGTATGCATCCATGTTAGATATACTCAGTGTTCTTCAAAGGATCCCACATATAAGCATACATAGATGTACAAACTTTTTAGTCCATTTTATGGCATGGGAGTTATATGACTATGGAAAATATGGAATCATCTTTAAAAGAAGTTTTCAGTTTATGTTACTTATGGTGTTGTTACTTTGCTGTTTGATTTTAAATAGTGGTTAAAAATCTGATGAAACTCAATAGAAAGAAATAGAAATTTTATTTTTTGAAAGAATAATGGGTCATGGAATTATCTTTACATTGTTACAGAAAAACATGCTTAAGCAGGCTCCATTAAATCCACCAGTGTGTTACATAGGATCAGACACATTTCCATAGTTGAAGGCAATCCATAGTGCTTATGGTCTACAAATATTAAATTTGATCTGAAAGTTCTCTTCATAACCTTGCATGTGGATCATTTCTGAAATACCATATAAACTAAAAATTTACAGCTTCCCAAGGAAGGAGTGTTAAAATTAAAACATAATGTTTCAACATTTAAAAAAAATATTCCTCAAAATTATACTAATTTTTGTTCTTTTGAAATGTCATTTTTAACAAATGCACACTTTAAATAAGTAGTAAATGCTCCATTTGATTAAAATAGATTGTTTTTCCCAGTAATTTTTAATCTGATTTCAGCAAAGGTTTACAAAGTTAAAAAAAAAAACCCATCAACAAATAAATATATTTCCATCAACAGAATGTAGGAATGGAAAACAATTTTTTAGCAGACCATACACAAATACAGTTCGTTAGTTAAGCCATTTGCCTTTTAGTCAGCCCGAAGTTATAATTTACTTGACACTTTGGTATTGGTCGAAGTAAAAAGCTTCCAACCAGGTATTTTTTCCTGGTGACCAACTATATTCTATCAAGTAAGTGTGCGGTTAGAAACTGTAATATAAATGAATACCAGCCTCAGTTTTCATCTTAACTGAAAATTAAAACAAAACAACAAAAACAACAACAACAGAAACCTAAGTACTGAAACTATAATATTTTTTTTTTCTTTCTTCCAATTAAACCACCTACCATCTTCCTTTCCATTAAATACATTTAAAAGGCTATTATCTGAAGTTTTAAAGAGGATTTCACTGAGAACTGATGAGAAAAAGCCATGTCCTCTTCAAATTTACTGTCCTTTTCTTGTATTCGTTGCAAGGATCAATTGATGCAAAAATAACAGAGAACACTCTTAAGCTTCACAGAGTCATGGAAATGTTTTAAGGAAGGGACCCCTGGAGGCCACATAGTCCAGGCTCTGGCTCAGAGCAGGACTAGATTGAATTGGCCTAAGGAAAAAGATTTTTATTTTCTTTTTTTATTTTCTTTTTTCATGTATGCCATTATGTACCCAAAGTTATTATACAGAAAGATAAATTTAAAACAGAAGTTTAGAACGCTCTTCAAAGATGTGTCAAAATACTCAGGGTTATATTTAGATTTAGAACATCATTAATTCCTTCATGTCTAAAACTTCTTTTAAGAGCTAAAAACTTTTAAGTTTTATGAAAGCAAAAGTGATCTTGAGAATATAGTATTTGTCATTTAGGTATTAGTGAAGGGAAATCTCAACTATTTCAAAAATGCTAACTGCAGTATAAAGTTACATTTTACAATGTAGAATTTCTACTACAGGATAAATGCTTTGAAAGTAGAGTTCAAAACAAATGTTTTGAAAGAAATAGGGTTTTATGGCAAGAATTTATATAACCAGTTTTTATACAAATAATGTAGCTATTCTGGATAAAGAATTCTTCATTTTATATTTTGTTTCATTTAGCAGGCTTTCACTGACTGACATTAATTTTTAGTGAGACAGAATTCATAGATAAAGAAAATCTGTCTCAAAACTGGAAACTCCACATTTAGTGATGAGCTATATTAATGCATGAGTGGCTACTTTTTTTTTTTTTAATAGTAGTTATCTATGTAGATAGCTAGAAAAGTTAGAATATCTGTTCCCTTTCCCCGCATACACAGATAGCTTAGAGTTTGTTGGGTTTTTTAATTTTTTTAAAATGTTTTAAAACATTATAGCTGTAACAGGTAAATGCTTCCTATAATATACTAAAGAGTATACCAGCAATGTTTCCAGAAGCAGATGTTAGCTGCTGAATTAATGAGTTAATTCCTATTAATTGCCATAAGCATGAAATCCAGCCCTCAGGAAAGAATACACCACCATAACTCCCTGCTATGGAGGAGTCAAATCTAAAATACTATACAGTTGACATTGGTGCAGCTAGCCAGATATTTAACTAGACCACAGTTTCAGGAAAACTATGTTTTCAGTGAATTTTTGCAGTTCGCTTTTAATGTTATATGGTACAGAAAATTAAGAACAGGCATGTATCTTGTAGAACTAATGTTAGTGTGCGGTGCACACCAAATGTAAGCCTTTGGTTTCTGTTAATCCATGCAGGTTTTGCAATACTGATCCTTTGATGATTCAGTAGGGTAGTTTAGGTGTAAAATGAAGGAATATTTCAAGTCTCAAGTTTAATATACAGAGTGTAAAAGGCAAACTCCATGTTTTCTTATGTGTTGGAATCCTGGGTTAATATGAGTTGGTACTGTGTCTGTCAAAAGAAACGTAGTTTTTATGTAATGCAGCTGCTACTCTGGCAATTTTTTCAAGTTTTAATGTTATTTTTTACCTTTCTTTCAGGTTTTTGTTTATACATGTGATGAAATAATGAGATAATTATTTACAGAGATGGCTATACAACGAGACAAAAAGATGATATTTTAATGTAAAAAAAAAGTCGGAAATCCATTTCTGATTATATTTATTAACTGTTTAAAAGACAGGTAAATATTTCCTGGTGATAGAACTGCAAATTTGTTTTCCTTTCCTTTGAGCAAGAACTCTGAAGACAATGAGTATTAGAGACAGTTGCAGTAAAATATAAAGCATGTTTAAATGATGCCACAGAAGAAAAATGGTAACACTGTGTAACCAAAAAATCTTAATCCTTTATATGGCATATCTCAAACAAAAACAATACAAGACGCTTGGTGGAGAACTACAATGCTCTATTTGTAACTATGACTGAAATTTTTAAAAATTGCCAGAAGCTAAATCTAGAACAATATTTTCCTTTATTGAAAATGAACCATAATTCCATTTGCTAATTTTTATTGTATACATGAATATTTTCAGAATTGTATGCTAAATTTTTTATTTTTACTAGAAAACTCCACCAGTCTCCTGCAGAGTTTTCCTATTGCTTCAGTTAGAGATACTATTGCTTTCTAATGTGTACATGGAAGGAAGACAATAGTCTGCTAGTTGTTATAGGACATAAAAAATTACCATCTATCCAATATATTACATAGAGACATGATTCTGAATTAAAACACATACACATATTCTACTATGAGAGACTGGTCTACCTCTGCCTGGTAGTTTGATCTCAAAGAAAGGGAAATAAAAAAGGGTTTGGGTTTTTTTTAGGAATTTAGGCACCAAGACAAGCTCATAATTACTTCAGTGAGCAAAACTCCATCAATATTTTGTAGGTAATTTTCTGTCTGTTTTTCTCTTCTTCCTTATTGCAGAAGTTGATAACTCAAGCGTGAATGTTCAAATCCTTCAGAGCGACCTGATTCCCTTAAGTTATCATGAGAAGAGATGTTCCCACAGTTTTTGGTGTCAGTGGCAAGCCCACGCCAGGGCTGTTTCCATACCCCACCTCTCCATTGTCTCTTTTGGTCCAAGAGCTACCACTCAGCTTAACTTGGTGAGACCCTGTTGCTTCACCACCCAGAGAGCTGTCATGGCTGTCAATATCATTCTCAGCACAACCTAGCAACTTACAGTTAATTTTACCTAAATGGAGCATGTAATTAGAAATGTTAATGTAGCCACAGTGTTAACACATTAATAATAATACTTGACATTTAGAGTTTCCAAGCTGCATTTATTTAAGGTTTATTTAAGGTTTGCTTCAACTTATAACTTTTTCTGTTAACCGGTAGAAGAAAAATTCTCACATTGTGCATGTTTCAGCTGCCCTTTGTAGTCAGTACTCATCCCAGGCAGAAGTCCACTCAAAGCGCTGTGTTTGTTTTCCTCAGGGTTGTTTTGCTACTTGTGTAAACTAGAAGATTCATGAACAAGTACTTCTGTGATCAGCAGAACAAATGTAGCGGGTTACCAGTGGATATGTATTTTCTGATTCTCTGGTATAAGCAATGTCTGATTCTTTTTCCTTGATTGGGGTCACTGTAAGGGTGCTTCCTCTGACATCAAATTTGGGTTGATCTAAGGCTTTTCTAGGATGGGAGTGCTGACATTCCTGCCACTTATGGGATACCCTGTACAGTAACTTTAGCCCACTTTAGCAAGAAATGTGATGAAAACTAAGTAACAAATTCAAAGTCATAAGGTAGGAAGGAAATGACAGAGACAAACGTGCATGGCATGATGGCACAATCCTCATTTCTTCAGGAAAACTGTGGATAAAAAGGACTGTGGCTAAAAAGTGTAAGAATGTGCTCCTTCAGTGGTGATCACGTATTAATGGATGTGATCGTAAACAGAAATGGTGAAATATGGACAGAAGGAGCTCTGTCTAACATCTAAATTTCTGTTAGAATGTCTGGAACAGGTTCTGTTCCTATATTTAACTCCGTGAGGCCTTTGCCTTTGTAAAAAGTTTGTGGTGTATTTTAGGGAGCTTGTTCTTAAACCTTTACCAGAAAAAGGACATGAAGCACAACTAGTTCTGTCACCCAGAGAATTATGTCAGCTTGGGGTTTGCATTTCAATTTCAGTGTCCCTCTAAAATAGCCCATGATTCTCCCTTTACCGAGTTCTTCAAGTAGAGGGAGGCATAGTCTCTGTATCATTATCAGCTCTTCACCAGGCTCAGCAGCCTGAAAAATATTTATATCACCCCTGCCTCATTACTGGGGAGCACTTTAAAACCTTAGATTTAGGGCTGTGTCCCTGACAGTTGAGCCCAAATGGGTCTCAGCTGACTGGCAACATCCAAACCCTCTTTTTAATGGGGACTGCAGAATAGCTGGGTCTCAGTCCACCAGCAGACAGACCACTATTAATTTCTGAGCTCCCATTGATTTTTGTCTGGCTTTCTTTTGTGTACAAATTATGGATATAGGAGTGGCGATCAGGGGTCAGTCTGATACGGAGCTGCGCATCAGCACAGGTGTAGCTGATAAACTGCACTTCCCCAGGGAATTGATGAGAGCAGCACCACCACTGTCTGGTGGAGCATTGCTCTCACCTTCATGGAGCACAGGAGAGAGTTCTTCTGAATGGTGCATGCTGTCCTGCCCAGCTGGGTAGAGAGGTGCTGGGTTAGTTTGTGGGGTCATCACAAGGGTGACTACTATGTTGCTTCATACTTGAAGCATAATTGTGAATTTGCTGTCATGTTGTTTGTGAATGCATCAGGAATAACTTGACATACATGAGCAGCTTTATGATGCTGTCAGAACAGAAAGTGCTTTCTGTCTTTGAGGAGATGTCTGGCAGTTTTGAAGAGATTATGCATATACATATCTGTGTACATGCATCTGTCACTAGAGGACATTTGTAAATGTGAGTATGACACATATAGATGTCATATAGCCATGGTTATTTATCTACAACAAAATTACATAGTCTTACGAATTCAATTATTTCGTAACATTATATTCTAGTCCAAAGATCATCTGAGGTTTCTGTTTGATCACTCTGAGAAGACTAAAAATTGTTCTTGCATATGTGTCTGTAGTTCCCACTGCTTTCAGTTAATGGTACCATGCACGGAAAGAGTGAGTCTGACTTAACAGACTATCAGAGTTGTGATCCGCTCAGATTCATTATTATTTTTTCCTTAAAAAAGAAGCACTAAGCTACGAGAGCTGAAAGTGAATTTTTATTTATCAGTCTTCTAAGGAATTTAGAATCAGATTGTTTGCTTCTTGAAAGGAGGGATCTAAGTATCTCTATTTCCATGTTTTGTGCAAGGCAACTCAGAATTCTGCTCATACACTGTCCCACATGCTGCTTCTTGAGCTACCTCTACTGAAACTGTTTTTCATGAGGAAATACATAATGGCATGTAATTGTCCATACATCATCACTAAAAATATTTTCAAAATAGAGATCGGAAAAAGAATCATAACTGGAACTTTTTGTGAATTCTTGAAAATACAGTGGTGACACTAGTGGGAATAAAATGCACTGAGTTGATGTGCAGCTTCTATTTGATCTGGTTTGTAAAGTGGATGAGACCTGACCCAATGTTAACATAATTTACTCCTTTTGTTCATAATAAGATACGAAAAAGGGGTTCTGTAACAGACAGCCACCCTCCCCTGTGCTGTGCATGTGTAAGGAAGTGGGGGTGAAAACACGAAGTCCAGGATTGAACTGTCTCACACATTCATATTGGTTCTTTTCCTGGCTATAGTCCATTGTCCTATATTTGTTTTGCCTTCTCTGTGCCACGGTTCTTGAGGACATAAAATATATTGACCATTATGTTATTGTGAATTGTTTTCTTTCTTCAGGGAAGGCTGTTAAAAGCTTCTCTGATCTTTATTGTTCTTTGTATCTTCAAGAAGCTCAATGAAGGATTCATATTCTGAGCAGAGATGAGGCAAGATCTGTCAGAGTAAATAATTTATTTTATGAGATCATCAGTTGTAGCTGAAGAAAAGCCTGGCCACTTCCTGCTTCATAAAACCTCCCACTGTGCTGCTGGTCTCAAAAAGTATTAGTAACTCTCATAAAAGATTTTTTTCTTTTTTGTCTCTCTGCAAGCATCAGATGATATAATTAGGTAGGACATCATGGCTGCTTCACTATACTCTGAACACTGGCTAATTAAAAGGGTGAAAATGCAAACCTTTATGCTAGACTTTTGAGGGTTATAAAGGTCAAAGGAGCAAGTTTGGCTCACCCTGCCCTGTTCCCCTAGTTTAGCTGTCCGGACCCCAGGACAGGCAGGATGAAGGCAATCACAGCTGATCATCTGAGCACCTGTGGCAGGTTAGAGGTGGGACAGGCACCACTGGGCGGAATCTCATGGTAATGACTCAGGCTGTACTGCTTTCCATAGCAAATCAGGTTGTCATAAGGTGCAAAAGCTGCTGAAAATTGTGTGCTATGGTACACCTCCCAAAACCAGAACAAGCAGGAATTTCTCCAACTGTCTTTTCTCTCCCTCTTACAGCACACAGCCCACACATTCATTTCTAATATTCAGCCTCAGCTCATGAAGGCAGTATAAATTTACAGCTATTGAATAACATTTAGAGATATTCAACAGTTTACTCAGAAATTGTTTAACTGCTTCTCTTTCACTGCTGGTAAACAGTGACCTTTCCATTTTAAATTCAGATGATGTGAAAAGAAGTGGCTGCACGAGCAGAAGTACTGTCAAGAACCTAAAGCTAACACAGAGCTCACTGTCTGAACTATTCAGTACCAATAAGTCAAGCCCAGTCCTGACACGGATGGGTACAAATTTCTAAAATACAACAAACAATGGATGCTGGGTGTGGGTAGCAGAGCATGGTGAGAGTGCATTAATTTTTCTTGTAATTGAAATTTTGCAAAAGAGCATTGCATTGTTAGCATAACTGCAAAGTTTTCAGAAGAAAAGAAAATGCTTAAAACTTGCAATCTGGTTTAGAAAGGCAAGAACTGAATCTCAAAATACATGTTTGCTCTTTGGTTCTGACTGCAGTTTTGTTGTAGGAAAGAATTCCAGCACCTTGTGCATGCATACTGAAAGTATTCATTTCAGAAAAATAGGATGTCTTACTGCCTACATCTTACTGTCAAATTACATTGTTTACATAGTGATTCCTCCAATAGGGATATGCCTCAGTGGCATGTCTTTTGGCTAATCAGGGCTTGAAAATTCAACTTTCTAATCTGCATCTTAAATCCGTAAATGATAGAGTGAAAATTGATGCTCTCGCGAATATCTGTCTGTACCCCACAATGAGACCCGTGAATTAACATTCAAAGATTTCTACAGTAATGGATCAGAGTGCTTTAAACACTTATGAGTGATCTCTTCTATCTTCATTAATGACTCTACTAATTACATAGTTAATCATGTCAGCTTGAAAACTGAAAAAATAGATAACAAACCATGGCTCCTCTTTTCATAATTTCATTGCTCTTTTTAGCTTCACTCTAAAAATACAGTAGGATTTTAAAAAATCAAATATATGCAACTATATTTTGACCTTTGTAAAGGAAAACAATTGCTTTGATGAAAATTTTTTTTAAAAGAGCTATTTGTGTTTCAGGTTTTTGGGCTATGTAGTCGCTTCTCAGACTGGTGGCTGTTGAAACATAGCCCACATGTAAGTATGAGAAAGCCTCTTCATTTAGCAGCAATTCAAGTTCCAATTTCTACGGGGGCAAGAACAATTTGGTTAGATAACAGAACTGTAGAATTATAGAATATCTCTAACTAGAAGGGACCAATAAGGATCATTGAGTCCAATTCCCTGCTCCTCGCTCAACTACCCAAAACTCAACCATATGACTAAAGAACATCGTACAGATGCTTCTTGAACTCTAACAGGCTGGGTGAAGCGACCACTTCCCCGGAGAGCCTTTTCCATTGACCAACCACCCTCTCAGTGAAGAACCTTTTCCTAATGTCTGGTCTGAACTTCCCCCGATGCAGCTTCATTTCATCTTCTCATGTCCTATCACTGATCACCAGAGACAACATCAGCACCTTCCCTTCCATTGACCCCATTGAGGAAGTGGTAGACTGCAATGAACACCCCCTCAGCCTCGTCTTCTCCAAGCTGAACAAATCAAGTGACTTCAGCCGTTCCTTGTAAATCTTGCCCTCTAGGCTTTTCACCATCTTGGTCACCCTCCTCTGGACACACTCCGGTAGTTTGATGTCCTTCTTAGATAGAGGCACCCAAAACTGCATACAGTGCTCCAGGTGGGGCCACACCGGTGCAGAGTAGAGTGGAACACTGACGCCCCTTTCTGGTTTGCTATACTGTGCTTGATGCACCCCAGGACACAATTGGCCTTTCCAGCTGCCAGGGCACACTGTTGACTCATATTCAACTTGCCACCCAACCAAATCTCCACATCTTTTCTTTGGGGTTATTTTTGAGCCTCTTTTTCCCCAATCTGTACATATAACCAGGATTACCCTGTCCCAGGTGCAGAATCCAGCACTTGCTCTTGTTAAATTTCATAAATTCACATTTTTCATTTATTTTTATTAATATTATTTTTTCTCTTTGTTTGGTATTAACTTGATACATTAAAAATCAAGCCAGTTACAAGTAAGAAGATTTTCATTTTAACAAAACCTGATTTTTTTTAGAAGGATAGGATCATCAGTATACCAGATATAAATAAATATTCAATTCACTATGGGTTGAAATTACTTGTTCAGCTAACTCTCTAGGAATTAATTGTTTGGATAAATGTGCCTTAGCTTGATCTACTTTCTCAAAAAAGAACAATAGATAGAGTGAATGAAAGCGGTTTTGCAAGGTGGTCTTGTTACTTTCAGAAGTCTTGATGATACTTTTCTAAACGCTACTTATCTAGAAATACTTCTGAAAGTCTTATCAGCTCCATCAGTGTTTGTGGTACATTTCATACACTTTCGAGTACTTCAGATTTCTGACTTTCAATAGATCAACTATACCTGATGATAACTGAAATCAGAATGAAGGGGTTTTTTTAATTTATAGAGTTTGTCTCAAAGAAATCAGTTGGTGCTGATACCTTCCTGGTATGATTTATGTATTTTCATCCGCCATGGGCAAAAAATAGGTTTCTTATAGCCTCGCAGACTTTGTGATAATTCACTCAAAAGGAAAAGGGGAAGCTTTCTCACTCACTATTGCATAAGCAATACAAGTTGCTTATCATTTTGGTTGCACTCTATAGGGAGCACATGAACACTACTGAGTAAAGATCAGATGTAACAACCTATTATTCTTAACCACTGCTATAGCTTAGAAAACACTGTACTTCTCTCAGAAATTTGAGCTGTGCCTTTTCATATTTTAAAATGCCTAAATGTACACATACATAATCAGAATGAGCTAAAATAAACTAAATGAAAAAAGTAACCTATAAACCTTTATTGACAACAAGCTTATCCTCTAGTTTCCAACTCAACAGATTGTATATATGAAATATAACTGGAAGTAATTTTTACTTGATTGTACTGACATGTAAAAACATCACATGTAAACTAGAGAGTAAAGGCAAGGAAATTCAACTCTACGCTTTCAAAATTCATTTAAAATTCTCAACAAGCAGTTCAAAAATTATAAAATCAGAACACCTGAGAAAAATTACTTTGATTTTATTGTTGGATGGTTGCTATATAATAGGTTTATTCATTTTCCTGAAACAGAGTCTGGTTCTTTCCTTGTATTGTCTTTTCAATGCAATCGTGGGCGAAATACTGGTGGGAGCATCTGAGCTTTGAGAAAAAGACTGTCAAAGTAGATACAAAGATATTTTCAGAGACAATTTAGAACAGTGAATACTTTAATCTGTCCCTATGTGAATCAAAAAAAAGTAAGCAAAGTCTTCAAGTTTATTGACACTATCAGTTCATCTGACATATGTTTATACTAATTACTTGCTTAGAGTAGGTTTGTTTTGTATTACACTTGATAAAATGAAACACATCTCTTGGGATGAAGAGAGGCTGATGCTACCTCCAAAGAAATAAATGATCCTGAAATATGTGTTTGGTTTTCTGTGCCTCAGCCTTCCAGATTGCCAGCGGTGGAAAGAGAATAGCTACCAGCCCTTGTTGCCAGCTCTGTCCATGGTGTGTGAGCAACCTGCAAGAAGACCTGTGTATGCCCTTTGCTTTCAAATTGCAAAAGAGGGGAAATGATACTGTGCCGTTTGTAAAGTACATGTGGATGAAGGTCCTGATTATTATGAGTGCTTCTGGTCTTCCAGGTGTTCTACTGTCTCTTCATATGAATAAAGAGTATTTAAATAAAGAAACAAGCCAGGTCATAGTGCTATTTGAACACACCATCTCCTCCTTTAATATTTTTATATGAAAAGTATTCTATACTAATGATTACATATGCAGTGTCCTTAGTTGTGAAGAAGTATTTCCAAGAATGCAAAGCTGTGGGTCTAAAATTGCTTTGCCTCAGCTGAAAATGCACTTAATTCAATAGACAGGATACCGAACATAAATTATTTTAATAGAAAGTATTGTGCTGGGAAAGGAGACTACACCAAGCTAGGAATATTGATGTGGGTAAAATGAGATTGTCAGTCTTCCTGACACAAATGTTATTTCTCTTGAGAACAAATTTCTGTCAATATACTTTAATAGTTATGACCTCTAGCAAATAATCATGTTATTGCCAGAATGCAATAGTCAGACATAAAATACAACATTTTCCCTTGTTTTATAAGTTAAGTGAAGATTTTAGTAGACCTTCTGAACTGGCCTCTCTTTATTTTAATCCCCAAAACTCATTTTGACTGCCTGCATGTCAATCTTAATTTCTATGTAGCTCCTATTTCCTTGGATTTTAGTTATTATTTCTGTTATTTCGGTTGCTTCTTTTCTTTATATTCCTCAAACTTACATGGGGAAAATAGGAATTCAAATGCCAAGTCCTACTTCTCTATAGTATTGTGTTAATAGAAATTCCCTGGTGACTCTCTTTGCACTGTTTTCAAATTCTATCCAATAATGCTCAAGATTTGGGTTTTTTTGTTCTTGGACTTTTAAATTTCCCTACCTTTCCTTTACGTATTCTGCATGTCCCATTCAATTTTTATATTCTCCTTTGTCTTTCACAAACCCTTTTTACTGCAGTACAGTGAGTCTACTTCCAAAACGGAAGCAGAGGCTGAGCTGTGTTTCATTTATCTCAAAGGTGGAGTACCAGATCACCCATAGCTTCAGTTGCCTGTAATGCTGTCCTGAGACCAGCCAAATACTGCTTTCATTTCCCACAGATACCCAGAGTGCCTCAAGCGAGTGAAAGGCAGCCTAGATATGTATCTTCAGCTATCAGGAGAGGTCCTGGGAAATACTACAGGTACGGGCACTTAAGAGCCCTTATGTTCATGGGAAGTGTGTTATGGGTGGTTATACAGAACTCAGAACACATGTTTTTGCGGAGAGGAGTCTGAGCAGTTCCATTAAAGGAAAGGATCAAAGGAGGATTAGCATGCTGATAGTGTAGGTGATCAAATAGGGGAACCTTACTTGTGAACTCAAGTTGAGGATTAGGTTTTCAAGCCTGCTTGCACTAAGTGCAATGGAAGATATTTAGCTGGCTTCATCTGGGACAACTGGGAGAATGTAAAGTGTTTTTAAAAAATCTGTCTTTGATGAGAAAAAATGCTAAATATTGCAAATCATTATTTTCTTTCTCTGATATTGAGGATTCCCTAGAGGCACTGCAGACTTAAGTGGCAACTTGTTTGAATGAGTGCTGCTGCAAGGACTAAGAGAAACATCAAAACCCATTGAGTTACCTGGCTATTACAAAGGACATTTATAAAACAAGACATCATTTGAACGTTGACTTGGTATTTGAATATTCACTGTGTTCATACACTTCCTTTTTTTCCAATAGGAAATGAAAATTTTAAAAAGCAAAATAATCACAACTCTTTCTTTTAACCAGAGTTAATTGTATTAAGACAGCAGTTACCATCTGGTGTCATAAGGTATGGAAGTTCTTGTTGACAGTCTCAGAGACATATGAACATGTTCAACTGGAGGCTTCCTCAAGCTTCTCCACTTCTATTCTTGACCCAAAAATGAAAGAATGAATTCTGCCTTACTAATTAAGTAAGGACAGAACATGCTGAACTAGTTTTGCCATTTTTAATCAGTACAAACAAACACAACTTCTCAGAGGCATTCAGGTATCACTTTCCTCTGTCTCATAAAATTTGATTGAAAAGCATTTCTACTCAGTACAAGCCTTGATAATTCTAGGTAAACGCAGCATGTAGTTGAAAACGTGCTTGCCTTACCCACCAGTAGCACTTGGTTTCTGAGACATAAATTCTCAGCTCAAGGCTTGTAATTATGTATTTATATGTCAACCAACATAGCAGGACTAAATGTGCTTGCGGTGATTCGCTGATTATAATAATGACACTGATCAATCTTTGTGCAAAGTAACTAGAAAACCAGTAACTGTATTTGTTAGAGGAAAAGTTGCCATTGGCAGTCCAGGTTAGGTAAACAATATGTTAACCCCTAAAAATCTAGTAAGGGAGAGTGTGGGACAGGCACTCAAGTCAAAGTAAATCTTTCTGGCATAAGGAATAGTTCATTTGCTTCCTTCCATCAGCAACCTTCCCTCTTGCTCTGCCTGTCACATTAAATATTGACGTCTTCCGCTGAGCAGTAGAAATATTGGGAGCCCTCTGTCTGGGTCTGCTTGAAGAGGCATTATTAATAGAGAGTGTGCAGCAAATTTTACTTTTGTAATATACGGGTTTGATTTTCTCAAGCACGAGTATTTGCACAGTGGGGAGGGGGGCAAACAGCATTGTCAGCTGTCTCTCAAGCTGTAGCTTTAGGTCTGAAGAGGCCTAAAACAATTCTGAAAAGGTCATTCTGACCAAAGAATGAATTCAAGTTACAGACATTACAGAAAACTTCAAAACACAAAACTTTGACAGAAAATGTATGCAAGAGTATGAAATTCTATCAGTCAGCAATGATTTTGCCCTTGTGTTGATTTTTAGCCACTTCCTTTTAGAGAAAGTCTGTGTAAAATTAAAAAAAAAAGAAAGGCCAATCACCACAGAAATGTCCCTTCTTGACAGTTTCAGAACAGAAGATTAGTTTTTTTTCAAGGTAAAGCTAAGATAGAAATCACAGTCAAATGCTCCTTTCGTAGAATATTTTGGGATGTTCTATATTTTATTGTTATTCAGAATAAGGTAAACTTATTCTACCTGCTTTACAGTGTGAGTCTAGCAGATTTAGGTCTAATCAATGCCTTTGCTGCTAGCAAAATTTTCTCACATAAGAAGCTGATTGTAATGCAGGATTTCTGGTCACATATTAAGAGCAAGTACTTATAATACTGCATCTAACACTCTTATTGCTCAGATTTCCTGTGCCATTGCTCTAATGAATCTGCTTACACAGCCTGACTTACACAGACACTTGATAAACTGATAGAAGGGTTTGTATACATATTTAACATTACGCTGTGTCTCACGCACTAACCATGCTACACAAAACCAGATACAATTTAAGGAGTAAACAAGTAGGATTCCTCTTCGCTACCTTTCTTTTTTAAAAAATAAGAAATTAAGCAAAGGTAATGAATGAATGGTAACAGATTTTGTTGATTCCACATGGCACTCTTCCAAAATGAGAAATACATTTTTAGGATACAAACATAACATTTAGATGAAACATTATCATGCATCTAAACTTTGTCTGAATTAGGGCCAAAGATTTTGTACACTATTAAACACAAGTATGAAATTTTATATAGGATATAAGATACCAAATATATTCCCCATTTATGTCTGCAGGATTCAGTCTAAAGGATTTGATTCAAGCCTACAGACACTACCATAAAATATTTATTCAGCTTTTTTCACAAGTGCCATTTTGTATGAAGTTAGAAAAACGTTTAAGCACTTTGAGAATGTGAAGTGTTACGTGTTTAAAACTCATCCTTGAAAACACATTGATATCCAAAACAGAAGTAATTTATTAAAAGATTTTTAAAAATCTCTAAAAAATATAATCCTGCTGAAGATCAAGGTTACTACAAATATTTGTGAGAGAAATTATCTTATACAAGGACAGCACAATGTGCTCAGTTGATTGAACTGTGATACAAATGCAAAGCAGAACTTTAGCAATGTATTAAGACAAATATAGAAATGTAAAGACTTTCTGAAGCCCATTATTTACTCAACAGGGCCTATGATGTAAATACGTAATTAGGAATTCTGTAGAAAGTTGTGGGTTTTAATTGTATCTAGTACAGCTTAATTTGTCTATTAAGTTAATAAGCATGTAGGGATTCCTAAATCTGCAGATTGCATGGTTGCCATGTGTATATATTAAAGCCATATGCTCAAAATCATTAGGATGATACTGAAAACCTCATCTGGACAGGATGCTACTTCTCTCAGACAGCAGCTATGTTTGTTAGCAGTTCTTTTTGCCATTAATTGGAATAGCCAAACAACGTCTAAAAGGTGATTGTCATTTAAAGGCTAGGAGTGAGGACATTTTTTGTAAAAAAACCCAGCTCTTTTCAAATGAAATAGGATACTCCAAATAATGGACACATAGAATCAGCAATAAGTTTTGTTATCTGGGAAATAATTTCTCATAGAAATTAATGAGACTCTGTTCCATAGTGAGGTCACCTAAGCTGTGTCTGAAGAGTTAGAGAGTGGCACTTTAATTACTTTTAAAAACCTATAAGGGAAGAAGTAAGGTGCCAGAACTATGAAACCAATCAATTGTTAAATCCTTTTTCTCCTTCTCAGTGTGTTCAACTATGGGTGATTAGTTTATATGAAATTTCTCTAAATCCAGAGCTGATAGCAGATGTTGTGCTTGGCCAGCGTAGTTGCTGATATAAAAAGATTTACTCTTACCATCTTAAACTGGCCACAGTTCTGTCTTGAAATACCATTCCTGTCTTGAGAAAAAGCAGTCTTGAGGAAGGCAGTGTCTCCTTCCCAAAAACTGGGTGCCAGCCTTTCCTTCCTCTTGTGGCTTTGTTGCCATGTGTTCTCATCTGAAACTGTTCAGGTATCTTAATCTGGTGTGGGAGATTGCACTGGAAAACACCACGTAGCTTCTGAGAGAGTTTTAAGTACTCTGATATTTCACTCTCTTCTCTCTGGTACATACTGTCTGGACTGGTTTGCACTGACTTTCCAATTTATTTAAGAAAAGGAGATACTTCCTTTTCTCAGATCTGGTTGGAATTTTACTCTGTGTCATCAATGGCATTTCCAGGACACAAAAAAACTTAATTTATTAAGAAAGGGTTATCTCATTTTGCCTAGCAATGCCAGTGCTGATAGCCATGTTCAAGAAGCAGCCAGATTTTCCTTTATTATTTTCTCTCTGTGTGCCAGACAACACATTAGTAAAAAGCACCTTTGGGCCATGTTGTGCCATCAACCTTTTGAAGCACTTTGAAAGTGCATTAAAATCAACAGGGAGTCCTATTTAATAGGCAATTGTACTGCCTCAGGATATTTGCTAAGAGCCACACTATTTTCTTGGATGAGATAAGCAAGAGAGAAGAAATTGGCACATAATTAGAAAATACAGTTCTTTCTGTACAGTTTGTTCAAACTAAAGCAGTTCCATTGCTCTGGATGGAGTTTTGTTGGGTAGGTGCAGAGGAATAATCAGGAAAAGAGGGGCACTTTGGATGGCGCTGCCCATAGCACGTGAACGGCCTCCAGAAATCCTATTTTTGCTGTTTTTAATCAGGAAGTGAAGGGCTGGCAGCTGGTTGCTGTGGGCTGTAATTCAGCAGAGCACTTAAGCATGTAAGCGAATGAGACTTAAGCGGGTCATTAAGGTGCTGATTCAGCAAAACCTGCTCGTCACCCTCAGCAAATCTCTGTGTCTCAGCTGCAGATAGATGGTCTCTGCTGCTACCACAATGCTTGCACCCCTCATGCTCTCCAGTCTACTGTCCCTCAGGAAAAGACTGAAAGGTAGGCTCTCCTTTTACAGCCTGGTAACAGCAGTGGACAGAGAGCCAGGGAAGGGAGAGATTTACATCTCTTGCCAAGTTCTCACAAAGCCACATTGAATAGCAAGGTTGTCGAGATGCCAGGCAGCAGCACAAACACTACCTCACCTTCTCTCCCTCGCTTTGTTTAACCTGAACAGGGGTTTGGTTATTCATGTCCTCAAATCTCCAGCCAAGAAGGGTGGACAGAAGTGTTTGCCAAAGAGCTTTGTTTTGACCAGAATATTCTCTGTGTTACTGATGAGCTAAGCATGTTGAGATTATAGTTCCCTATGTGCCGCTGAAGATAAGAGAAAGCTTCTTAGAGGCTTCTGCAATCTGAACAGAG
This sequence comes from Pampusana beccarii, assembly GCA_013399365.1. Classification (NCBI taxonomy): domain Eukaryota; kingdom Metazoa; phylum Chordata; class Aves; order Columbiformes; family Columbidae; genus Pampusana; species Pampusana beccarii. The sequence goes on along the minus strand of VWYH01004149.1, from coordinate 559,779 downwards.
ACTCGGCATTTTGTACACAGAGGAAGATGTCAGTAGGACTTTCCTGCACTGCAAGACAGACATGAAGAAAAAAAGGCTTTACTACGTGCTCTGAAAGGATCGAAGTATTCTCTAACAAGAAATATAATTTGAACATCTGACTTGTGAGCCTTCTGTAGCATGAAACAGCCCAAAATAAACCTTTGTGTAAAAAATATTAATACTACACAGGATTTATAAAACATAGGGAAAGTAAAAGTTCATAACATGTCTAGGAACACCTGTATGTCCATTCAGAAGCACTTTGGAGCCTAGGTTTAGTATTTTGGAACCTGAAGCCACTGATCTTAGGGACTTTATCAAAAAGAGACATGCCCCTGGTATTGCACATCCAGGTGCCAGACGTTAATATAGTTCACAGTGTTGACTTGGGTGCTTTTTTCCCTACAAACTAAATGGGACAGGTGGGGGAGACCGAGCTGCAGAGTGCCCCTCTGGAGACAGCTGAGGTGGAGAAGCGGACAAAAAGACAGTGTTAGGTCTGAAACTGCCCCTGGGTGAGCAGAACCTCTGGAGTGCAATGGAAGCTGGTAGCAGCTTAGTGAGGAAACCTCAGCAGCCTTGGAGAACAAAACAAGCAGTTCACTCTCTGCATCCTTTCAGCTGAAGATGGACAGCCCTGCAGAACCAAGGGCCCAGAGAGAAAGCAAGGTAGCTGCTCTCTCCTTCTCTTCACAGCTGCAGGATAAATGCAATCCAGCTAATCAACTCTCTACACACCAAAACCATCATTTTACTTAATATCTGCAGTTTTGTCCATCTCTACCATGAATCAGGACCATTATCCAGTAGCACAGTGAGCCTTAAGGTTACAGAAATTTAAAAGATTTTAGCAGGACTAAAGAAGTACTTTGAAAAGAGTGTATTAGGTTTTGAGGTTATTCACTTTGTACAAATGCAATTCTGAGGAATCTGCTTATCAGAGCTTGAATCTAACAGGACATGATACCTTAAGAATGTATTTTAGCATATCAATATTACTTGCAGACCAGGTTAACAAATCCCTTTTGTGAGATTGTTGCTTTTATTATCTAAAACGTCTTCTAGACCCTGCATACTCAAGATTTCTGAAAATTCATTTAATCTTTCACTCTAATTGTTTCTCTTACTATGCCAATAGATTATTAGAATGCCAAATTGAAATGAAATATGGCCTCTCATAGATGTGTTTGTAACATAACCAGTAACGTACATGACAAGCTTGAGGAGCGAATGAACACTGAGTTTGTTTTATATCAGTTTCCACATGTTATGTCTTACTTTTAGTTCTTCCATGCTATTTGGCAATATCGTAATGGATAGCTAATCCTGATTTTCATGATGTTCAGATTAAAACTATGACTCAGTATTTACTGACTGGAAATAAGAGAAGCACAGTAAAAAACAAGATGGAATATTACTTCTCAAAAGTCCTAGCTGTCAAAAGTAATTAATTTTTTATAACATTTTAAAAAAATGTCAAGCAATCATTAACAGATTTTGAGCATTTTAAATAATAATGATCTCGTGCATGATAAATTGTTTCTAAGAAATGAAAGTCCACTTGTCCTTATAAAAAGAATTGCAAACAGTACATCTTGGAGTAGGGGCCAAAATTTTAATCTCCATCCCACAGTTAAGCTTATTTACATAAAAAATTAATGCAAGTTCTAACAAGTACTTACCTAAATGTCATTCTCTCTATATGGCTTTCATTACAAAATGAGAGTTTCTTTTGTCCTATAATATAGTATTTATGAATAATGTTTCAAATGCTGTTAATATGTATTCTTTGTACATTAGTCCTATTTTTAAGAAAAAAAGCAGTGTCAAACAACAGCAAAAAACCTTTAACTAGGCTCTGAATGTGGTTTCTTTTCTGCTATGAACGTGACAAATCATCTGCTACAGCACTGTATTCCAGTCCTGCCAGCACAAGGAATATGACCAAGGAAGAGCTTTGATTAACACTGTCCTCTCTGGGTCTTACCTATTGGTAACTACGACAGGCATTTAAGTCAGTAACTGAAGAGTTTCTGGTCCAGAGTCTGGATGACAAATCACTTATTGCAAGCTTCTGGGTGCCACCTCCGCCTGCCTTTGGTCTTACATTTTAGGCAGACGAAAGCATTTGTAAATTAAGACAGTGTCTCCCAGCAATCTAGAGATGTAATTTGGAGAAGAATCAAGCATTTGTCAAAAAAAGCTGAGGAAATTTAGAGAAAAAAAAATAAAGAATGAGACAAATATTGAGATGCTGGGTTCTTAATTTTCACCTGTGGGATAATTTTTTGCTTCTAGAAACTCTGTTTTTAAAATCCTTAATCCTCATTCATAGTTACTGTTGCACACTAATGTATAGAAATATAACCACTCTGTTAAGTTTTTGTTCTTTTACCAATTCTTCAATTCCACCCTGACAAAAACTATGCTATCAAGAAATCTTATGATTAAGAAGCAATCTCATTGGAAATTTAATTGAAGGACTCTAATTCTTAGGCAGTTCAGAATTATTCTGATCGGTTTTATCATGTTTCTCTCCACTGAAGTGCTTCACAATTACTAACTGTTGGCATATAAAACTTTTTTGTGGGCATGTGATTACTTCTGTTTTGTGGATGGAAGAACAAAGCAGAAAAGGAAAAGGGCTATTTTCACCTTGTTTTGCTGCCCTCCTGTGCTTCCAGAGAGGGGGGGGAAAAAAAAGAAAAAAAAAGTATTAATGTATTAATTTTTTATTCAGTATAATTTGGCAGCTCTTTTGGATGATCATTTTTCAGTCCATAAGTCATGAAGTACATTAGCTGTTAGGACTGGTAGTTGGTTAGACTGTAGCATTACAACTTCATGAAAAGGCACTTAAGTTACAGCATTTTTATTTTGTTTGGTGACTGGATGATTGAAATTTTATGATCAGGAGAACTCCATTAAATTGATAGAGGATTTGACTCTTTCATGGGGAAGATGAGTGTAGCTTGTGAAGAAGTAAGAAGAAAAAGGCAGGCAACTGGATGATAAACTTTTAATGTATTTCCAACTTTCTCATTTTTGTTCCCTACAGGTTATACTTGCTAGGAAATAGAATTATTTTAATATAGCTGGGTAAGGTCAGATTAAACGTTTCTCTGTAGCCACAGACAAGTAAAGGGCTACTGCTGGTGGGCAGCATTTGTGTCACCTTTCAAACTTAGGACTGGGTGTTTCTGTGGGAGCTGGTTTAGAATTGTACGCATGGTACATTACAATGGGTAAAACATGCTAATCCTACTAAAGAAAGCTCTAGAGCACTTATAAAGTTCGTGCTGAACAGATAATGGAGGAGCCAGCTGAGGGCTACTGCCAATGGGTAGTTGTCTTGAAACAGAGGTCTTGTCAGGATTAGGACCAACCTGACACTTAGAATTTTCATCAGTGAAGGTGGCAGTGATAAATATTGCCCAAAATGAGACCATAAATGGTACAGGGACTTGTGGAAGACCAGTGTGAAATCCACCACATGGAGACATCTGTATTTCATTGTAAGATAGACTCCATTCAAGCAAAAATGGACATTTTAAACCTAGACAAATGTGAAAATCTCTAAGAGCAGTAGGTACCCATAGAAACGGAGGTGGTACACTTGTAAGGAATGATTTGAAAATGATCTAAGAGTCCAAAGGGGAAACCAGTCCAGTTCCTGATTGGGGATGTGCCAGAGGGATTCAGTGCAGCTCCTGGATGAACACACAAGGGACTAATGAGTAGGAGGAGGGAGAAAATACTTTTTTTGGAGACTGCCACAGTACAAGCATTGAAAGTATTTCCCCATAAAATTCAGATGTGCGCATTCAACAAATGCTTCAGGGGGAAAATGACTGGGAAGAAATGTTGTGATTTCAATGAAGTAAAGAAAAAAGCTAGACTGAAAATTCACCATGGCAGACATAAGCTAAGAGATAACATAAACAATTGCTGAATGCAGAACATTGAATTATTGCTTGCATTGTTTGATTTATAGAACTTGACAAAAATTTCCTGTGAAATGCAACAAGGTGGTTCTTGGCTTTGCAAACACATTTGCTACAACATAAAACAGTCAGTGTATATTCCCCAGACTAAAAATGAAGAAAGGTTAACATTTTCTATTATTTATTTTTAACTGCAGCATTATTGAACAGAGCTGAAACAGCCAGACTACTGATGTTAGGAATGCAGAATTCAGCACTTGTTGAAATTATCACAAGTATTCCTACTTCTCACCTGCCTCTAATTATTAGCATGGTGCAGAATTAACATACATAGCAACACGTGAAGTCCAGGTCCATAAGTAAAGCTTCTAGATGTTATTCTAATGCACATAGCAGCTAGTAATAATAATAAAGTATGATCCCCGGAGTATATATTTGGGAAATTAACTGCTATTTGCCTGCCTCTAATATTTTAAATTCCCATTTAAATTTATCTAGAGGAAATGAGGTAGTTATGAAACCAAGTTTGTTCTTATTCTCATACCTAGTGGACAGTTTCCACAGTAAATAAGCACATAGTATCACATAATTCAGCTTAATTGGGCCGTTTGTGTTTTAATAGGGTCTGTAGGACCAAAAAAAAAAAAAGAAAAAAAAAAAAAGATTGATAGAGAACTATTTGTCCTTTTCTTTTCACCTAACACATGTAGAATAACTTCTCGTCCTTTCAATAGAGACAGTGATCTGGCCCTTGTATTCCAGACACTCAAGTCTAAAAATCATTCACTGTAGAAGCTGCTTTCTGTAGTGCCCTTTTTAAAGCCTTTAAGAGTTATACATGACTTTGTTTCTAAGTGAAAGGGTGAAAAAAAAATGGAAATACAGAATCGAGAGTTCTATATTTCATTACTGAAAATACTATTTTATGAATTCTATAGCACGTCTATAGTTTAGATGTACTCATTTTTATCTATTTGTTTATCTAGACACCTTTAACTAGATGGCCCAAACAGTATCACAGAATCACAGAATCACAGAATGTTAGGGATTGGAAGGGACCTCAAAAGATCATCTAGTCCAATCCCCCTGCCGAAGCAGGACACCTCACACCAGGTGAGGTTACACAGGAAGGCGTCCAGGTGGGTTTTGAATGTCTCCAGAGAAGGAGACTCCACGACCTCCCTGGGCAGCCTGTTCCAGTGTTCCGTCACCCTCACTGAGAAGAAGTTTCTTCTCAAATTTAAGCGGAACCTCTTGTGTTCCAGCTTGAACCCATTACCCCTTGTCCTATCATTGTTTGCCACCGAGAAGAGCCTGGCTCCATCCTCGTGACACTCACCCTTTACATATTTATAAACACTAATAAGGTCACCCCTCAGTCTCCTCTTCTCCAAACTAAAGAGACCCAGCTCCCTCAGCCTTTCCTCGTAAGGGAGATGCTCCACTCCCTTAATCATCTTAGTTGCCCTACGCTGGACTCTCTCCAGCAGTTCCCTGTCCTTCTTGAACTGAGGGGCCCAGAACTGGACACAATATTCCAGATGTGGTCTCACCAGGGCAGAGTAGAGGGGAAGGAGGACCTCTCTCGATCTACTAACCACCCCCCTTCTAATACACCCCAGGATGCCATTGGCCTTCTTGGCCGCATGAGCACAGTGCTGGCTCATGGTCATCCTGCTGTCCACCAGGACCCCCAGGTCCCTTTCCCCTACACTGCTTTCTAACAGGTCATTCCCCAACCTATACTGGAACCTGGGGTTGTTCCTGCCCAGATGCAGGACCCTACACTTTCCCTTGTTATATTTCATCAAATTGTTCCCTGCCCAACTCTCCAGCCTGTCCAGGTCTCTCTGGATGGCAGCACAGCCCTCTGGCGTGTCAGCCACTCCTCCCAGTTTGGTGCCATCAGCAAACTTGCTGATAGTACACTCAATTCCCTCATCTAAATCGTTAATGAATATATTGAATAATATTGGCCCCAATACCGATCCTTGAGGCACTCCACTAGTTACCGGCCTCCAACTGGACCCTGCCCCATTGACTACGACTCTCTGACAGTAATCGCGTAATAAGCTATATAATTGATTTAGGACTTAATAACAGACAGGTGGTTGAGGTAACCTATTATTGCTGCAGAATTAGATCTCACTAGTGTGTTCTGTATGTTTGGGGTTTTTTTTGGTTTTGTCTGTTTGTTTGTTTGTTTTTCTCCAAGAGAAAAATGGCTTGAGTGGACTAATGTTATTACAGATGTTTTACATGTATCTAGTGGAACTGGGCTCAGATAATACTTAAGAAATGTCCAATGACAAATTTGGTGTAAATGATGAACAGCAGCATTATGCCTTAGCATTTTGCAAACTAATTACCCAAATGGGATAATTCAAAATAGACCATCGCTAGATTTAAAATGTGGATGATAAGCAGCCTGAGTAAAATTGCTTGGATTCACCATTGAATTACCAGATTGTGGTTGGTGCTTTCTTTGAGAAATATTGCTGCAATTGCCAAAGCATTCCTTAGTCTATAGTGGGCCTGATTCTATAATCATGTGCGTAAGGCTACTTGCAACAGGGAGAGTTCTCAAACTGAAATCCTTAAGTGCTTATCACCTGCAACAGTAGAAATTATAGCGATTTTTCCTGCTTTCATTCCTCTCCCTGCTTCAGATCTGTTTATTGCTTTCAAAACCTCTGCTGTTCTATGCTGTCTGACATAACAACTTCATATCTGTGTCCACCCACATAGGATTTTGTGTTCAGAAGTCTGCTGAATACCAGATTATCTATAAAATTCAAAGTAGAAAATTCATTCCATGCTCTTCTGCTTCAAAATAATAATAATTAAAAAATGGACCTATAGCAAAGTAACAAGGTGCAAAAATATTTTCGTATGTGTTATATAAGTTATTTTCCAATAGCACATACTAATGAAATAAGCACATAAGTCTTTCTATTTTTTCCACTACAGATGAGCTGATTTGATTCTGCAGACACATGTGCTTATCTCCTCTGATTTTCTAGGAAACTGCATTAAAAGCGCTGGAAGCTGTTATAGAAGTGCTCCAGCTAGAAACTAAAGCACTGAAATTATGTGATCTGGAAAAAAACTTACACCTTAAGAAAGATTTAATGTTTTCCTTTCAGACCTAAGTGCAGTATGTTCTTATCACAGTGATTTGTACTAGGAGTTAATAATTAATGGAGTAATAAAAAATTTGAAATAGTAGATAGGAAGCTATAATAACACTACAGATGGCATTAGTGTGCACTATTAGCTCATAAAGGGTAAGAAATATACAATTTTGAATACAGATTGTTCTCCAAGTAAAAGACAGCAATTTAGAGGATCCTTTTGCTACCTTTTTCACAAGTCAGCTAGAAGAGCTCTGGTAAGTAGAGACCTGATTATTCTCCCCCAACCAGCCTGCCGCATATGGTATTGTATCGCCTGCCCCATCAGACATCTCATTAGCACTCTGATCTGACCATCGCCATGGTAACACGGAATAAAACCCATTTCTCTGACAGTGCTGCCCAGCAGCGTTAGGTAATACAAATCTTGCTCAGTGCAGGGGCGAGTGCTGCGGCAGCCAGCACAAAACCCTCAACACTGTACACAGATCCCACTTCTCCCTCCACAGCTCCAGAAGCATCAGTTGGTATTGACTGCGACCGACAGAGAAGTTTCTGATGACAACCCCTTTGAGGAGCATGGATGCCACCACTCAAATTTTTGCAGCATTTCTATATGATAACCACAACTTTAATCTCTGTTTGTGCTGTTGATCTGTGGAATTGTCATAGATCTTGCACCTCTCCAGCTCCAGCCCCCTGAGAGGCAGTTAAGAGTCTGTTCTAGCTGAAGGTGTCCCTGCTCATTGCAGGGGAGTTGGACTAGATGACCTTTAAAGGTCCCTTTCAACGCAAACTATTCTATGATTCTATGACTCTAAGTGGTGGGATGAGACCTCTCTCCAGCACACTGGCTGTCAGCAGTGTTGTGCTGGACCAGAAAACATCCTCTTGAACTAAGCTGTGTTCAATCCTCGGACAGTGTTTCCTCTTCGCCTCTTACTAATAGTCACTGAGGACCATGACCAAAATCTATTCCTTTTGCTGAGAAGGTTTTTAACTCCTCCACAGCTTTGTAGGTTGAGTACAAACATTTTCCTCTTCCACATCCAATTATCCAGATTGCTCTGATGAAAATTTATCTGAAAGAATCATAGAATCGTTTCAGTTGGAAGAGACCCTCAGGATCAACGAGTCCAACCATAACCTAACTCTAGCACTAAACCACGTCCCTAAGAACCTCGTCTAAACACCTTTTACACACCTTCAGGGATGGTAACTCCACCACTTCCATGGGCAGCCTGTTCCAATGCCTGACAACCCTTTCCGTGAAGAAATTTTTCCTAATATCCAACCTAAACCTCCCCTGGCACAAGTTGAGACCATTTCCTCTTGTCTTACCACTTGCTATTTGGGACTTGCTACTTGTATTTTGGATCCACTTTTCTAGTATTTCCAAGCTATACAAGAATTTACCTTTGCCAACCCCACTGCATAGGACTAGTGCATGGCTAACACTGGAATAACGTTTGTGTTTACTGTAACTTATCAGAAACATAAGTAGTTTTTTAAAATACCATTTTAAAAAATGTAAATTCTATAAAAACAGTATAGGTTCAATAAAAATATTGCAGGCAATAGAGTTTTACTGAAACTAATTATTCCCTTGTTTATAACTGAAATAAAGTCATTGTTTACCAATACTGTACTGTCTTAATGATGTACGGTCTTTAATATGGTAACTACAAGTCTCTAATTAAATAATTAGATCTGAAAATATTCACCGTCTCCTCCAAACAAACTAACTGAAACAAGCAAACGAAAAGTATGGAATTCCAACTCTTAAGAGATTTCTACATGAAACAATCTGTTGGCACAGATGTACTTTTTATTGGGATTTAATTGAAATTCAGCAGCACTGATAAATTGATACGTTATTTTTGTATTAGAAATAGTCACAGTGAAATTCTGCTTTTAAACACCTGCTGCTCATTTCCACCCTCCGCTCCATAGATGTGCACACACATGCATATGTATATAAATTAGCAATTACCATGAATGCAGAACATCTTCACCCTTCACATGCAGCTATAATATCTGGATATGATGTGTTGTTTCCAGACAGACATAGATTTGCTTCACATGCAAAAGAATTTGAGTGTGTCTGTTGGTTTACCTTTTTTTTATGACCCACCAGGTGATTGTATGAGCTCCTCTGTTACCCTAGTTGTGGTATCTGCAGCTCCTGTACATGTGATATATCTCGGCATTTTTCTTATCCTGGGAGCTATATGTCCCAACAACTTGTTGAAACAGAATTTGGTTGTAAATCTAAAAGTCAGAATACAAAGGTACTTAAATTTCTCTTATCCTAGAAGTACAGAGACACAAAATATTTTATTTTTTCCTGTTATCTAATCTGAACCTTCCTTTCTGCAATTTATCCCCATTACTACTTCTGTATCCCTTCACAGAAGACTTGTATACCTATGAATATTATCACTGTTTTTTGTTGTTTGGTTGGTGGTTTTCACTGTTTTTGCATTCCCACTCCCTTCTGCTGGGCACTGCCCAGTAGCTGTGTGATGTTTATAAGCAGAGGTACCTGCAGCAATGTCAGTCAGCTAAAATGGTGCTGAATAAGGTTCCTCTCTTGCGAGATTTTTCTTTCAATTCCTTACAGTCTTTCCTAGCTTCATGTCATTTTCAAATTAATTAGCATATTTTCCATTTTGTAAGATTAATAAAGAGTAGCAATAAACACAGGATGCATAGTATCTTTACTTCATATATGCCCCATCCCTTGTAATCACTTCTGTAAATACAGATTTCCAACTGGATTTGTCTTCCATAAAACATCCGGAAAGTTTGCCATGCTGGCGTAAGAGAATACCATAAGATGATGTCAGAAACTTCTGCTTTTTTCATTATAATGAATGATCATCAGCTACAATAAAATAAGATACAATTCACTGCTTGTAATACTTTTAACAGGATTAATATTTGTGCCATCTGTGATGTCAGTTTCCTGACATTGTTGGCTCATATACCATCATTGTACTTTAGTGTGTTCCCAGAAAGCTGATGTATTTTGGAAGTCCAGGACAGCATGGATAGAGTGAAAGAGAACATCTTGTAAGAAACTGAATTTTAAGTGTCGTTACAGTACACATTGATGAAAGTCACTGCATTCATTTGTATCTCCAGTTGTGTCAATATTACTCTGTCCTCTGCTTTGCTTCAGATAAGGGATCTCAAATATAGCTGTAAAAGGTGACCTAAAAGTAGATTTATGTGGATAAGTATAAATTAGACATTTCATTTGTCCAAACTTAAAAGCAGTTTAATTTAAGTATAAAAAAAGAAAAAGTTAAAAAAAAGTTAAAATATTTTAACCCATTGTGGTTTAACCTGAGCTAGCAATACCACCATGATAGCTGCTCACCCACCCCCTTTCCCCCCTCTCCCAACAGGGGAGAGAATCAAAAGGGAAGGGAGAAACTTGGATTCAGATAAACACACTTTAATAAAATAACAAAATACTAATACACTACTAGTAAATATATATATAAATAGAAATAAAAGATACTCAAGGCAATTCCTCGTGAACACACTGAGCAGCCAGCCCCAGGAAACAGCATCTGGTCCCAAAGCCGATCCCAGGGAGAAAAAGGAGAGGAAAAGGGCAGAAAGGCTCAGAGGCCTCTGCAAAATGGTGTTTGAAGGTCCCTTCCAACCCAAGGTGTTCTATGTTTCTACGATTCTACAACCTCATAATCTCTAATCTCATTTGCTTAAGCCTTCCTCTTGTCCACCTCACGATGACAATTTGCCCTGCTTCTCTCCAACCCTGCCCTAAACTACCAGGCTCCTGCCTGCAACGCTCCTACAAGTCATCCAAACTCTTTAAAAATCGATGAGAGCCAGCTGAGTGGAAACTATCACACCCTACACTAAACAACTCATTTCTGGCAATGTCCATGGGATGGCAGAACATGCTGAATTGTTGGCAGGCTACTGATGGCTTCTTGAGCTGAAGCTCCCACTGTGCATCCTCCTGCACTCTCCTTGCAGTCATTGCCCAGGAAACCCCAGCGCTTGCTCCAGCTCTCTGGGTGGGGGAGGAGGAAGGGTGATGTCAGATGAGGTTTCAGCTTTTGCCAGTCTTAAAAATTTAATGAGTAATTAGTGTAAACCAGATGGTACTAATTGGGAGCAGGGGGAAAGAACGGTTAGGATCTCCATAAATATTGTGTACACTTTCAGTTGAGGCTCTGCTGGAATGTTAATTATAGAGAATCCTACAGCATTTTCAGGGGGTTAGTTGTGGGAAACTACAGTGGGTCTGTGGATTCCGTGACAGGGGGCATGGGAACAGAAATTAGCCTTGAACATATTAAGGCCTACCTGTGAGAAAGATGGGAGTAAAGGAGTATCCGGAGATATTAAGGTGTAACCGTGAGAGAGAAGGGAGTAGAAGAGTAACATTGGTGATAGCAAAATTAGCCAATGAGTTGTTACTGATGTAACTTGTAACCAGTAGTGAAGAGACACACGAATTGGTAAAACTGTATAAAAATGCACTTGTGGCAATAAATGGCATCTACTACTTGCGTCCTGGAAGAACTTGGTTTATGTCGTTTGCCTGTCTCAACCGCAATATTTAGTAGTGTAAATTTTAGCTAAATTAGGTTTAATTTTTTCTTAGGTCTTTGTAAGCTGAGAAGATCTATGAAAGCTTCCCAAAGTATTTTATATTGACCAATTTGGACCATTTGCCATTTAATTAAAAAAAAAAATCTAAGAACCGATTACATGAGAGTTTCTGGCCCTACTGAATGGAATAGCAAAATTCCCATTCATCCCAGGCAGGACTTTACCCTCAAGTGAAGGGAAGAGATCTAGATACTTCTCAGATTTAGGTTCTAATAGATCTTTTTTTTTTTTCTCAGTCTTCAGTTAATATTTGTCATGTCAAAGAGCCTGAATGTGACTATGCTTTGAAGCTTACATATATAAAAAACATTGTCAGTGTTGGATAATTCAGCAACAATTATTATTTTTCATGAAGCATCTTGACATTTATTATACGTTATGAAGTAGTAAACCAGAAAAAGCTATGGATTTCTATGGTGTGTGTTATTAGCATAACGTCCCTATAACATGGAACAAGCCAGTGTTATAGCAGTGCTATCATAAGCTGTGCGTAAGTGATCAACATATCCTAGAGTTATACGTAGTGAAATTATATATAATCTTAATTATATGTCATCATTTTAATACAGGTTTTGTTTCTTTTTCTTTTTCTTTTTCTTTTTCTTTTTCTTTTTCTTTTTCTTTCATTTGCGGAGTATACCAGTCACAGGATAGCTGAGGTTGAAAGTCACCTCTGGTGATCATCAAGGCCAATTGCCCTGCACAGATCATGGTCAGTTAGAGTAGGTGGCTCAGGACCGTATCCAACTGAGTTGTGAATAACTCCAAGGATGGAGGCTCTACAGCCTTTTTGGGCAATCCACACAGTAACAAAACTAGAAACAAACAAACAAAAATTCTTATGTTTAAATGGAATTTCCTGTATTTCAGTTTGTGCCCATTGCCTCTGGTCCTGGCACTGAAGATCACTGAGAAGAGCCTGGCTCCATCTTCTTTACTGCCCCTATCAGGTATTGGTACACACGGTTAAGAACCCCCTGAGCCTCATCCTCACTCAACCTCTAGGTTGAACAGTCCCAGTTCTATCAGCCTCTCCGTGTATAAGGGATGCTTCTGTCCTTTAATAATTTTTTTGGCCCTTTGCCTGACTCTTTCCAGTAGTTCCATGTCTACCTTCTACTGGAGAGACTGGAGCTGGACACACAACTCCAGAACTCAGGTGAGATTAGCATGCCATGCCAGACAGACTTCTACTTAAATTTTAGCTGTAACAGCGTATGTGCTGTAGTGCTGGTGGTCTGAACATACACAATCCAGCCCAGGGTGAAGGGAGGCTTACCAACAAACTGCAAACAGACAAAATGCAATTTCTTGTAATAAAAAATATCGCAGATGACAGCTAAGATAGGTGCTTGTTTTATGCATCGAATAGGCTTGCCTTTGCAGTAGGAAATAATCTGATTGTAGTCAGATAAAATGTGACTTGCACTCCAGGGAGCCAAAATCAGAGAATGCAGAGGAGTGACATTGCAGACTGAGTTGGCGGGGACTTGTTGTCATTTCCATCCCTTTGCATCTGCCTGAATTGAGTTAGTTATTCTTAACCATCTCAAATAGATTAATATCTCCCAGGATGGGAATTCGACAACTTGCCTTGCCAGCTTTCTCTACTTCCTTTTTCTTTGTTTGTTTGTTTGTTTCAATGGAAACTCATTACTGATTGTTTTCTTTGAATTATTCCCCCTCATCTTCTCAACATCATTGATGTACTTTATTAGTATGCAATAGCAAACAGCACCTTCATTCCTAACTTGGTATTGTTCTTCTTCCCCTCTTTCAAGCTCTTAGGCAGTAACATTGCTTTCCTCTTTTAATTTTTTTCTTACAACCTCTGCCTTCCTTATTTACATCTTTAAGCAAATTCCCCAAAGCCCTGTAGATTCTTGTGGGAGACTTTCTCTACTGGGCTGCTGTATTTGCATCTCTCATCAGGGACACTGTGTAATGTTGCTGCTTGACGACAACACAAGGAAAATAATTTATTTTATGAACAAGTTGCTGCCAGGCTCTGCTACACCAAATGGAAAAAAACTCCCCATCAGTCTGGTTAAGCAGGATGTGGTAGTTAAGATATCAGCTCTCATTTAAGCGCAGTTTGAATTATTAACCCAAAGTAAACCTGCAGACTCCCTCACAGCTGGGCTGACGGTGACTTAGAAGATCTGTTGGAAACACATTTCCTTTTCCTCTCCACTCTCTGAGGTACAAGAGGTGGCATATGGGAAATTTTGCTTTTGCCTGGAACTTATTACTGCCATTGGAGGAGTAGCAAAATAGAGTATTTATTTCATACAGCCCCATGCTGCCCTAAACTGTCAATGGGGTGGATTTCATCCAGGTTATCAGACTATCTGAGGTACAGACTATTTTCCCTTCCTACAGAACTACAATTTCCCTCTTTCATGAGGAACTGCACTCTGGCATAGGGCCAGTCAGGTTGGGCTAGCGTTTAGGAGCAGTAACATCTTAATCCAGCATGGCTAAATCCTTGATGGTTCATTTCTCATAGCCCTGAGAAAAATCAAATAGAAGAGTTTTCATACAAAATAATTTCCTTCTTATCAGAATATGACTACGAAAATGGTATTGACTTCTCACTTTCTATGTAATAGGCTTTGTTGCACTTTACTAATGTTATCTCCAGCTGTCAGACTATATTCTTCCTACAGCCTGAGGTAGAACACAGGGATTTGAAATTAGTCCTTGTTCACAAATAGTTATGTTTAAATCTATATGGTGCTCCTTAGAGAAGGTAACAATGTGACTTTTGCCTCTCCAGTCTCCAACAACTGAAATAGGACAAAAAATGTTGCATTTTCTGTCAGGAAAAGATATATTTGTGTGTGTTAAGGTTATGGTTAGAGCTTTAGAGTTTATGTATTTGGGGGGAAGGCAGAAAGGGGAAGGGATGTGGGGAGGATACTTCCTCTAAACCTGTGGAAACTTTGGAACTTGGTTTAACGAAGTCTCCAGAAAGCGGGTCCTACCTTGCAGGATAAGTAAAGTGAGTATGTAATTAAGTAACCACTTAAGCAACTATTTGCCTCAGAACATTGCTGGGAAACTGCAGAGCCTTTCGCACCAACCTGGCCAAGCAGTGGGACTAGAAGTTGTTTCCAGTTTTCCTTTGTTGTTTGTCTGACCTGCTGGTGATCTCAATAAGAGAAAACTCAAACCAGCAATGCTTCATGGGGTCTGATGTCTGAAGATCAGAAGGGAAAAGTTGTTTCCTGCATTTTCACTTGTTTGACAGAATTTAAAGGAGGGGGGTGGTGAAGACCAGCGTGGGGAAATCCTTTTTTTCTTCTAAATATTTTTTCTACTAAAAATAACTGTTGAGGAGGCATAAAGATTACATCAGACTCTGTCACAGAGAGTAAAACATGGAATCCTGCATTCTTTTTCTTCTTAAACCATCAGTTTAAACAATTTGCTTTCTTTAGAACAGAAGCAAAAACAGTATTCATTCTCCTGTCTATGAATATACTCTGATTAGGAATCCAAAAATACATTGTCCCCATAGGCGTGCCTTCTGCATAATTTCTTATTTTGACGATGACAGGGAAATCTAAAGTATCAGTACTGCAGCTGGTCAGAGGTGATAAAGAACTTAAGGGTTTTGAAACAGTCTTGAAATTTGAGGCAAAAGTTCAAATGAATCTGTGTGAATTTGAGTATGTCTATGATCTGTTTTTATAGCATATGTCCAGATTGTTTGATTAAAACACTATTGCAAAAGAGCTGCATAACCAATGAAAAGCATCAGTTGCAAACAAATATTATGAACACTTGGATACACTGATTTATTAAATAATCGTAACTAAATTATCAAATTAATGTAAGGAATTCTATACTTCTAGATCTTTACTGAATGATCATTGTATTTTAGTCAGGTTGCTGAGAAATAAATTGTTCATTTTAAGCCTCTTACAAATGTCAGCTATGGTGCCTAGTGCAGTTTCGATACATCATGTGCATTTTGCATATATACACAAGAAAACAGAAAGGTCTTGATCAGCCGAGAGGACCCCAGGGTGCTGCACTTTGCGATACTTGACTTCCAGCTGTCTTGATGCATGGCAGAATATGTCTAAATCAGCACTTGTGCTTCTGTGCACAGGCAGATTAGCCTTATAGGAATGTGCCAGGACACTGACTCAGGAGTTTTGCAAGGCTGATGATATCAAACAATGGGT
Source organism: Pampusana beccarii (assembly GCA_013399365.1). Classification (NCBI taxonomy): domain Eukaryota; kingdom Metazoa; phylum Chordata; class Aves; order Columbiformes; family Columbidae; genus Pampusana; species Pampusana beccarii. Next base: position 543,828 of record VWYH01004149.1, on the reverse strand, counting down.
ACATCTGAAATCTCAGTTACCGTTAGCATCCACAAACCCTTTTCTGGCCCTCTGGGAAGCAACTCTTCTGCTTTAGAGGCGGAATGCTTGATTGACCTGGGGTCCTGGGCTCTTCTGCACTGTATTAAAGAAATATTTCGAGTTCAGGACTGAAAATGGAAAGCTGAGCTGCTGCTTTTCCACAGTTTCTGAATGATTCATTGATGGGGAGGCAGGGAGCTTGTTCATCCACAGCTAGGTCCTGCTGCCATGTATTAATTTAAGCTGAAATTATATTGGTGCCTGGTATCGCAGTGGGACCTATTGAATCGGCAAAGTATCAGACTAAGAACTTCATTCTATTAATTTACCTTATTCAACCTAGATTGGGCCATTTGAACAGATCATAATCTTGTTAGTGATAACCACAGCATAATCACACTTTTCAGACAAATGGGTAATGCAGGAAAATACATAGTGGAGTACTACTGCTAATAAATGTTAATCTCTGTGTTACAGATGCAGAATATCTTGTATATATTAGCAGCATTAATCTTTACAACAAAAGTGGAAATTTAATAGTGCAAAAACATCCAGAAGACCTGCATTACAAACATTTCCTGGCTTTTACAGCATGTATTTACCAGTAGGATGCAAAATAAAATAATCCATAATTTAAATTTAAATGAAAAAACATTTTTGTTTTGATGCCTTGATCTTGTTTTAGTGCCTACTTATATATTTCCTAGCTTTTTCAAATAAAATAATAACCCATAGTTATTAGTGCAAGCTGTTAGTTGCTGACTCAAGTCAGGTACACAACAAAATGCCAGTGCTTTTCAGCTCTCGAAAACATTTAGATATTCTCTAATCCAAGTCTGCCGTACAGAGCACAGCCTCCATCTCTTCTGATGACCACCCATGCACAATTCAATTTCAGCGTCACAGGTGCCAAAACTTGTCCCCAGTCAGGCACCAAACCAGCCATTTGTGCTGCACATGTGGAGGGGGGACAGGTGGGGTTTGCTGAGTATCCTTTAGGGGCAGGGAGATTCACAGACTGAGAAGGGGTGAGGGAGGAACCTGCAATGGTCTCCTCAAAGGACCACCACGTAAGGGCTAGGTGTTCAAAATATCTGCTCTCTGAAAGGTAACACCAACCAGGACAATATGCCAAGCCTCCCTGAAGTTCTGCCTTGAGGTACCTCAAGGTACCCGTTCAAGAAAACACTGCTCTTCAAGTGCAATAATTCAGATACTTTTCTCGTTAGGAGCCAGGTTGTCCACAGTCTTAATCCTGTTTACAAAGAGGTGTATAAAATAACCCTCTTGCAACCCACTTGCATGGTGTTGGAAGAAGGGCTCACCAGAGGAGCCCAGGGATGCCCTGAAACACGTGCCCTTGGATCCTTCTTGTGCCATGGGAGGGCAGAATACAGGCAGAAGGTAGGCAGGGTCAGTTTTTTGCTCTGTGTCAGGGAAACTATCCTGCTGTAACTTTTTATAAGGGCTTCTTCAGATGTTTGTTCTGCAAAATGAGGGAGTACTGGAAAAGAGATGTTTCAGATGTGAATGTAGAACTTAAGCCTTTGCCTGAGGATGGGATGAATAGGGTTTTATTTAAGGTTCTACCTAAAGGTACAGTCTATCCCTAATTAGTTGTATATTTGACCTAAAATATTTGTTTTTCCTTTCATCCAGACCCTGAGCAATTTTCCTCTTCTCCCTCAATCTTTGTTCTTTTCAGAAAAGCAATAAATACTCCAACTTAATGCATTAAATATGAAAAGACTTACTGAAAAGGCCCAACTTATAAATGATTCAAAAGGCTGTATGCTGCAAAGCATCTATTTGAAAACATTTATTATTAATTTTGCAGTTTAGATGAAGTTGCTATAGGGCAGTCATTTATTAAATATTGACTTCTGTTAAGTCCACCAAATATGTTTATCTGTACAACATCACATATAACCAAATAGCAGCAAAATACCAAAATGTTCCAGTCACTGATTTAGATAACGAATAGATAATGAATGTCTATTTCGCTAAGGTACCAAACAAAACCAAAGTATTTACTTGAGGCAGCAAACATTGTGTCACTAAAGCAAAGAGTGATTTGAGAGTTGGTACAAGTTGCATTAAATTGAATACATGGAAAAATTCTTGGGCAAAATGTCATAAATATTAATTGAACTAAAATAAGTATGTTAATTAAGGATGTGTCACATTCAAAAGAAGAAAATTACTTTGCAGACAAAGATTTCATAATCTGAACCAAACCTGATACTAATGTATGGAAGTGGTAACATCCTTTTGAAAGGTGTACTTGAAAATGCTGTGCCAAATGCCGATGAGTTAGCTCCTTCCTACCAGTCAGTTCTTTCTAGACTGAACAGATGGTAATTTACTCACACAGTTTACACGGGTACCATTTTGTGATAGAGCCCAAACAAATAATCATGAAGAATTAACAGGATGACGACTTCTTTTTCACCCCTTTGGATCATTTCTTGTTAGTCGGTTCAGTGCTGAATTAAAAGAAGTAGCAGGTTAGCCTCTTCCACAAGTGAACAAGTGAGTTCAGATTGTATGGAGATTCATGTAGGCTGACAGGAGATCTTCAACAACATACTAAATTACTCCTGATTTTCCAAACTCAGAAAAGGAGGGTTAATTGTAATTGTAGTGTTATTGCATTATAATTAATGTTAACTACATTAGCACCAAATGAAAGAAAAATATATGACTGTACAAACTTTTGAATTATTTAGATGTTACTGCTGCTAGATCTGTCTGAGGTGATCTGAATCTTTGTTATAACTTCTTCACCTCCCCAGTCATGTTGTTTATTTACTGTGATAACTGCGACCACTGTGTCTCTGAGCCAGAATGGAAAGGGCAGATCCACAAAGGAGGCCAATTTCAAGAGAGTGTTTTCCTTCAATCAGTTCCACATCTCCCAGTATGGGCATTTTGGGACTCCAGATTTTTTTACTATTCATATGGCCAAATTGTTCAATAGTCAAGTTATCTTCCCACAGGATTAAAAAATACCCAAAGTCATTCACAGATCATTAAGCCTGAATTATATTCACCTTTAGCAGTCCTAAGCAAGGCTAAGTAAGCTGATTCTTACAACCAGAAATTATCCACACAGATGAATTTTCCTAAAACATCAACAGAACATTCAAAGTAAACATTCTCTAATGCTGGCTGTAAATAGTGATTCAGCCTCAGTGACGCTGGAAATCTCTAGGAAATTTTAAAATAGCAAAAGCCAGATCAAAACTTCACCATGATTCCACAAGAGGAGACTGATCTGGAATTGGATTAGGGCGCAGAGTCATCCCGTCACTTACTCTCAGTCCTTTGGCAGCAAATGGGGCCAGGAGGAAGTTTGCTTGTAGGCATTGAGGGATCTGGTAGGGATGGAAATTCTTTGCAGTGATGGTGCACACAAGGGAGGGAGGCAAGTGAGAGATACAGAGAGACACATGCAAAATATTATTACAGGTCTGATTCATACAGAAATATTAGTGAAATCAGTGTCAGAACAGTTTTTAAGACTTTCTACTCTACAATCATGCTTCAGTTTTGAGCATTAATATATTTCTTGATATTGCTTTAATTTTTAATTTAACTCCTCCTTTGGAGTCTGTACTGACCAGGTATTTCATTTTTAAAGTGCTTTTTCCTTTCACTGTACTGGGAGAATGTAAATTTGATTAGATGTGGTGTCCTGAACACTGCAGCAGACTACTCAGATAGTCAAGCCTAAAATAAAAAGTATTTTATATACAGTAAGAAAACGTACTTAAGAATTTCCTTTTAGCTTTTCTACTTAGTTAGCAATAAAGCTTAGTCATGAGGGGGAAAAATCAAATGTCTAAATATTCATGCTGAAATAATGGACTCCACTGATGTAATTTACATTTGCAGGAATTAAAGACACTTCATCCTGCTATCCCACATTACAAGTCCAGATAATTCTGGAGAAACCTTTATAGATTTACAATAACCTAAACGAAATCAGGACACTAAGAGCTTACATTTCCACTCAACATTCATTGTCCACATGCATATCATATGCATATATTTGCATAACTGGACTTGTGCAGAGCATTTGACACTGTCCTGCACAACATCCTTATCTCTAAATTGTAGAAACATGGATTTGATGGATGGATCATTCATTGGATAAGGAATTTGCTGGATGGTCACACTCGAAGACTTGTAGTCAATGGCTTGATGGACAACTGGAGACTAATGAGGAGTGGTGTTCCTCAGGGGTCGGCATTGTGACCAGCGCTGTTTAACTTCTTTGTTGGCAACATGGACAACGGGACTGAGTGCACCCGCAGCAAGTTTGCCAGCAGCACCAAGCTGTGTGGTGCAGTCAACATGCTGGAGGGACAGGATACCATCTAGAGGGACCCCGACAGGCTTGAGAGGTACGAACCTCACAAAGTTCAACAAGGCCAAATGCAAGGTCCTGCACCTGGGTTGGGGCAATCCCAAACACAAATACATTCTGGGCAGAGAATAGATTGAGACCAGCTCTGAGGAGAAAGACTTGGGGGTGCTGGTTGGTGAGAAGCTCAACATGACCTGGCAATGTGCACTTGCAGCCCAGAAAGCCAACTGTATCCTGGGCCGCATCAAAAGAAGCATGACCAGCAAGTCAAGGGAGGTGATTCTGCCCCTCTGCTGTGCTTTGGTGAGACCCCACCTGGAGTTCTGCATGCAGTTCTGGGGCCTACAACATAAGAAGGACATGGACCTTTTGGAGCAAGTCCAGAAGGGGGCCAAAAAGATGATCAGGCTGGAATACCTCTCCTATGAGGAAAGATTGTGAGACTTGAGGTTGTTCAGCCTGGAGAAAGCTGCAGAAAGACCTTGTAGCAGCCTTCCTTCCTGCACCTAAAGGGGGCCTACAAGAAATCTGGAGAGGGCATGTAGTGTTAGGACAAGGGGTAATGGCTTTAAACTGAAAAAAGATAAATTTAGATTAGATATAAGGAGCAAATTCACCACTATGAGGCTGGTGAGACTTTGGAATGGGTTGCCTGGAGAAGTTGTGGATGCTGCATCCCTGGGAGTATTCAAGGCCAGGTTGGTTGGGGCTTTGAGCAAAATGGTCTAATGGAATACTTCCCTATCCATGAGGGGGGCTTAGAACTAGATGGTTTTTAATGCCCTTTCTAACCCAAACCATTCTATCATCCATGATTTGTGATATTTTATGAGCATCACTACTAGCTCATCAGCAACTTTGCCATTTGCAATGAGCTACTGCTCTGTATATTTCTAATCTAAAACACTTTTCAGTCTTCTGTTGAAGACTGATTAAAGACAAGGGTGGTGGCTTTATGAATAAATGCTAAGTGACAGAAGAGCTTTGTGTTAACCTTGAAGATATTCCTCTGATGAAAGAGTATGCTTTAAATGTGTGACTGTTGTGTAAACAGCAACAGCACATCTTTAGGTGGTTTTCTGTGTCAGTAAAGGCACATCTTCAGTTTTCAATACCTCATCTCCTCCCATCTTCTGGAGGAGAGTAACATTTACAGTGTAATGAGGGCTGTGCTGGTTTGACTGAAAATGAGTTAATTTTCTTAATGCAGTTAGAAACATTTCTTTTTCATAGCTAGCACAGTCATTATTTGGATTTAGCTTGAGAACAAGAGACAACACCCCAGCACAGAGTTAATGTTTTTAATTGCTCTGGTCTGAGAGGCAAGGACATGTGAGGGCTCTGCCCACAGGTGTGAGGCATCAAGGAAGGGGGGCATGGATGGGGCAGAGCTTGACTGATATCCAGACTGATCAATAAGAGTATTCCATCCCATTAGCGTCACGCTTTGTATTTAAGGAGAGTCGGGACTTTCCGGTCTCTCACTCTTGGACACTCTCACTCTCTCTCCCACGTGCATTCTTTTTCACTCTTTGTGTCAGACCACGGGGAGTTCTATTCAGGACATTTAGTTTGGCCTTTTGCCATTTGCAGAGGCCCCTGAACCTTTCTGCCTTTTTTCCTTTTTTACTCTCTTCAGGATCAGCTGTTTGGGACCAGGGTGCTGATTCCTGGGACTGGCTGCTCTGTGTGGATGGAGTTCATGAGGAATTGCCTTGAGTATCTTTTATTTTATATTTTATTTCTATTTTTTTATATAGAGATATTTACTAGTAGTGTATTAGTATTTTGTTATTTTATTAAAGTGTGTTTATCTAAATCCAGGTTTCTCCCTCCCCTTTTGATTCTCTCCCCTATTTGAGGGGGGTGGGGGTGAGGAGAGGGGTGAGTGAGCAGCTATTGTGGTTGTATTGCTAGGTCAGGTTAAACCATGACAGGGCCCAATCCAACAAAATTAGAAGTGTCAAGAGGTGTCACTTTGTCCGAAGTGACAGATCTATTGCTAATGATCAAACAGCTTCCAGTATTAGGTGAGTGCTGGAGTGAACATCTCCACCTTATTAAAAGATCTAGCACTTACCTCACATTGGGCTTTTCAGTACTTAACATGTTACAACTGACATAGCACTGAGGGGACTGTAAAATCGATCCAACTGAGACGATAATACATCTTCTCCCTATTCACAACTCCTTTTTTTAATTCATCTAAAACTAACTTCTGAGGTTTGTATGTAACACGGGATGAAGTGATGGTCCAGAAACTTGGAAGCTGTAAAATGCAGGAAGCTGTATAAAAGACAGAAACTTGGTTTAAGAGGCTTAAATCCCACGGGCAGATGTTGTTATTCATGGTTAGGATTTGCTAATTGAGCTGTCAGCAGAACTGCTAAAGAAACTGTCCAGCTGTGAAATCTATAATTAGCAAAGTTTTGAAATAAAGGCATCTTCAAAAGTCTCTAGCTGAGGTGGCATTCACCTGGCTCAAGCACCCAGAGGAAATGTTGACAACGGGAGCTGCTCCTTTCTTGAAAATGCTTCCTGTGTTGCACTTTTCTTATTTTCATGCTTTGGTGATCAAATTAAGTCTTTGCTATTATTGCAGCTTTTGGAAGGACAACACATTTTCAGTGACTTAGTTTTTGCAAAATATTTACTAGGCTTTGCATAATATAGTGCTTTTAAATGGTCCATCTTATTTTTTGTAAGAATGATCTCAGTCAAATCTGGAAGAAAGCTATCCTTTCCCCTTTACTGTCTGTGAAAGAAAGATTTCTGAGAGAACACCAAAACAAGGAAGTTGGGGAGGGTGATCCATGGATGTGTTTCAGAAATTACCCCCTTTGCGACAGAAAAACAGAGATGAGATTGTGGCTCCACAGAGTTGCAAAATATACACTTGGCAAAGAACTGTCTGAGGTAGGCTAACAAAAATAAACCACAAAGTGGGATGTGAGAGGAAGAACAGAGAGATGCTTACCTAGAAACAAGGAGAAAATGCACTAGCCTTCAGTCTTCTCCAGTGTGTTGAGAAATCATGATGCTGACATTATTTTCCATGATCACTTCTTCTAGTAAGGTGGTGAGGTTGAGTGGTAGGGTAACCTTACATCCTTTGCTGTGGTAATTTATTGACCTTTACAATAACTGTAGTTGACTTTCCATGGTGAGACGGTCGAAATGTATTCATACAAAAAGGCATGTCTATCTCCTGGCCATGGAAGTGTCTGTGCTTTTTTTTGGGGGGACACTTTCTGCAGGATTCCTTGGGACTCAGCTTTTTTCTTCCCAAATTGATGTTGGAAAGCACATCTCATTGCCTTGGTAGAAGAGAAATCAAGGGTAATTATAACAGTTGTGATGAGCATATGAAACGCTTTGCAAAAGCAAGCCAAGTCTGTGGTAAAGGAAGGGACCTGCCACAGACCAGACAAAGGTGGGCACACTCCAGCTCTGAAGGGCTCTGCAGACATTCAGATTCTGTTGAAAGGAAATATGTCATTCAGGGTAAGAACTTGCCTCTGCTCCAATGCAACCTTCTGCCTGTACAAAGGATTTGTCCAGCTGACTTAGGGAGCCTCATGGGGACTAAAAGACCCCTCGCTACCTGGCCAAGCCAGATATTTGAAGTGTGTGAGGTTACCTTAAAAGTAATGCATCTATATCAGTGTTTTCCTTTTGACAGTTTGTAAGAGTCTTAACAGCTTAAGGAGTAAGAAAGAAGAAAGGGGTCTCAGTAACAAAGTAAGATTTAAATGGGTTTGAGGGTAAATCTGGATTCAAACTTGGTTTTGTCACAGATTTCTTCGTAACTTGTGTATGATTTTCGTAATGTGCCGTTTCATTTTCCCAAGGATTGCTCTGCAGGAGTATTAAAGAATGTTAAACCTTTCAAATAGTATCAAATATGCTTGACCCTAAAAGATTATTAAAGGAGTACATATGTTGGAGTTTGTGAAGCATTTGTACATGAGGAATGGGTTGATTTTAATATTTTTCCCATATTAACATTTGATCAATCCAAGCACTTACTTTACATTATTTTCCCTCAGTTTAGGAGGTTTTGGGCTTCCTGTTGATATTCCTCTATTGTGAGTGGAGTACTCCATTGGATTGAGAAATTATGACAAATGGAGAACAGTTCTTTCTTACTGTTTAGATTTAATTCAGCTGGTGTCAGTAAACCCACCACAAAGGAGAAAGCATCGTATTAAGTGTAAATCTCATTCACAAGTAATTATCATCAACCATTTCTTTCCTCTACCAAGAAACTTTGTGGGAAGAAAGTTATGGAAAGGAAAGATCATTATCACTTGTAATTAAGATTATATGCAATTATACTTGAAATCTTGCCTTCTCTCTTTTTTTTCGTGCTATATGCATACCGCTGTGAAACAAAACAAAATAAAATACGGTGTGCCTATGCTTCTACAAAGGGATTTCCTTCAAATCTGCCTAAAGCAAGTTAGCTATGTCTCTTTGCCTACAGCAAGAATATCAACGCATACTGTAAATCTTCCCGGTTCTCTCATTTCCTTTGGCTGTTGGAATTGTTTGAGGCAGTGAGTAGCAAACGGAAAATATATTATTGTGTTCTGTATGCTTCTGTAATTATGATGCTTTCCTAAATGAAAAAGATTATATTTTTCCACTTTCTTGTTTTGTTCCTTACTCAACAACTGCTGATTCTGTGAGAGACAACTTCATGCCAGTTGAAGCAGTCATGCATTCTCCCACCCAGAAACACTTCTGTTTGCAAAACCTGATGCAGCAGCCCTGCCTGCCCAGCCTGCATCTCCTCCCATGGATGCCAAGGTGTGGACTGACAGGTCCAACCAACACGGTGCCATCTTCCAGCAGCCTGATCTTCCTCAGTTCCTCCCTCATCATTACTTGCTGCAAACCCTCATCCCTGGGATTCCTGACCTGTTGAAGGTGTCCTTTATAGAGTAAAGTTAGTCACATCCAAAGAGCTTACTTCTCCCCACAGGCAACGAAGAGGAAAGTATTTAGTCGTAGATAGCCACCTTCCAGAGGTCTACACTTGGGCAGTGAACCACGCCCAAAATAATAAATGATAGATCATAACAATTCTAAATGACACATCATAACAAGAGTGAAAAAACTGAGTTTACTGCACCCTGATAAGAAATACTAAGCTTACTAAGCTGGTTCTGGCTAGTCCTAGTCAGTCTGGACACCACACAGCCAGGTTGCTGTTAGTTCTACAGTCCTGGTTCTGTATGTTGCTAATATTCACTATCTTGCAGGTTCTTCATTACCATGGCCTATGGAATTGTCTCCGAAAATAGAATGGTAGGATTTAAAGGATGGTCCACTCATGGGACCCTTCCCAAAAGGCAATATTAAATCTAGCGAATATCCAGTGAAGACTGCTTCAGGTCTAGTATTGCAGTACCACCCCATCAAGCATCTAATCCGTAGTCACCCTAATGTGCTTTCATGCCATACTTCCACAGCATGCAATATACATTTTTAATTTCACACTGTGAAAGTACCACTCTACAATAAAACTGCAGAGCATTTTGCATTATGGGAACTGAAAAAAAGATGAGGAAAAATCATGGGGCTGTCTTAAAGTAATAGGAACTCAGGCCTGAGTATTATCATGGACCAGACCAGTCTGCTCTTGAGGAGGCTAACCCCAAGATCTCTGCGTGGTGAGCACACTGCATTGCCTGCACTCCAGAAGCTGGCCCTGGAGGGGATGCATAAGTAGCAAATAAGCCCAAGTTACTGTCAGGTTAGCATTCATCTGTGCAGTTACAAAACATACAGGATATGGTGCTTGAATTACTCATATTTATACTAAAGACATTTCTGGAGATTTGATACTGGACACATCAAATTGAGATCTTCTCTATACTGTCCACCTCTCGTCTCTAATATATTTTGATTTTCATTAATGATTTCCATCAATACTGTGATTGCTTCTCATATGGTCATGAACACAGTTGTGCCCCCCTAGAATGCACCAAAATGACAATTACATGTTTCAGGATTTTTTTTTTTTTGCAAATTTAAAACATTCTTGCTTGTATTGAACACTTCCAGCTAAAGCCGAATACAGCAGTACCTCATGCATAGAGTCTGTATGAGGAAAACAATGCCAGAAAGGAAAAACCTCAATCTACAACCTTAATGAAAGCTGGTTGTTAGGAAGCTGTGTTAGGCATGGAGGCCAGAGAAATAACTCTCACCACATACAGTAGTTCTCTACAAGAGACCTCTAACTGAGGTAGAAGTTGAAGAAGGGGAGGACAATATAAGTTGTGAGGCTACTGTAACGTGGGTGACTGCCTGAGCTCAGCTCTGTCCCTCCGCTGTACACCACCACGCTGGGGGTGCTGCTGTGTGTCCAGGTGGTTTTGCAGTCCCATATGCAAGGGCAGGCAGGGACAAGCTTCCAGATCTTCTGCATCAGGTCTGTCAGCTTCCCTTTCACAAGTGCTGACAAAATCACTCGCTGTCAACCCCAGTGTTTATCTGTGTGTCAAGACGATCTCTAGCCATCAGATTTTGAGTGTCTGCTGAAGATGAATTTAGCGTGGGGGACTGTGAATGTATAAACACGGTGTGATGACTGCAGAGACAGATTCAGGACCCTTCTGGATTAGAGACCAACAAGGACTTCACTCTCCAAGCTAAGTATCTTGTTGAAGAAGTAGACTTATCAACATCAATTTGTACAATTATGGTGTCAGGTGAGCTGTCAACACGCTGCAGTGCTGAATCAAGCTATGTCAGGAAAATCGTGTCTGATGAAACTAATGAAAGATTGGTTATGGGTTTAGATTGAATATGAAATCAAAAGTTCAGTGGTTGTTTGTCACTGACACATTCACAGACCATTCCTCCTCTCCTAAATTACAATGTATGAACAGCTTTGACTTAGGTAAAAAAAAAAAAAAANNNNAAAAAAAAAAAAAAAAAGAGGAAGAGGAAGGGAAATTATGTATATTTCATTGTTCTTTACAACAACTAGGATTTTTAATTACAACAAACACTCATCAAGAGTCAGGAATCAAATGTAGACAATATACAGCACAATAAGGTAGAATGAATAATCTGAAACCTTTCCAGACTAACAAGAATAACTAATTTATGAATCAAAGGATAATTGAATATTCTCCAGTATCCTCCGTGCTTTCAACTATTTAATCCGAGTACCTTATTTGAATGAGAAAATCTATTTTAGCTGAAAAAAACTCATGTTTATTAACACAAAAATAAAAGCACAAAAGCAACTGCTAGACAGGAATTTGCATAACTGAAAACTATGATTTTTTCATAATTTTCTTTGCCGGAAGACCAACTTTTTTTTTAACTCTTATCTTTTTCTCCCTTGATATTTTTCCTTTTTATTGCAATGCCCCAAAATTTAACACACCTCACTGGGGACAGCTGCCTGGTCTCAGCCCATGCTATTCTACTTTCAACTATTTAGTTGGCCTCAGGAGAGAAATTAGTTATATGTACTGTCTTTTTATCCATACATTTTTCTGAAAACTATGTAATCAATGCAATATAAAAAATATACGATTTCATGTGAAGTATCTGGAAGACAAGATATATTTTTAAATGTATCTGTTGAATGTTTTAACATAAGAAATAAACTCTTCATTATTTTGGAATAATATTAGGACTAGTGATAGTGATACCATCTTGTGAAATACATGTAAAACCTTTCACAGTCATCATAAAACATATTTCTCAAAAGTGTCTCATCTCATGGAACATAACTCATTTTAGTTCCAGTGTTTCACACAAAATTGATGACTTCGCTTTTATTTTTGAAAGCCCTGGAAATAGAGACATAAATATGACAATGTGAAAAAATATTATGTATGCCATAGCTCTTACATCATTTTCAGCTTGGGGTATGAAAAACAGCTCTTTTGGTTTAGATCTTTTTATATTTTAATTGAGTTAAATGTTCAGCTCGCATAAAACACATAATTAAGAAAGTTAAATCTTCAGATAAACCCCCTCACAACCAACTGTTCTGAAGTACATCCGAGTCTCATGACCTCAGTATCAGAAGGTATATTTATATGAATCATAGTGTTGATCTTCATGTTTCTCTCACTGACACACTTCTCTTTCTTTTTGTCCCTTTAAGTGGTAAATATTTTATACCCTTTCAGTTTCTAAGTGAATAGTTTGCTATGGGTGACTAACATTGCAGTTGCATAATGTGTTTATGTGCTTTCTGTTACTTTTACTTCTACTACTTTTCTGTTGTAAAGTGTGTTTGGTATCAGTTGCAAAATCAGTTTGATCCATTTGAAACAAAACCTAGTTTTTTTATACTTACATATACCTATTGCATGAATAAATAGTTACTGTAGCTCAAATCATATTACTGGCATGGTAAACTAAAGGTTAAAAATGCTCAAATTTAATTTTCAAAGACTCTAAAATCTTTAATATTTTCCAAAAACGGTAGTGCTCTGAGCACCTAATCTGAGTCTTTGCGTTTAAGAAGGGAATAACTTCATAGCACTGGGTTTGCAAGGGCAGAAATGGTGGTGTGATACACTCTCTCTGCAGGGTGCAAGAGTTTTTCCATCCTCTCCGTACACCCACCTGCAGGATGAGCACCAAATAATGAGCGGCTGTCGATGGTGCACTTTTAAAGAACACAATGCATTTAAAACAGGGGAGGTGAAACCTCTCAGTGCTGGAATCAATAGCAGCTTGAAGGGAATCAGAATATCTGCCGGAACAAAGAGAAACAATCCATAGGAATAACAGAGTAGTCCTCAGTAAAGCTAACCATCGAAAGCAAATTAAGAAAGAGAATTATTTAATATTAACTCCAAATTTATTTGACAAAACAAACAAACAATCCCACAGCACTCTTTCTACATAACTGTCCTGTAATTAGCAAAAAGTTTAAAATCTTCCCTAGGATATAGCACAGATGCAGACAGGCAGCATATGGCTGCACATTTCAGCTTCAGCCTATTTATTCTGCCTTCAACCAAAGGAAGAGATGGATGGCTGTGACAAATTGGTCAGGTTTCTGGGTTTCTCCTCCCAAGGGGGACAGTGAGTGTGGGAGGTGGCTGCAGCAGAATCAGAAACATTTAACTTTTTTCTGGGAATTGAGAGTGGGTTCCAAAAGGCTGCAATTTAAACTGGATTTTGGCCCTTGTAGTCCTCAGAATTCTCTCAATTTAAATTAAAAGTGGCACAATGAACCCATAACAAAATGTTATTAGATTATGGACGGAAGAAAGTTGTTTGGAAAACATTGATGCAAGTAGTTTTTAATATACTATTGTCAGTCATCAGTACTCTAATTCAAACTGACTGCAGTCATATTTATTAACTACACTTTAAAAAAATCTTAGTTAATTCATTGTTTTAAACTTTTCTTCATATTATACTACTGACAAACCTATGTTCTAATCCCTGACTGGAATTTAAATAGGTGTCAGGCTTTGTGAACCTTAATGCCTCTCCAATTCTCCTTTTTCCTTTTAATATGCTTTCCCACCTTCACAGATGTTCGGAAAATAATTGAAATGCTTAAGTCTCTGCATTATACAATACTGGTTACCCCCTGCTGTCACTTCTTTTCTATAATAACCTTACTATAATAAGGTGACCAGGAACGCTCACAGCATATTAAAAGTGACCTTATTAAGAGGTATAAATGTTCAACAACTATTGCTTTACTTGTATTTCACTCCCTGGGTCAAAGCAGCTCTTGGTTGTGTGCATGGACTTCACTGACCTAGTGCTTGTGAGAAAATAATTTGGCTGACTATCTCCAGTGAGCACCAAGTGTTAGAATTTTTGTTTGCTTGCTGTACAGAAATTAGGGTGGGAAAGAGCCTAGAGTAATACGTCTTCTGTTGTGGAGGCATTTTTGGTCCTTTCCACGATACAAATGCAAAATGTTACTGCAACATTTATTCGTGCAATTCTAAGTATGTGCTGGAGCTGAGTGGAAGAGCTGCTACAGGCTCCCTGAGAAATAATGCCGAGGATTCCTTTCTTAACATTCAGCATGAAAGTCCCAATTTAAAAGCCATGCAGCACACTGCTCCTAGTTGTGATCCACTCCTTCCCTTTTTAACCTCCTATAATTTCTTTCTCTCAACAACAATTCTTTTAATCTACTATCCAGCTTCATAACAGTTCCTGTCACTCTTTTCTACACTCCTGATACACCAATCTCTTTCTGGTACAGGGGTGTCTTGAACTGAGCAAAATTGTTGCAGATGAGGTCACAGAAAGGCTTCAGAGAGAAAAAAATATTATTTGCACCACCCTGCTCCATGATGAGATCCTTCACAGGCCTCAATTTTAACCCTTAGTGCTCATTTCAGCTGTTATTTCAGCTTTTATTTCAGAGCTTGTGCAGACTTCACAATACTAGAATTACCCATCTGCTGTGGAAGCAGAGCTGTTGTGCACTGCAGGAAAATGTATTAGACTGTAGAGCCAAAGCAAAGCCTAATTGGATGCCTACAGATACACCTACCATATATACTAGCATATAGCTTAATTCCACAGTTTGCTCCTAGGTCCTTAGCTGTCTACACTGCATAGCTGCAAGTAAGCCTTAGAGTGATTTTTTTGTTTGTTTGGGTATTTTGTTTGTTTGGTGCTGGTTTTGGGTTTTGTGGTTTGTTGGTTTGTAGGCTTTTGTTTGTTTTTGTTTGTGGGGTTTTTTGTTTGTTTGTTTGTTTTCGTAGGTGAAAGAGCTGGTTTCCTTTGAAGCAACACTCTGTGTCCTTTCGGGGACTATTCACTGGAAGGTCCCATCTAAGGGACAGTATAAAGAAGACAACCAGGTTTGGCTCCCCCTGCCCCCTTTCCCTGCAGGCTGTGCTCTCCCGGTCATGCTGTGCTGGCACACCATTCTGCATGGTACGTCAGACATACCCTTGANTTGTCTGTTTGTTTGTTTTCCTAGGTGAAAGAGTTGGTTTCTGCCTTCCAGTTAAGCCCTTGTTCTGTGCCATGCACCTGAGAACCCCCAACTCATGAGCTTGCCTAATTTCTTCTTTTGTGTACATCTGCATTTACCCAAGTATGAGATGATATGTAGCTTTAGTCTACGCTATGGGTGTGATCTTTTAATCATCACTTTAATCCTTTTTCTAGCTATGCTAAGGCAGCTAAATAATATTTTGTGTTCTGAGAGGGAATTAAAGTATGCTGGAAAGATGTAGTGGTTAAGAACACAGCCAGCAGTAAGCAGCAGACATCCAAGTGCCCACTTCTCTTCTTACAGTCCTGCACTTCTGAGAGCTCGTAGTCTACAAGGAACTGTCACAAATGGACGTAAAACATACAGTACACTTTCAAGCCCCCTTCCATCTTATGTGCTGCATGATTAGCATCTAACCTTTTGATGTGTGTTATGTACAATTTGAACAGAATATATAATATCTTTCTAAATTAAAAATGGGTGCCAAATACTGACTCTGGAGGATAAACTACCCAGTCATCAGTCATACACAGTTCAACTCACTGTCTATAGTACCTTGCTAATATCAGACCTAAATATTCTACAGAAGTTTTCCAAAGCACAAATGAAAATATGAGAAGGAAATATCTGTACATACCCACTAAATAATTTTCTTTGTAATTTACCCAAAACGTGCAATCATTTTAAAATAACAAAATGAGGATGCAAAGCCAATGTAAATCTTGAAGAGAAATTTATATCTACAGAAAGATCAAAAGCATGTCTGGATTTCCCACCAATCACAAGTATTACTCTGCTACCCAGCACATTGGATTTAAAAGGATTTGTGTGGTCACCACTGCTTTCCCTGCTTTAAAGTTGTACTCTGTCATACTTTAAGAAACATGATTTAAAGAACTGAGAGAGCAGCAAATCAAAACAGCAACAACAACAACAAAACATGACAAAGAAATGGGTTGCTGAAGACATCACAGCAAATAAATTACAGCAGGAGCAATGTCAGGTATCAAATGGGAGAGAAAAACATCATCCTCCAGGCAGTGTAATGTATATTGTTTTTATCACAAACCAGCAATGGCAATTCTGTAGCTAAACATTAGCCGATCAAATTCAGCAGCACAAATCAAAATAGGGTTTTCTAAAATCATTCATAGAAATGATGCAGACTCAAAATGAGTATCAAGAACATCACTCAGGTGCAAATCATAGACTAGACTGTATCCAATATTCATTGATTCACACTGAGGATGAACTCTGCCTTGTAAAAGGATGCAAAATCTCCTTTTTCACTGCCTAGTTTTCCTAGGCACTGCAGAGCAGGGCTGGTGGCAAACCCCATCTACTCTCCAAAATCAGGGCTCACCTGCTGCTGGCCTTGACGGGGACAGGAGCAGGAACAGGCAGAGGTGTTTAAAAATACCTAAATCCTGCAAAGAGGACCCAGGAAAGGCCAGAAACCTTCTCACCTCCTGTTCCTTTTTGTGTCCAGGCATGTACCATGTATAATCTAGTCTAGCAGATAATGAAATATATCTCAAACTGGGAGTTAGGGACAAGGTATTCCAGAAAAGCAGAATGCAATGGTGAAACTTGGATGTAACCAGAAAAAAAATAGAAAGAAAAAAAACTGAATTGCTTATGAAATCTATAAAACTTTGTCACTCATTTAAATTGATCTAGTACATGACTTTACATAAAAATGAATTTCATTTTTAATCTGAGACAATATGCTGACATGTAAGAACTAAAACATTTTTGAAAATAACATTTAGCGAGTCAACTCTTTTCATCTAATTTGTGAATTATCTGAGAACATTTTGTTTTGAATTTCCTTAGTTTTTTACTTTTTTGTTTAAATAAAAAAATCCTAACTTGTGGATTATTTAGTCGTATACAATTCATTAATATGGCTGTGATTTTATGCTTAAGCATAGTGACTAGCATTGTTTCTTGTAGCTAACCTCTATAAACTATAATTGGCTTTCACTCAAATGAATTTTGTTTAGTCACCAAAAAACATCCTTTTGTCATTAAATAAATCTTGGCTGTCAGCCAATACAAATCTTGGTTTGCTTAAACACTTCCAAAAAGACATTAGAAAGTGATGTAAACATAGTCAACAAAAACTTTTAATTAGCCATTGTTTTCATATCTATCCATTTTTTTATTCGTTTTCACTCAGTTCTAATATGTGACTATTTGGTGATTGTACTCCTGTAATTTGCTAATTTGGAAAAGTTGTATAATGAAAGTTATTTCCTCTTTTCTGCTACTTAAAATCTAAGGGATTTTTGCAATTATACATTAACCTTTGTAATTTCACATTTTCCTCTTCTTTCTGTGCATCTCTTCTTGTCGAAGAAATTTAGGCAGTGATGTAAAATAGATAACACCTGAGTAGTTTTGAGCTTGCATGAGATGAAAGCTTTTCTTTATTTAGAATTTCTGCAGAAAACAGTTGCTCAGACTGAAAGTTCCACAGGCTGGGTAGGTAACACCAAAAAATAGTCTGAAACAGCTCAAATATGGAAATGGGGATCTGTACCATGTCTTAAAGCTTTGTGACAGAGAAAAAACTGACATCTTAAAATACGTGTGTAATAGTTAGGGACCAGATTTTCATATTTTGTGTTTGTGTGTTCTCTTCTACCTCAGCATATCGTAAACTTGAAAATTAAGAGCCAAACAGATCTACATGCTCTAGTAAAAGGCACGAAGTGATAGCCCATGGCCACTGGAGATTACGGTAGAAACAGAACATCAGACACTAGAAGAGCACTATGCTGTTCAATAAAATGAAAATTGTATCTATATATAGACTGACTGGTACTGGAAAGACTCAATAGTTTCTGGAAAATTATAACAGTAGCTAACCACAACCTACTGATGTAGCCACATTTTATTTTAAAATCCTTCTGGTTATGTCTTTCTTTTTCTGTCTCCATTTCTGTTATTTAATATACCCATTTGTGATACCCTGTACATTTATCTGCGAGGTGAAAGATTATTTCACTGTGGCTGCTAATCACTTGGTATAGCATGAAGGATAGCTGATCCCTAACAAGACTCTCTTTTAAGATTCTGTTCATAGGTCATTCTGTCCAATATGAGTTTTATAGGGTAGCAGGGTTGTGTTCCTCATCTCCTTTTATTGCTAGGAGCATTTCTACAAAGCACAATATTAGTAATATTGTTTTATGTTTGTACAATATTTTCCATCTGAGCTGTTTCAAAGCATTTATGAAAAATATTTAGCATACAGTAGGCCTGTGAGGTAAATTTTAGGTTTCTGATTTCCAGCCTTGTCTCTGCACAGTTGGACCTATCTTTCTCATCTGTCCTGTAAGCTGTTGAGTTCATTATCAACAGTTAAAAATAGCTCATCATACAGCTCAGTTCATGTAAACAGATAAAATTATGTGAAGCTGATACAATTTAAGTCAATTTATGCCAACAGTTTGGTCAATATAATAATTTTCCAGGCTGTAGTTTTTATAATCTAAATCCTATTGCCACTTACGGATGTCTCCAAAAAGGAGTTGATTCCTGTCCTCCATCATCTTCCTGCCCCTCTTTCAGTATCTGTTTCACTGTTAAAAACTTTCCTGATCTGTGAGATGGAGCAGTGAACAAGATCCCCTGCCTGGATAAAGCTTTAATATTAGGAGTAGTGATGCATAGTCTACGCTTTTCCCCTTTGACTTACAGAACACAGAATAATTTAGGTTGTAAGACTCTTTGGATCCAAGGTCCTGCTCAAAGCAGTTCTAGCTCCAGAGTTACCTTGTGTTACCCGTGGGCTTGGCCAACTGACTTTTGAATATCTCCAAGGATACATGTTCCACAGGTTCTCTGGGAAATATGCTGCTAGGATCAACCACTCATTGTGAGGATGTTTTTCGTCATATCTAATTTGAACTGGCTATACGTGTGTTAGCACTGTCCTCATGAGGGCTCGGTTTTATTGCTAACAGGTTGTGCTGCTGAATCCTGCTCATCGTGCATCTGCCAGGCCCCTGTGGCCTCTTCTGCTCAGCCACTTCCCAGCCAGCTGGCCCCAGCCCACAGAGGGGTTGTGTGGGTTATTCCCCTGCAGATGCAGAGCTCTGCATTGGCTTTTGCTGAGCTGCACGAGGTTTCTGTCAGCCCACCTCTCCAGCTTACTGGGGCCCCCCTGAATGGTGACCATACACCTCAGTGTACCCGCTGCTCCCCCCAACTTGATGGGGTCCACACACTTGCTGAGGGTGCACGCCGTCTCGTTTACACATTGCTAACGAAGATGATGAATGAGATCAGCCCTGGTGGCGATGTCTGAGGACGCTGTCTGTAAGCAGCTGCCGGTTTCACTGGGAACCACTGATGATGCTCAGCCAGCTTTTCACCCACTTTATAGTTCACTCATCCAGTTCACTGCTCTCCAAGGAAAACATTGGTAAGAAACTCTCATTCCTTGTACGTTAAACCTTAGAGCTTTACAGCTGGATTCTGATTATTCTTTATTCTTCTACTGGCCCTACCCTTGCTAAGCCTGACAGACTTAAGAAAACAGATAAAAAGGAATTAACATCAAGAACTGCTTTCATTTTCTCCTCCCTTCTGCACTTTGTAATGAATGAGCATTCTAACTGTAGGAAACCATGGGCAAAATACATCTCACTGCCACTGCCTGTGAGGAAGATGCTGCTCCTCTCCTATGAGTGCTAAAAAGCACCCTCAAATCCATCTGTGGCAGAGACACTCTTCAGGAAGGGAACAGAAAAGCCTACAAGCTGCCTATAGGTATCATCACTCAGAGCTCAGGGTTTACCTTCTGCCTGCTTGTTTCTCACCCCTCTGTAGTTACAACACACATCTGCTCAACTATCCGTGGGGACAGGTGATGAGGTGAAGCAATCCTCTTCTGAAAGGCTGTAGCTATCTCAGTTAGGCTTTCAAAGAGGAAGATGACAAATCAAACCTATTCTATCTCTCAGATATGATATCCTTTGCTCTTCACAGACAGTGCTTCCAATCGTGATCACAGGTTTTTTTACAGTAAGTATAAATGGCTGTGTTCCTTCCACTGGAACAAAGTGGTTTTTCTTCATTTTTATTCTCCCCTAAAGAGAGAGCCTGTTTCAGTTATATTGGGTATCAAAATTCCCATCAAAACATAATCTGAAACAGTGTGTAATTATTTTTTCATTTGCAGATCAGTCTTTGACAGACATGCCTGAAGGCAAAATAGATTCATATCCTTAACAACCTTCTAGCAGCTAAAATCTATAAACAGCTTATACAACGTGCAAATTGCTATTTCAACAAATCAAAAAGGCTTAAAATAAATCTCTGAAAAATGGAGTAACTAAAATGAACTCCTAACGGTGAACACATTCAGGAACAGAGAAAACTGGACAGTCATTTAATAAATCTATTTTTAATTGCATTCATTTTGCTAAAGGGAATATTTCAAAATTAACAAAATGTGGGTTGTTCTTCTAAATGTTGTACTGAAGTCAAAACAACTAAACTGACTTCCTTCTAGATGCCATCATGCTATGATGGTAAGAAATGGGAACTTGGGTACCGCCCTACAATACATACACTTAGTACACTTTCAAATTACAAAAGAGCTTAGGGACAAATTGTGTTGTGAAATGCCACAGTTCCCTCCATTGCCAAAAACTGAGCTATGTCTTCTGCAGTAGCATATCCTTTGGGGTTTATTCCTACAAGATTTGCTAGAGCAAAAACATTTCAGATTTTGCAATGAAACTGTACCTCTAAGAGGGATATTCAAGGAATTTGAAGTTAATATTTTTTTCAGAATCAGGAAACTGGATGTTTTGAAGAATTTGATTAAAACTAGCATGTGAATCATTAGGTCGACAAACACAGAAAGTGTATGTCTCACACAGGCAGCTAGATATCCTCAGGGACACATCAATGGCCTTACCTGTCCATAAAGAAACATTAAATAATCCATTCTTAGAATTTAGTGCAAGAACCCATCTGCACAGTCTTTTTATCTTCTGCTTTAGTTTATTGTTCCAGCCTCACCATTCTGGGCAACAGAAATCGGCGTTGAAAAAGAAAGGAAAAAAAGCCGAGTCCAGAGGGAGGCAGGTCCTCTATTTCTTCCTCAGCTGAACTGGAACCACACAGCACTGCGCTGCATGGCCCAGGGAAGAGATGGTGAAGCTGGGGGGTGCATTTCCCCCCACACCCTGCCCAGTGCACAGGGCAGTGCAGCCCCCTCACCAACCTGTGCCCACTCCTGGGCTCCACCACGAAGCTGTCTTGATGGATACCTGGAAGACAGTAAAGCCTCTCCTCTTTATGGACTGATAAGATCCCTGTTCTTTGGCTGCAAAGAAAATAATATTCATGTGTCCTTCTTGTGGTTAAATAACGCATGTGTGCATGTGAGATTTGTAGCCTATTCACCAAGTAGTCCTATAACCATGGAAAATAAAAACATGGCATGACTTTAAAACCATTACATGTACTTACCAAAGGGAAAATAAAGCCCAAAGTAGGAGTCTGATCTCATTACTTTCAGAAATTATTTTTATCCAATGAAAGGTAACATTTGCTGAACTAATGCAATACTAACACTAGTTATCAGAGTATTATCAGAATGTTTAAATCTCTACATCTTCTGTTCATCTTTGTATGAGACATCAGGTATTAATACGTTTCTCATTATGTGATTATCTGGTTTCTAGATTTTGCACTGGAAGTTGGATGCTATAGAAAAGTGTTATATAGACACAGCAGTATTTAAGTGGAGAGTTTTCCATTGTAAGAAGTACCTGTGTCTTAACTACAGCTATAGAACATGAAATGAAGCACAAGCCCATGCTGTCTCATGGGTTATAAAAATACATACTTAAACATTTCAGCAGACTTTTGTGTTCTCCATTAAGTAGAAATACACTCTACAGTTGTGCCAGCAAAGCCTAAAGCAGTAGCATTTCTTCAAGATTTAACATGCATGACTCTCATTTAATACTCCCAAGGTGTTTTGAAAATTGAATTATCTATTTATGTTTAACTTTTGAAACGTGATTCATTTAGGTTGCTAGTGTTGAAGCTTTTAAATCCATTTCAGTTTTAGCAAACATTCTCCACAGTATTTCAGCTGAAGGCCTTCCTGTTTGTCTTAATTTACTGTGAATAAATTTGTTTCTACAATTAGTAGACAGGCCCCTAAAGCCAGAAATACCCTAAATTATTGCTACGGTGGATTTGAGGATGTAACTTAATTACTAAATCTAAGTACTAGCACTATGAACAAGAAGCTTATTTTAAGTATCAAGCAACTTGCAAGACAGAGTTGAGACTTCCCAATGGAAATATGATGATCTTTACACTTTTGACTAATGTAACCATTATGTAACATTCAAAAATAAGCTTCCTTTGATAAGAAAATCTTTTATATAAGGCTGTTAAGGCATACATGTCAATTAGGAGTACTAGGCCTGTTATTTTAAACTCTTCCAGACAAGCACAGAACCTTTTGTTGTGACTACTTGTGGGAGCAAGCAAGAAACATTGTGCAGGATTTGAGATTTCCTCAGCCTGCAGATGTGCAGATTGACAGAACCAATTCCTGTTTGCACAGTCATTTTATGTGAAACACATGAGCAGCACTGGGTGCAGGGAAAGCGAATGTTTGGCTGGTGTTCACTGGAGGAAATCTGGCTACTGAAAGGCAGAAATCCTCTGCCAGCCCGTGGAGAGGGGTCTGGGAAGCCAGAGGCACAACAGCAAGTCAGACTGCAAGCTTGGAGATGAGCATCGCCACGTAGGAAGCACAGGTTATCGCAACACTCTGTGTTACATCAATGGCAAAGCTAGGTAGAAAAATATTATCTTGATGTTTCCTAAGAAAATATGACTCTCCCTAAGATTCCTCGAAACTAACAAATTGATAGGTGGTGGAGGAAGTTGTAAAGTTGCCTGAGGTAAGACCACCAGGAGAAAAACAGATTTTTCTGCACTAACCATAGTGAAAATATCCTCATCACAGTTAGGCAGAAATTTGCAGTGCTGTTACAGAAGAGACTGAATATTTCAGCTTGTATTTCTTTTAAGTGTCACAAGGTAGTGACAGCAGCAAATGAAAGATATTTGTTAAAGCAACTTGCTGTTTAGTTTTTTTGGGAAGTGCAGCATCCACAGTGATAAGATGAATACCTTCTCTGAGAGCACACAGGGCTGTGCCTGCTGCTGTTTTTAGGGAGAAGAGTAAAGCAGTTTCTTAAAGCCTCATGAAAGCATTATCTTGCTTTTACAGTTTTGTTGCTATGCCAGCATCTTAACATCTCATGAAACTTAATTTTTTTCATAATAGCATAATCTAAATCAACAGTTTCATTTCTTATGTTGTAATGAAATTTCCACACGTGGTTCCAACCCTCAGGCACGGCACCATCTGCAGCACTGATTGTTAAGCAAAGATTTCCACATTAGTCACTAGGCAGGTATGAAATGAATGTGATCAAAACATAAAAAACAAAATTAAACAACAGATTGATGGTGAAAGTAACTCTCTGAAGTTCATATTACCCAGACATTTAAAACAGTATTTCTTACCATTTTATTAATCTGAGTTTAAGTTTTTCATAATACATTGAAAGGATAATCCCTTTTCTGACGTCTCCATTTCTTATAATGGTCTGGAACAGGTACTCTACAGAATATACAAAGAAAATAGTAATACAATAATTCATACAGTCATGCTAGTGTGATTTATCTCCTTCCTAACAGCAACAGTAATCTAAATACTGCCATTATCCACATATGTTTATTTCCGCACTTCGTATTCTCTTGTTATTTTTATATCAACACTACATTGGCACAGTATTTACAACTAGTACTACTTACTGGCAGCCATAAGGCAGCTGCTCACTACCAACTGATCTACCACTGAGGTCACTGGGCAGGATGGGTGGATTTTCACCTGCACAATGGGCTTTTCATCCTCTGCAAAATAGGGAGACAAAAGGGAAAGCTATACTCTTCTTGCACTGTTTTGGTAAGACCTGTGTGAGTTACACATTCCTTTCCTGGGAGCTGGGAAAAGTTACCGTGTTACATCATTTGGACATAAGGAATCTCAGGGATTTTTCTGGGGTAGGTCTGGCTTTGCTTTCAGTCATTCTTTTGCTGCCAGTTTTTTTCCTTTTTTACATAAGGAAGACATGAGCAGGGTTTTCTTATTTACCCTCTCAGCACAATTCATTGTCATTATTATTTCTATCATAGATTCTTTTGCGCATGTCCTCTCCAGTGCAAGTTCTCTTTTCAGCATCTTTTAATAGGTGTCCTTAATACTGACCTTTGCTGTCCTTGCCCTGATCTATCCATTTTTTGGGAACAGATTCAAAATCTGTATGCTTCATGTATGCATTTTTATCAAGACAGTGAAACTTTCACTGTTTTCTGTTCCATTTCATCCTTTAGGTATTCTAGCAACTTCATTTTCTTAGTGGGTAGTGCACATTAAACAGCATTTTTTATTTAATTCTCCACAATGACATCAAGTCTTTCCTCTGTGTGGTTGCAATTAATATTGAATGGGATGATGTACATGAGCAATTCAAATGAACGCTACTAACACTCATTGTCAGCTTTGAAGTGTTGTGCGCTGTTCACTCACATAGTTTTGTTAGCTTCCACTGAAATTTGAGAGATCTTTCCTGGACTTTTATAACAAGTATGTGTTTGCCAGCAGTATTTTTTTAACATAACAAATTACTTCCTTTCCAAAGCATGCGAAATTACACAAACCAAGAAGAGATATATTAAATATAATACTTGTTTCCAAAAGGAGGTTTGTGGCAGTCCAATATTTTTTCAAGTGGTTAGAAAAGATACAGGGTTAGATGGTAAAGTGTCTACAATTCCACATGCAATTTCACATTTTTCTTGAAGAGTCATATCAATAAAAACTGGAAAGGTTCCAGACCGGAAAAAAAAATCTCAAATAAGAAAGTATTTTGCTTAAATCTGAAAACATCAGATATATTAGTTCAACCCTCAGTCCCAAGTCCCTTTCAAAGCCATGGTGACGTGCACATGTAATGTATTTTAAATAATCTAAATTTTTAGTCAAAATATATTTCAACAGTTAAACTAGTCATTATTTTCTGTTCAGAAAAATGACCATTTCTTCATTTTCTGCTTGTCTTTTCAGACAAATGAAGTTAACCTTACCACTAGCAAGGGTTTAGCTGGTGGAACAGGTCCAGGTTGGGTCACTATATTCCAGGAATTGAAAAACAATAGGATGAACAGAGGTTATTTAGCCTGATGAAGAAAAGACCACAGAGAACATACTAATAGTTTTGAAATACAAAAAAGTTTGCTTCCTGGTTTAGGGGTATGAGATATGCATAGAGAAGAAGCAATGAGCTTAAATAGCAGATGAAAAGATTCAGCTTAGATATTAGCAAAACTGACTAAAACAGTGGAGCTCTGGAGTTGATTTTCTGGGGACATTATGTAGTCTTTGCTATTAGATGTCTTTAAGAAGCAGTAAGACAAATATCTGTTAGGAGGGTCATAGATCTTGTTTTGAGACATGAAACTGGTATCAGAAGATTCTTGAGACAAGTGCCAGTTCTGTGATTTCCTGCTTCTAAGTTCTGATTCTTATTAATGATGATAGTTTTTCTTTAGTCAACTCCTGTAAGGGATGTTATGTTCCTCTTATTCTTTCATTTAACTGTCTAATATTTCTTCTCATTCCTTAGGTACTGAGCAATGTAGTGTCTTGTAGTGTTTTGCGCCTTTGCCTATAATACTATTCAAAAGTCATGCTTAGAGTTTCTAATTTGCCATTTGTTTTATTTTACTGTGAATACAACACTGAAATAATCATACTGCCAGAATATAATGTAATGTCCCACAATGTATAATGATTCTTTTAATGGTTCAGGTTTGAGATGGAATAATTTTCCTGGACTAATCACCTCATCGGAGTGTCATAATGGAAACCTCAAGTGGTCTCTGCAGCCTTGAATTCAAAGCATTACAGCAATCTAAATCTCACAATTGACCTTCTAATGCCTCTGTAGCAGAAGCCTCAACAACCTTCCATTGAAATAATGTTGCCAATGCATATTCACATATCTCACATTATAACACTAATACAGCAAAGTCTCCACTAAGTTTCATGGAGGCACTCCTGAGGTTTTTGCTGTCACGTGAACACCACTCTTGTGTGGGCAAGGAGTGCATGAAAGTGATAAATATAACTATTCTCCAAGGTTACACATCAAAATGGATGTCTTCTGAACAATTACACACTACACTTATTCAGCATATACTAAACTCACCGTGACCCTCAGATCTGATGTTGTAATTGGGGAAATGCTCAGCTGGCTAATATGGTTCCTATCTGTTTTGCTAATGTTTATGTCTGTTACTTAATTTAGATTTTATGTCAGTTAGAATTAGATATGTCTTTGCTTCGAGGGGTACATGACTAACTGGGTGTTGGTTTTCACTTCCTGGTTCACTCTTTATAAGTAAAAGAAGCCAAAGATTTTTCTCATAATAGGAGACACAATATTTAAGTAGAATACAGATACTGTGAGTAAATACAGTGATCTGGAAAGTGCTACATTCTCACAGAAATTACACTGTGGAGGTGCTCCTTGAACAAACATAAAGCTTGTGGAGGACAATGAACCTGCAATGCAGAGTAACAGAAAATTGTTGTCTCCTTTCAGGAAAAAAGTTTGAAAAATCTCTTAGGAAATGCAACTTTATAAAATGCAATTCTGCTCAAATTAGAACAAGATAGTGACCCAAGATGGTGTCATTAATCCACGCTGACTATTTGCAAAACCAAGCTCTTCAAAGCCTTCAGAGGAACTGTGTGCATAGCTTGTAATGGCAAAATACCTCAAGTATTAAAATGCTCCACTTCAACTCTGAAACATGAGGAACCTTATAACAAACTGTGAAGAAATAAAAGAATAATTTCATCACTGCTGTATATTTATGACAAGATATTACTCTTACTCTTGTTATTCAAGGCACAGTCAGAGAAAGTCAGATTTTCAAAATGGTGAAGTGTTTCCTTTTTGTCAGTTCTAACTGGGAGTGAGGTATCTGCTATGTATTCACCATATTAAAACACAGGAAAAGATGCACTGCTCTCCAGCCTGCCCTTGTGTCTTAATGAGTCTGTCAAGAAGTACACTGAAATATAGCATTAATATAAGGGGCAAAGCAGAAGTAACGACTATTTCTGATAATTCCTATATAATTCAGCAAATGAAACACAACAATAAGATAGCATTTTCAGGGTCATAAAGTAATATAAACATTGTTTTTATTGATGGGTTCTAATAAAGCCATACTTTATATGTGATTTTTATTTATTTGTCTTCCAAAACCACATAAGGTGAATATAGCAGGAAATGGATAAAGTAAATCTCCTTTTATTCAAATACTGGTGCTTAAAAGCCAGCTTCTCTTAAAAGAATGTGAATATTAATACACAAAGAACAGATTTTTTTAAAAATGGCAAAGACAAAGAGAGGCTCTAAGAAAATGCTTATTAAAATGTGTGGTTTGTTAAATGGTTTTAACTCTCTTTTCTTTATACATATTTGTTACCTAGTAAGATCTTGAGCCCTGACTCAGGCTACCAACAGGGTGTCTTTACAAGAAAGTATCTGTTTAGTACTTTTATTCGAGGATTTTCAGGCACAGATCAGGTTGCAAGGTCACAGCAAAGGTTTTATATTCCCAGGTACAGCAATATATTTTTGGTAATCTTAAAAGACCATACATACTACACTAGCTACACAAATAAAGAATAATGAAAAATTATGTTTTAAAAAGTAATTATTTTATTAATAAAATAGAAAATTTTTAATACATAATTTGACTAGCCCATTTCCATTTAGTCTACTAATGATTTTGCAGTTCTACCCTTAAAGAATGTAACCTTCTTCTTTTCTTTAATCTCAATTTATATTCTCCTTTCTCATGTGTTACAGTTTTTCTTCCTCTCCTCTTCTCCCTGTTCAGATGACAATTAAAAATTTATTTTCTGAACTTACAAATCCCTATAGTTCTTTGGCGTTTAGTATTAAAGTCCAGGTCTGTCTCAGGCAGAATATTTTTACTCTGTTTTTCTTTCAAGTCTTCGGTTGTAAGGTCTGAGATACACAAATTTATTTTTCATTTCTTTGCAAAGAAGAACATGTCTTCCTTTGATCACATCTCTGGGAGAGTTCACAAGATTCTAGCTAACATCTCCTGCTCACAGAAATGTCTCCTCATGCATCTTCTCTCAACTGGTGCAGAAAGATTTCTCATGAAATAGATCACTTAACCCTCCTTTAAATGCACAGCCCCATGATCAGCCCTAGACCACTGCCCCATTTAAACTGCAATTTTGCTTTTCAGCTCTTAGCACCTCATTGCTACATTATCTCAATACTTATCCCTTTGTCCCCTGTTGCATGTTGACTGTCATGAATTAATACAAACATGATCAGCTCTCTGGACAGCGACTACATTTTCTTGGATTTGTCAATACAAAGCATAGCAAACCTTTGCTTCCTATAAATTGCTGCAGTATAAATAATCTAATATCTTCAGGAAGTTTTGTGTATGCTTATTATCAGGGGGAAGAAGAAGAAGAGTTACACAGAGATGACAAAAAAGCAATTTTGTTGAATAATTCGCTGGCATTTCAGTAAAGCAATTCGCCACTTTGGCAGTCAGTCCAGTTGTTTATTCAAGGAAGACTCTCAGACCTACTCTATTTGTGGACATTCATCCAGTTCCAGTAGTTAGTACAGCCACCTCTCTGCAAATTAAGGTTGGAAAGGGACTAGATTCCAATAGTTTTCTTGATAATGTCATACTCAAATAATTTATCTCCTCCTCCCTAAACCTACTTCACTGACCACCCCCTCCTGAGAGATCACTGAAAGTCTGCTGATATGGTTTTCTTTTATGAAATTCAGGTAGCATGGAAGGCTTTTTATCCAAAGGTTTTGGGGACATCGGAGGGATGCACGGAAAAAAATATGCTCTTGTCAAACAGTATCCCTCAGGAAACACTTGTTTTAATAAAAGCAAATCTTTTAATGTTTCAGCTCTGTGTGCCTCACTTTCTAAGGGGATATATTTGTAATCTGTTAGAGTATGACTGTCTATCTGTGATCATTTGGCTAACACAATTTAAACAGTGTTCTGGTTTGAAAATCTGCAGAAATATTCAAACAAGCAGGAAAATTCCTTCTTTGGAAACTATTGATGTGACGCTTTTGGATCAGGAATGTAATGAAAAGTTTTTATTCTCCCAAATAAAAATACAAAACAAAGATAGAAAAAAAAATAAAGCACTAGCCTAACAAAAAGTCACAAATATTCTTATTTTTTAAAAAAAGATCTCCTCTTGTGACATTTCCCACTTAAAAAAAAAAAAAAAAAAAAAAAAAANAAAAAAAAAAAAAAAAAAAAAGCTAGGATAGAGTTTTGTATCATTCAATATTGATCATGAAAATTTCAGATGATGTTATTGTGTATTTATAGTTCAAGATATTATGGCTCTCTAGTGACAACACCATTTGTTCAAAAGGAGATAAAACTCATCAAGGAGAATGCAACACTTGGAAAACATATAACAAGCCCTGCTGTTATCGCAAGGGGAAAAATGAAAGCAAAACTGCAGCTAATACAGTCTTCTGGGAAATAAAGCACAGTGTAATGGTAAATCTAATAGAGCTTCTGAATTTACTTGAGTAAGGCGATAAGGTGACTTCATGATGCTGCATATAAACTAAGGCACGTCTGGTAGCTGTTAATGACGGTGAAGTTTATACAAAAGAGATACAAAGTTTCCAACTTCCCTTTTAAAGTGCTAGATTCCTATGTCAATGCATCCAACCATGACTTTGGCAATTTGCTTATGATTGAGCCACTCTACGTCCCAAGTGCTGGGAAAAAAGGATGCCTAAGTAAGCCGTGTAGGGACATACTAACAAAATAAAATATATTAAGTAGAGTTGGGACAAGTTGGGACTAAGAGTCAAATAAGAGTGTTAAAAGAAGTCACTGCTTAGAGATTCACAGTCTGTCATCTGCATAAATGATTTATCCAGGGAGTCCAATCATAAATGAATTATCATTAATATGACATGTATTGTAATTGTGATAATAGGGAATGTTCAAGAAATGGGCAGTTTAATTCAAAGGTCAAACAGCCTGCTTTTTTCCTAACTAAGCCTGCTTTAGCAAATGAAATAAGCTGGCACATCTAAAATACTGTTGAAAGGAAATGTATTATAAAAACTTGCTCCATACAAGTATGCATAATGTGAATAATTGCTGCATATCTAAGAGCTTGTACTTGTCCTTCCAGCAATGACCAATTCTAAAAAAACCCCACATCCTTTTAGTAGGAAATTGTATAAGGATGACAGAGAAGTTAGACCAAGCATCTGACCATTTGGGAGGCAGGTGTCACCTCTGACATTCGGAGTGAGGGCTCTGACCCACAGTTGCCAGCAGTTTTACCATGTGCCCATAGACATTCTGCCTTCAGCAAAGCTCAAGTGAGTCCATGAGCTGCCCCTGACCCGCAGCAGCTCCTGGGAAGGCCACCAAGCCCCTGCACCAGTGGGGGGACCACCAGGTTCCTGATGCTTTACTTGTGCAGCTGGCCTGGACCAACCTCGTTACTCAGGGAGCGCAACAGACATAAATAAGGAAAACAGACTGCAACTTGCAGATGTCAAAGGACCTGGTTCTCTGAGAGATGAAACTTGCAGGATCAGACCCTCAACAGTGGACCTGGTCAACCCATGTAGAAGTTGTCCTAAAAATTAACAGGTGAAAGATACTGTCCCAAGCTTTTGGGACAGACAGGTATAATTAGGTAGACAAGTATAATTAGGCAGACAGGTTAAAAATCAACATTCATAACTAAGCAAAGAGACAGATGTCAGTGAAGTAAGCAAAATATTACACAACACAAATGTCAACCAAAATAAGCTACTATTATGATCTCACTGGGTGTAGGGTGATGCAAACATACTACGTGTAAAGATCATAAGGAGGTGCTTTCACAAAAGGCCTGGTCTGAAGAACAATCTATTAGAATAAGTTGCTGAGGGAAAAATATATATATATATATTTGCTTTTTAAAGAAAGTAGTAGCAAGATTAAGCTTGGATTTTTAAACAACCAGTCAGTGGTGATTCTCTTAACTTAGAAGATCTCTTGTTACCTTCCTCTCGTTAGTAATATTTGACATGATGCAATTCTGCTGTTCCCACAGTTCCAGAAAACAGCAGCAGCACCAAGGCAATTGTTGGAGGGTCAGGACTGAGGTATTCAGAATGACTAATGATTGGCTTCACAATCCGAGAGGAAGGGACTCATTTACTGAAGGCGATTGCTGAGTACTTTCTGATAACTGTGCCCTTTAGCATGTAGAACTTCTGACTTTCAAAACAGACCCCTGAAAACCTCTATCTCTTCCTCAGAATGCTGTTGTTATTGTGTGCATTTCTGAGGATGCCATTAGATAGAAGTAGGACACGTTTACCCCAGAGGCAAAGGAAATACGCCCCTTTTCCTCTTTTATAGAATAAAGCTGTTTACACAGAGGAAATAGATATATCATGTTTTTAAGAATAAGCTGCTATGCCCATTTCACAATTTTGTTTCGAGGAGAATGTATACCTCTTCTATGCGGTAAAGAGCCCTTGTCTCCTGTTGTAAGGGCAGGAAGGTACAGTGTAAGGGCTCAGCTGAGGCTGTTAGTCGTCAACGCTGCTGCTTCCTCCAGCCTGCAGTCATGCTTGTCATCCTCTGCCTCAGCTGCAGTGACTGATCATGGAGCAGAAGACCCTCTCTGAGGTTTGTCTGTCTGAGGTCGTTTGCAAATAAAGACAACTTACCCTCCCCCCAGTTCCCTGTGGTTTGTGGTTTTTATTGATTGGATAGCATCTCCCTGCCTATTTCTTTATTACAGTTTGTGAGTCACTCTTCAGAGGAATTAAGAAGTGACTATGTCTTTTTCACTTACTAGGGGCAGGAGCTTAAGTGACATTTGCATCATCCAAATTTGGCATCAGGCCCTTGAAATAGTCTCTGAAGTCCATTTGGGTTCATTTCACCCCAGTCCAGAAATGTAATTCACATGACCTATTTTATACTTAGAGTGAGATGAATCACTGCCCAGAAATGCCTGTTTTTCTCTGCTGAGTACAAAACATATTCACAAAACAAGCTCAGTTCTATACATCTGTACTAGAGGTAGCTAAATTTGTTAAATCCCATGCAGTGTCAGAAGGACAGGCGCAGTCCTGGGAGGGATTTATTCTTGATGGCCTGCCTGTTCAAGGAAATGTCTTTTGAAAGAGAAGGTATTTCTAGATAGTCTTCATAACTAGCAAAGTAATGGCAAGGATCAGCTTCAGGAAAAAAGACTTTAGAGTTGTACCTAAACAATCCCTAAGACTAAGATAGCTAATTTGAGGAATTGAACTTGTAAAGCTAGTGCATACACTTGCTATTAGGTATGTAGTACACAAAAGCTGGCTAGGACCTGTAACACCCCACAGAAAATGTCAGAGTGACCTGAGTCTGAAGTGTCCTGCATGACCTTATTGGCCTATATCATTGTTAAAACCTAGACCTTGCACTAAGCAGGCAAATCTACACAATTCGTGAAAGAAGGTGGCACAAGAGATTTACTCACATTAGAGAGAACTTCAGCTGACTCTGCCAATGCGAAAGGGACCGCAGGCACCACTTTTGCACCTAATCACTGCCATTATTTGGAAGAGGCATAGAGACAGAGGTCACCTTGACAGCCTTTGAAGGGCAGACTAAAAACCATGGCGAATGTGACCGCTAGAGGCAAAAGGAAAATGTAATTCATGGGCTCTGAGAGGTGAAGTCTCTAAGACAGGCAGACATTGTGCTTCTCAACAGTAAAAAGGACTACACAACCTGACAGTGCTTGGTGTGCAGGACCAAAGTGTTCCTCTAGTATCAGAGGCAGCTTGTTTGATATTTAATTTACTTGGGAGATTTTTAATGAAAGCCAGAGCTAATGTCAACATGAAACACGGACATTTTGGTGCATGTATATAAAGGCCATGCATTAAGCAAAGACAGACTGGGCTACATCAGATCTCGGCTGGGCTTTCTGCAAGGTTTGTATGTAAATGAGGGACTAGGGATATGGAGGTTCATGAGCGAAGGATGATGCTCAGGCGTTAGCTAATGTCACTTATTTACAGCTCTTATACAGCAAATACAGCTCACACAGAGGGACTGCAACACGGTAGACTGGCAAAACTGTCACATTATGCCATCATGATGGATTGACCTTGGCTGGACAGCAGGTGCTCACCAAGCTGCTCTGTCACTTCCCCTCCTCAACTGGACAGGCTAGAGAAAAACACAAAGAAAGGCTCGTGGGTTAAGGACAGGGAGATCACTCAGCAATTACTGTCATGGCCAAAACTGACTCAACTTGGGGAAATTAATTTAATTTACTACCGGTCAAATCAGAGTGGGATAATGAGGAATGAAAACAAATCTTAAAAACACCTTTCCCCCACCCTGCCCTTCTTCATGAGCATAACATCACTCCCAGCTTCTCTACCTCTTCCTCCCCAGTGGCACAGGAGGATGGGGAATGGGGGTTTTAGTCAATTCATCACGTGTTGTCTGTGCTGCTCCTTCTCAGTCATGCTCTTCCCCTGCTCCAGCATGGGGTACCTCCCATAGAAGACAGTCCTCCAGGAACTACTTCAACAAGTGTCCTTCCCACAGGCCGCAGTTCTTCACAAAGTGCTCCAGCATGGGTCTCTGACAGGGTCACAAGTCCTGCCACCGAACCTGTTCCAGCCTGGGCTCCTCTCTCCACAGGGCCATGGGTCCTAAAGGAAGCCTGCTCTAGTGTGTGTTTCCCACGGGGTCACAGCCTCCTTCAGGCATCCACCTGCTCCAACGTGAGATCCTTTATGGGCTGCAGGTGGAGATCTGCTGCACTGTGGACCTCCATGGGCTGCAGAAGGACAGCCGGCCTCACCATGGTCTGCAGCATGGACTGCAGGGAAATCTCTGCTCCAGCATCTGGAGCACCTCCTGTCTCTCCTTCTTCACTGACCTTGGTGTATGCAGGGCTGTTTCTCTCACATATTCTCACTTCTCTGTCTGTCTGCGGTTGTGCAGGGTTTTTTTCCCTTTCTTAACTGTGTTATCACAGAGGTACTACCACTCAACCTTGGCCAGCAGCAGGTCCATTTGGAGCTGGCTGGCATTGACTCTATGAGACATGAGGGAAGCTTCTAGCAGCTTCTCACAGAAGCCACCCCTTTAACCCCCCATGCAAACCCAATACAGTCATGCTGTCCCAGTGCCCTTTAACAGCAACAGAAATGAGATAACTTTCCAGGGTCATAATTTCTTGGAGAATTGTTATTTGCCAGAGGGATGTCTCCGTTGCCCTTCTACCACCTGTGCTACCAGCTGAGACTCAGGCTGACGTTAAGCCCAGACAGCACTCACATTAGACATGTTGTCCTCAGCCAAGCCCTGTCCCAGTCTTCAGAAGTAGTAGTTAAGAGAAATTGATGTGAATTTGTAGCCAAAACAGAAAACTAAAGTTGTTGCTGCTAGGCCTTATTGCAACAAACAACAATATCTTGTCTGAAAAAAAAAAAAAATCACATTTCCTAAATTTCATCTATGTGGCAGGAAGAGTGAGAAATAACTCAAGTTTCACAAAATGTGATAAGAAATAATTTTAAAATAAGAATCCAAAGAGCCAGAGGCATGTTACAATGAAGTCTAGCAACTGTGAAGAAAATAAGCCTTTTTAAACAACCGAATGTCTGAAGTGTCTGCTGCTGAAAATACAAATAAAGAAAACTGTAGAGATGACTAAAAAGAAAAATGAAAATAAGAAAAAAAATATTAGTAGTTATGATGGGTAACGACAAGACTCCTTGAAAAGAATGAGGAAAAGATTATGTGACTGGGTAGGAGAATCTTAGTACATATGCCAACCATTAACGAACTGTCACTTCTCCCAGCTAGGTCAGTCTTTGATTTTGGCAAGTTTCAGTTCACAGAAGCCAACTCAATGACTTAAAGGTAGTAGTAATTTTCCAAATACCATTTTCACCCTGAAAAGCTACTGCTGTGAAGCAATGAATTAGAAACACAAAATCATACCAATAAATGTGTCAGATAAGTGTCAAGAAAAGCAACTCCTTCAGCTTCCCTGGGGTCAGCAGTTTTCTGCCATGTTGTGAAACTCACTTCTGCAGGGACCTTGAGCCCAAATTCTGGGCAAGTTTTGAATTTGCGTTGGAAAATGTAATTACTGCAATCCCCCTGGTAGTCACAAGCCTTATTTTGAAAAGAGCTGATCATTGCTATTTTATTGCCCTAACAAAAACCTTATAGCAACATGGTGTGTCATTAGTCTAGGGAACAAGATCATGGGGTTGAAAACGTGATTTTTCCGCGGTGCTATTTGCTAGTTTATACAAAGCAGTAGCCAGTGGAAAGACGTAGTCTGTATGCTGTTGCTTCTGGAAACCGAGCTCATGATGCAGCAGGGGATGACAGACAGGTTAGGGCAATCAGTTTGTTACCATTACTACAGGGAAGGCCACTCAATGTGTGTGCCTCAAATCTTTGGTCCTCAGGTACTCAAGCCCTCAAAAATGTGTTTCACTGGTGGCCTTGGTGCTCATCTGGCCAACCATGTGTTTGCGATATTAATTTTGGTGCCTGTTAAAGATGATGATAAAGCTGTTATTGATGATCTGGTGAGGAGGTGAGTATTGGGAACTGGGGGGAACAGAATGGTGGTGGAATAGTTCAGATGCCATTGTAAGAGCTCTTTGACTATCCTAAGAATTCTCCCTGTGAATAATTGTGCTATATGAGTACCAGCAGCTCTCTCTAAAGGCGTCTAGCAGAGAAACCAAACTTGTTCTTGCTCCACTGCAGATGATTTAAGTATTTCATGAATCCGTGATTGCATTCTGAAATATAAATTAACCTGCAACTAAATGTGCAGAAAGCTTTTACTGAGCTACAGAGTCCTTAGAGCTGAAATAAAGAATCATTGTCATATGTGCAGTATAAGCTAACATAAAAATAACATAAGCTTCATTGTCTTAAAAAAATACATCGCCTTAACATGGTTCTTACTGACAAGCAGCAGGGGGTTACTTACATCCAGTATTTTCTTTCGCTACACATCAAAATGCCTGGTCTTGAGGAAATTGCTGTGCATAAAATAATTAGCTTTGCAGTACACTTTTAAACTCAGCCTGAGTTAAGAAATTTCCTCCTTGAAATTACTGTAATTAGCACCATGTTCTTCAGTGGGGCAACAATATTCTGCTTGCTGCGTATGTGGCTGCTGTTCCTCCATAGCTATGAAATGCATCAAGCAGGCTGTGATGATCTCTTGACTTTAAGATGCCAGATTTCCAACTTGCCTCTGGAGCTAGCTGTTATCCATCTCTGAGAGGACATGTTTCTAGAAGAGGATCATTAGTTGTAAGTTGGAATAGTAATGATGAACACCTCAATGACGATGGCCAAGTGTTCATACGCACACAAACGTATCTGTCTCATTACATGACTCTTTCATCTCTGTTCCGAAGGTAAGAACTCTTTTGGCCTGCCCGGATTGGAGAACCAAGAGTTTAGCTTAGGCTCCATTGTGCTTGTTTTTTCTCTATGTTTTAGTCCACAAAATGAAACCTCTGAGCTTCTGGTCTAAACAATGTTTGTACAAAAATGTATTGTGGATTTGCAGCTTCCAAACAAAAACTTGGAGCTCTTTTTTTTTTTAATGCCAAATTTACTCAGTTCAAATGCCAACATGTCAAACTAGCTTTTTCTTTTTTTTTTTTTTCCATCTACTTCATATATGCCAGTCTTGCGATGAATTTGGACTCTGAGCCTTTAAAGCCAGAACCAACAGCCCACCTCCCCAATGGCTTGAAATAGGTACAGCGGTAGACCATTGTGGAATAGTTTATGGGATGATGATCTAAGAGAAACTCCTGTCACTTATTTTCAACCCTTTAAAGGTCAGTCAAAGCTTGTTGCTCAATCTAGTTTTAACAGCATAGAAACCTCCAGAGGATCATTCTTTAATGTCAGGATGGGTACTTGAAGCAACCAGGATAAGAAAGTTTAGATGTTTGAAGGTTATTGAAACAGTCCTGATGTCTAATATTGTCTTGAATGGAATAGTCTAGATGTCTAACTATTAGATGTTTGAAGTTTGATTAAGTCTTTTATTTTATTAATAACATAAAAGTTGGAATACAGTCTAGCTTACCCACCATTATAGTAATACACAAATGCACGCAAGACCCAAGAAAAGAGTGCAACACTTATTTGTGGTGCTAATGAAGTTAGAAGTATGAATACACATGGTCTGATCAGTTGAGTAAACTAGTTCTAGTTTTACACAGTAATTTTACAGAATAGTTTCACAGTGCTTTTACAGCTCTGAATTAAGTGACATTTGCTGCTATTTGTACTGGTCTAAGTAAGCTGCATAATGTGCATAATAATAATAACTCTGGAGAGTGCTCTTTGGTTAACCAAAGAAGAAAATTACAGACTAATGTTAAACCTTACAGATAGCACTGACTGGAGACACCATCTGGACAATAGAGACTTAATAAATAAAGCTTGATGACATGGCTATAGCTCATTTTTAACAAATAAATATCAGTGAGTTTGTTCATACATTTTGCCTCAAATGATGGAAAACTTCTTTATATTCCTATACAGTTCACTGCTCAATACAATTAAAATAATGTTATTTTTGAACTAGTAAGCTCAAGATTAAAATTTGGCAGATCATTTTTAAACTGTGTCCCTATCTCCCCATAATTTGTATTTCTCTCTTAGTCTTCATGGCTTTACTCATTCTCTGGATAAACAGTTGTCCTTGAATTTTTCTCATTTTCCATTTCATGCAGATAAACTGTTTCAGCTGCTTTTGTTGCAAGTTCATTTCTTCCTACATACCTTCTGCCCTCTGTTGTCCCTTTGTCCAGCACATGCAATAAGCTCAGCATCAATGTTTTTATGATTACTGAAATCAAAGTGAGTGGAATTATTTCTGACTTATTTGTATGGGTACATAAATCTTGACGAATGCAGTAAATAAGATGTTGCAAATACATAAAACATAACTATCAAGGGTGGAGTTCATTTTTCACCTGTTTAAACAGCTAAAATATACAGATCTATTATAAATTAGGATGAGATGAAAGCTCCTCTAGAGTGTTTATTTCTCTTCTGTATTGTAATAGGTGTTCAGCTGACTAGCTCGTACGCAGATGCCTACGTTAAACACTTCAAGTAAGGTATTGTGATTCCCACTGCATGTTCTTATTTCTGTTTCTCTTCACCTCAGTTGTTGCTACATTGGTTAGCTTTTATGAAGAATGACAGAGACCTTGAGCCTCACCATACATCACATTTTGTTTTCCACTTTTTATTTTAGCTCAGGATTAAATTCCTGCATTTCACTTGGTAGCAAAAACAAATTTCCTGGAGAAACATCTAAACTAATGCCCCCAACAGGCCATGTATGATAATGCGTAATAATGCATAATACTGGTTGCATAACTTTAGGTCAGGTGTCACACATGCCTGTATTCATGGGCTTCACTCTCTTTCATTATATGTTCTTGTAGCAATTTTTATAGTTATTTTTTACAAATATTGTTATCCAGTCATTTTATATTGCATTTATTTTAACTTTAGTATATGTTTGAAGAAGTATTAAACGTTGCACACTTGTCCGTTCTAATCCTGTCAGTCTTCTCTTAGTCAACCATGATGTAAATTTTATGTATTAACACTAAGGAGGTCTCACTGTTCTCGAACATTGCTTTTTTCCTGCTTCCTGACCAATACTCCTGTTTGCTTTGCATTTCTTTAGGGAGGTTGCTTTGTTTTGAAATCTGGCACTACTCTGGAGCTAATGATTGAATAACCATTTTGCTGGGCATAGGGCTTAATCAGCTGTTTTGGGAACAGGTACAGTTAGGTTATTAAAACACTGCAGCATCCTACTCCCTCCTTAACCCTCCTTTGAAAAGTCTTACAGTTGGTGCTGCGTGGTTTGACAGGGTTTGCTCCTGTAAAACTGTTCATCTCAGAGTAGCTCTCTAAGGATCTCTGCTCTCTCCAGGAGATCTAACTTCTGGGTTTTTTCTTCATTCCCAAGGTATCAATTATTTTTGCTGTGCTGCTGACAAGTTTGAAAGGGTCAAACAGGAAGCCAGATATGGAATAGATGATCAGCACATTATGCACCTAATGGAAACAGATGAGTAGGACATTATAAGAACCTAACAGCAGAAGAGATGTGTTTCATGGTGCCATCTGCTAGTTTCTCACACAAAGCCCTTACTACGGTGATTGCTCGAACAGAAGTGCTGAAATAGCCATTAAGTCTGGAATCCCTTTTCCAGCAGGAATATTATTATACAACAAGTATTGCTTAATTGCTTACCATTGGTGTTTTACACAGTAGTGAGGTTACAACAGTTATTTGCTGTATTGTTAATCATGGATCTGAATAAATAAATATATTTATATAAGCACTGTTGTTCAAATATGTGATGAGTCAGAATGATATCTCGAAGGTCTTTTTTTCTGTAGGGATGGTCTGTCTCATTTATGAACTATTATTGCTTTCAGGGAATATGTTAGCCACTAGCAGACTTTTACACATTATTTTGATTGTAATTTTTTTTTTTTTTTTTTTTGGAGAAAGAAGACTCCTAGTTGGGACTTTGTACTTTCTCCCAAAAACCACAAAACAATCAAGTCATTTATAAGATGATGGAGAAGTTAAAAAAAAAAAAAAAAGATAGAGCACATATGCTAGCAAACAGGAAAAGTAGGATGAATCACTTAACAAGTTGTCTAGACAAAGATCAAACTAAAAATTCACCTGAGTGAATACAAACGCCTGATGTACTGCACTGTCATTTTGGACAAGTAAGTACATTATTTTCTAAGTGCATTGCAGAGAATGAATTATCTGGTTGCAGCCCTTGAAAGACTCAACTTGGAGCTGAGACATTAATTACAGTCATTGTAAACAAATGACAGTACACTTCTGTGGTGAGATGACAAAGGTGAAACAAAAGGTATGTCTAGCATGCCCATTGAAAAGCTAGAATTTATTGAAATTTTTAAGCCTGAGGGTTTCTGGACACATCTATATTACCTGGATCTGACACCCTGATTTCA
This sequence comes from Pampusana beccarii, assembly GCA_013399365.1. Classification (NCBI taxonomy): domain Eukaryota; kingdom Metazoa; phylum Chordata; class Aves; order Columbiformes; family Columbidae; genus Pampusana; species Pampusana beccarii. The sequence goes on along the minus strand of VWYH01004149.1, from coordinate 503,161 downwards.
CATTTGAGAATTCACTAAATTATCATCTTCACTCAAAGTGACAAACAGTACTTAGGTGGCAAGTGTCACTGAGAGTCTGTGAAGAGAGAGGAGTGAAGGTAGCCAGGGCTTTTTGGCAGGTTACCAACCCGAGATCTAAAGGGCAAACTAAAGGGCAAATAAAAACACTGATTAAACCCCTCTTTTTGCAAAGATAAGAATATACTGCAATTAACTGGGATGGTTCTTTCCATGGTTCACTTGGCAAGAGTCTGAGTTGAAACACTTAGCCTCATACAAGCAAAACCTTGAAAAAAATCTGGTTGCTTGTTTTGGGCAAGGCAGACAAATACCAAGGAGAATGTGACCATTTTAGTTGGCAATTCAAAATATGACTGTTTAACACTTCAGTTGATACGTTTAATACTATAATTAAATAAAGTAATGCTCTGTGCAGAAAAAAAATGTGGATTTGGGCTGAACGAGAGCAGAATTATTTTGGACAAAAAAGAAAAAATAACATATCTACTAGAAGATTCTGTTGCAAAACTGAATCTCTGACCATCTTTCATAAAATATCTGATCCGTTTTGAAGAACAAAGCATACTTCTAGAGGGCAACAGAAAGATAATTCTGCAGCACTAACCAAAAGCACAGGAATATTCATGAGAAACCTTCTGACCTTGGACCAGGTCTCCTCCCAATTTACTAGAATCCTTTTTTGTATAACCCTTCTCCCAGCTCCCCTCTTCTGAACCGCAGTCTACTTCTTCTGGCCTTGCTATAGCAAAAACCTATGTGGCAATTCTTGACTCACCTCCAGGCTCCGTACATCACTGAACAAAAAATCCCAGTCAGCAAAATTTTCGGAAGCTGTAATACTCTCAGTCTATTGGCAAGGACAGACTTCACTGCTAACATCTCACTGTCCCAAAGTGTATGTTTAAGATACATAAGAGGACCTAGGTGAATATTCACTATCTAAGCATGGCATTTCCTGAAATGTGGATGGAGAAATCATCCACAGTTTTGGCCATGGAATTTTTCACACTCCAAGACTGTTCACCACAATCTGGTTTTTAGCTTACAGACATTTTTATAAGAGGGTCAATATGATCCTTATCCAGTTGCCTGCCTCTGAAGCAATGCCCAAGCACAATTCTTTGGGATTCTTCGAGTGTTGAAATACAAGTTGATACTGCACTATGTGAGCAGTTTGTGTTGTACTCTTGTCTGAAGTGTTTGAATCTGTATTAAGGCGATAACATATAGTTATGATAAAACATGTTAAGCATTGCATGCTTAAAAGAGTTATTTTGTAAATATAGTAAAAGTTTATTCCACATTTCATAATCTAAAAAAATATACTCCCTTTAGGGTGCCTACCTGAAGACATATGGGAAATCTAAATTTGGTATGGACACGAAGACAACTTAGCTGTACCTGATCCAAACTCCGCTGATGATTGAACAGAAGTCTTTCTCTTGTTCTTTTTTTTAAAACAGATTTTTAATGAGACCTTTATTTCATCCACAGCAGTAGCCTCAGTCTAGCTCCCTTGGTATTCATTGGACGTTATCATTAATTCAGCTAGGGACATAAACTAGTTCTGTTTTACAAACTATGCTGAAATACATTCATCTCTTTTATCCTGTGTCCTACTTTATGTAATTATTTATTCAACAAAATAGCTCATCCTCTTCTCAGTTTTCCTTACAGCTTCCTTTACCTTCCCTAAACCTTGCACTGCCTCCTGGAGAAACAGCCCTGTTGGAAGGTATGGGAAGATACAAAATGTGTGTTAGATTCGTTCTTCACACTCATGTAGGCATTCTGAGACACGTGCTACAGAAAGGAAGAAAAGCAGTTTAACGAACATTGCTATCAGTATGTGCTATATTTTTCTGACTTAGAGAGCAGAGTAGCTGACACATAGATTTTTTGTTTAAATTGAACTTTAAACATTTGCATTCACTGTTCCCTGGACAAAAAGCTCTGAAAAACCTACATTCATAAACTTTTCGCAGAGAAAGATGTCGAGTTTGGAGCTTTTATTTTTAAATGAATTGTCTCTTTTTCTAATTGTTTTTGGATAGTCCAATAAAAAGTACCATTCCTCTTACACAACTACATGAGGTTTTCAGCTGGGTAGCTAGATGTTAACTTAATCCATCAGGCAGCAACTTTTTTTGCTTTCTTCTTTCACACTGTGTAATGAATATCACCACTCAGCTCTGCAATTACTGTTTATTCAGCAAGAGAAATGACTTTCCTTCAAACAGCCTTGCAGGATAAGAAAAAGCATCTTCTGTCCTGTAAACCAGTGCAAAGTTCCTGTGAGAGCTGCAACTACCTCCACACTGCTTTGTGATGGACCAAGAGTGATTCATTCTCAATGTTCACTGAAACAGCCCTTCTTCTGGAAGCCCTGAAAAGTATTATTTTCAAGCTCTAATGTGGCTTCCCTTCTTGGGTCACAGCCACAGGAAGGTTTGCAGCACGAAAGCAGCAACAAGAGAAAAACGTTTTAAATAAGAACGTCCATATACAGATGCTAATCACAATATCAGATTGCATAACAAGATGCATTATGGAATGAAAACCCACTGCATTTTTTTTTAATTCAGCCAAACCAGATTTACTAATTTATTTATTTATTTAGTCATTCTAGAGGAAGACGTGTCATAAAATAGTAACAGAAAACATAATTGCTGAGTATGAGGAACACAAGAAGAACAATAATAATATTTATTTGTTTGTTTGTTTGTTTGTTTTAGCTTGGAGATAGCATGATAAGAAAAAGAAGAGATAAAGTGCAGAATTACTTCTTTTTCCGTTAAGAATTGTTTTATTACTAGAGTTAAATGTAAGAAATGTGGGTGTTTGGTTTTTTTAAATTCCACTGTTAACATAACTAAAACATTTTTCAACAGAACTTAATTTTAAGTTATTTAATTATGAGATTAAAATGCCTTTGCTTTTGTTTTTTCAGCAAGATCACTGGCAGGTCTTTGTAGAAGAAAAGTATGGAAGGCTTTAACTGTTTGCCTGTAGCAGAATGTGTGCATTTTCCCTTCACTTAGTCGGAGTGAAGGATCATGCAACTCCCATACTGTGTATCCACCTCAGGAGCAGGAGAGGCATAAAACTAGTGTCACACGAATCAGTTTTCTGAGGTTCAGCTAGGCTCCTGCAGATTTTTTACTTCTACTGTGGTTGTGCTAAAATATTTAGAGCTGTGAAAAGAAACTTCTAAAGACATTACCGCATCTTTTGGCACAAGGCTGATGGTTTACTCAGCTGAAATAACAATGCATAACAGAATTCTGGGTCTGAAGAAGGTTAAATAAAGATTCCCAGTATTAAAGCAAGAAACTCACCATATTATATCATGTAAAGGGTGAAATTCTGTTTTTATTAAAGTCAATGGCAAGATGCACATTGATTTTAAAGGAGTTATGATGTCACGTACAGGTAAAAACAAATACTCTGTAATACCTGTTGCTGCACCTTAAAAATCATACATTGACTGATACTAATTCTGTCACGGAAAATGCAAAGTGTGTTCAAGACTTTTCAACAGTGTACCAGTCACCAAATCAGTAGGAGTAATGCTAAAAATCAGTTGCTAACAGACATGAAAATCCTATAATAGAATAACAAGACAAATTGTTGCTTCTTCGTGACATATTGCTGCTCCTTCTCATTGCTGAGTGTTTTCAAGAATATATGAATGTAACAAAGTTAAGAGATTTTGACACGGGAAATTGAAGAGCAATGGTTTAAATATATTGTTGACTCATCGCAAACTGCTACACACAGTTTCTTTTTGTTTTCTAAAGTCTTGTATAATACAGAAACTAAACTCAATGAAATGTTTGAAATCAGTATATTTCCTAAACCTTGTGACATATGGTTCTGTCTAACGATAACACAGTAACATTCTGTAGACAGTTTTACATGGAGATATTTAACAAAGCAAAGTCTACTTTTGTCGACCAGCTTCTTTCCCTCAAGATTTGTAGAGATGTAAAACCACATTAAATATATGACTTGAACTTTAAAGGTCTATCCAGAAATAACAACATCATTTTTCAAGTTCCTTCTTTCTTCCTTAATTCCTTTTTTCTTCCATTTGTGATGTAAAACACAAAAATGCAGTTTCTGATGTTTTGTTGCTAACAGCTATGTAAAAAATTAAGTGCAGTACTGAGAATACATCTGCATCCAGAAGCTACGAATAGAGTTAAAATCCAGAGTCTTTTGTAAATAAAGTAGACCTTTAAAAGCTCAACTTCTTTTCATTTTCTTAGTTTGTTAAATTCAGTATAGGATAGCATACCACCTTTTCCTTCAGAGCTGTAGTATGGCAACTCATACTATATAGATATTACACTCAAAAGGTTCCACGTTTTTGAGAAGACTCAATACCACGCAAACAAATAACATATCTGTTATAACTAATACATGTAAAGGGGATGCCAGAAGTAATTAAAACTCAGCATTCTTGGAGAATTCACTAAACTACATACTGGAAAACATATCTGCTCTTGGTTCATAAAATGTCCTCAAATTCTTTCTAGTCAACCTTTTGCTGTTTTTAGGATAGAGGGACACTGAAAATGTGGACAAATGTCAATAATTAATGACTGCTGCTTGCATAAATAATCAACAGTGTATGATGAGATGCCTGTGTGATCTTTCACATGCAGTCCTAGAGATAAAGAATAAAAAAAGTGTTATTCTCAGGGCAGAAGCCTTTCCCTTTTAATTTGTCTAAAGTCAGAGGCAAGCACGTATCCCTGGCAAAGGGGAATGAAGATTCAGGTTCCTGTGTCTCTCAGAGAGAGGCTCAGAATTGAAGGGCTGGTGCTCTGGTACCAGCTGCCAGGGAGGTGCTCTTTTTCCAGAGAGTGTCTTGCTTTACAGGGACCCACACTTATAGGGCACAACGTGTTCCCAGATGCCAGCTTTTCTGCACCTAGGTGGGCGAGGAGCTACCACGAGAGCTATTGCCTATGCACAGAAATGGCCCAGAATAAGTTATTTCATTTACACTATTGCATATATGCAGAAATAGCCCAGGATGGTCGAGCTGTGTATGGTAAGTGGGACATATGCCAAGGAAGGATTACGTGGGACTTACTTGCTTTAGGGCCAGCCTCACCACTTTGTGCAATTAAGCACAGCACAGAACTCTGCCATTGCATCAAAGGAAGATGAGTTTAAAGGAGGTCTCACTAAGTCATTCAGTCTCCCATCCAAATCCAAACCAGGATGAACCATACCTACGTGCTCAATTCTGCTCTAGACATGCTGTGCAGAAGTGTTGCTTCAGTACCTTTTTTTTTTGGTCTCCTTTTAGACTCATGCACCAGTTCTCTTTGTGGTTTCTGGCTTGTGTTGCAGAGAGCAGGCTGCCCAGCAGCAGCCTGTGCAGTCTGCTTTAATGTGTGCATATCATCAGCTTCACGCTTTATTCAAATATCCAGCAAAGAAGAAGATGAAAGAAAACACAGGCTGCAATGGTTCACACAGATTATGTAACATCTGCTCTGTAATCAGTGGAAAACAATTTGTCTGCCTCATCAACGACATTACCCACATTTATATAGAAAAATAAACTGAATGAAAAATGAGTTTCAACCTTGGCAACAGATCCTCACTTCTACTTACAGAAGAGCAGAAACTGGAAATGGAAAAGGTGTAGCTGCCTAGAGTATGAAGGCTTTTCCAAAGGCAGGAATATGTGTTGCATTCTTGAGCGTGACCTGAATTCCCCCAGCACAGCAATACCTGTTGGGGAAGGCTGCAGAGAGAGCGAGCATGAGCCTTCCATGACATAAAGCACAGACCACTATGAACTAAAGAGAAAGAAACTTTCCTGCAATGAAAAATTAATGGTATTGTATATTATTTTAAAAATAGCATTGTAGTTTATGACCTGATAATCAAAATTATGCAAGTAGGTACGCACTTTATGAGGTGCTCTTTTCCATTGTGTTTCCCCACACTGAGTGCCAAGAGGCAGACGGCAATGTGACTGGTGGGGCCATACATTTGGTTTATGTTTCATTTGGGGCTAAAGGAAATGAAAACGCTTTAAATTCTTGAAATATTTACATCTTAAGGAAATCACCCTGGAAGAGGTCTTCTTTTTATGTGCAATGTAAAAATAACATCTTTGCATAGAACCCTGCCATGATGTATAAAAAACACACAATGGCATTTTGCTGTCAGCATTGTACAGCTTTAAAAAAAAGTTTCTTGCTCTGTTAGAGCTGAAATTTTTGTTAAAAGTTTTGGGAAGCTCAAAACCTAACTTAGACCCAGGTATAAAGCATCAAATGCATTAGAAGAGAATGAAGCAGAGAACCTACCCAAATAACAACATAGTGATGCACATCTGACTTAAAAGGAATTAGCGATGAGTGCTAATATATGCTTTTAAAGTCAGTCATGGTATATTACATTTGAGAAGATTGCTACATTCCAAACAGGGCAGTCAAGAAGATATTCACTGACAGCTGCCAGTACTGACTTTTTACTAATTTCTCTAATCACATATTCATTGTTTTCTTCTGTATGAAAATCAGAAGCTTACAAACACATTTCTTGTCTCTGACTTTTTGGGGTACATTTTCTGCTGATTTTTCAGCAGAGATACAAAATGGAACTTAATCCATTATTGTACCTTAGTGTCAGATTAAATAATAACGTGAAATGTCTGCTATTAATTTATCAGTATTTCAAATCAGCTAAGTTAATGGGTAAGTAGATGGTTTTTTATCATTCAGTGAACATTTGCACAGATGTAGCTTGCTCAGAGGACAAAACTGTAAACTGCTTGCAAATCTCTTCACATTTTTTTATACTAAGTAATATTGCAAAAGTGACCCTGAAAGCTGAAGTACACTTTTTTTTTTTTTTAAATCTGCCTAGTTGGGGCTGTCCAGTTCATCTTGTTACAGCAGAGATAATTTGATAAAAATATCTAGAGTTTTCTGTAGCTTAACTATTGTATTAACTTTCTATTCAATTGCTGCCAGACTTTTAGTGATGACAGTTTAGCACCTGATCTAATACTTCAAGGCATGTTTTGCTAAAATTTATCTGCAAAGGATTTAATAAAATATCCTCAAATGTCACTTTTAAGATGTCAATAATTCAAAGGAACATTTTATGAGAATATTTGAGTAATTAATCCAAACCTGTGTAAATCAATAAAAGGTTTTTCCATTGATTAAAACAGGTTTTGGATCAGGACATCTCCCAGTAAGTTCTGAGCTCAGAAGTCTTTTTAGTTCTACAGTTACTGCTGACTTTTAAAGATCTACATGTTTCCCATAAGTGTATGATGGCTTAAATTAAAAAAAAAAACACATTAATCCAAATTTCTTCTTTTCACACATACGGAAGCATAAAGTTTTGGAATTTCTCTGTATGCTTCTTATTTGGTTGGAATCTTGTGGCAAGAGGTCTCAGACATGAAAAGAGTTCACAAAAAATTATAACACGTTTCCTTGATCAATTCCAAGCCTATGTGTGTAAGGTGTTCTTCCTCTTTACCCATAAATGAAGATTTTGAGTGTCATAACATAGCTCCTAAACAGTGCTAGATATTCCCTCTACTCTGCAAGTAATAAGTAAATAAAAAAAACCTTCTGATAATTTTTTTTACCTGTATTTTAATTTGTATATATCTCTCATATCCTTTTTGAGATAAACAGTCCCTTCCTGAGGTGAAGTAGTCAATTCACAGTTCTTGTGAGCTGTATTCTCTCAGCTTGGTCTGTGACAACCAGAGTGGTACAAAGTGATTCAGATTGTGAGTGAATATTTTAGATAAAAGCAGTATTATGTGTCTTTCCAGTACTACTTTTTGTCATCATACTTATTCATCCAAATGCTCTGCTGGTTTCTTCAACACCCATGACCTGAGAGCATTCAAGGGAGTGTCTGTAATGGGCTGGCAGGTATTTTCATCCTATGGTGGCTACCACTGAAGTGTGAGGGCATCATTCCATCACTAGGGCTATCAGTCTGCAATCCTCCATAATGGAGAAAAATTATCAATCATTTATCTAAAAATGTAAGTGCACTTATCCTTAGAGGTGGCTTGCTGGCAAGGCTGACTTCCCCCTTGCTGGCAAAGGGGCCTTGCAAATTCCACACGTTGTGCCGTGGAGAGCAGCAAGTGGGCACCCCGCAGAGATCTCCTGCCCTGAATGAAGTGGCTTAAATGTCCCAAGATCTCCGGTTCAAGGTGGTGATTGAAAATTTCAGCTTGACAGCCCATGTGATCCCTGTCCTGGTGAAGATCATGTGGGAATAGGAGGAACAGATGCATTTTCCTGATGAATCAGCACCTCATTTCCTAGAAATACTCTTTTATTTTGTGATACAGGGACCAATTTTGCTCTTCAACAAAGGAGTCCATGAGCTTGCTAATCACCCTGAGTAAATCTCCATCCCTGGTAGCTCTGTCCTCATTTTAATCTGGGAAACACCTGCATACTTCTGTGGTGAACTGGAACCAGTTAGCATCCTATAATTGTCTTGGATGCTGATTATGACATTTCTGCTAAAGTTTTCAGTACATTTCTGTAGTCATTGTAACTTTGTTCCACTTCACATTCCAAGGGAATAATATGTGATTTTATTGGTGATAGCAATTTTAATTAATTGTTATTCTTCACTGCCATAGGTAATGTTTGGTAAATCTGCTTAATTAAAAAAGAATAAACACACAAGAAACACAATGTGAACTGCTGTATCTTCTTGCGTGTTTGTCTTACCTTGAAAGCAAGCAAGCAAAAGGGCAGAATTCTGTCATCTTACTATGTATTCCTCTTTGATATAGGTGTGTCTTATATATTTCGTTTTTTAAATTACCCTATTGAATTTTCAAAGCTTTTTAGTTGGCTAATATGTCCTGTAATAGCACATAGTGTTGAAGGCAAATTAATTTTTATTGAAGATTTTTTCTCCCTTGAAAAGAGAGCAAAGAATCAAGTGCACAAAAACCTGGGTCAGCATTACTGCCATAAGTGATGACAGGATCCAGTGTAGCACAACTGATTTAGTTCCTTTGCCTCAAGGTTTCTGCTGATACAGAAGATGCAGAAATCTCCAGCTTGAATAGATCCATACAGATAAGAGTTCAGCCTAAGGACTGGTAGGACACAGTTGTCTAAACATTAATGCTTCATGGGTTTTATTAAGTTAATGAGGAAGAATTAGTCCTTAAGTCACAAAATGGGTTTTAATAATGTAGGCATAGGCAAATGTGGTACATCTATGATTTTTCTTGACAAGAAAGATAACTGATTTCACTTGAATCTAGGTAGCTAGATAAAAATACTACAATATGTCATTATATGAAATGGATTATGTTAAGACTAAACAATAAGGATGTTTTAACACCTACATCTTATACTTTATTGCCTAAAACAAATGTAGTCTGAATTTGTGTCATTGAACTAGGCTAGCATTTTTCTGATCATGTGGTAACTGTAAAAGGTACTTTGCTTTAAATGCAGATGTAGTTATAATGAACTAATAAAACACAGAACACTGACTTACTGTGGGGATCACATCTATGACATATAATTTGTTAGTGGAAATTTAAATTAGATGCCTTGAAAATGTGAGGGGTACTGAAGAGAAATTTTTAGAAGCCATTCTTACTCTCAGATATCTACCTTTCAACTTATTTTTATCAGGCTAAGATTTTGAACGTTAAAGGACTCACTCATAAGTTGTATTATCTCCAGTTTTTATTTCTGTCAATGTGACCAATGAAACTCCCACTGGAGACAAGAGTACTCTGCTGTACTAACAAAATGCTTTGTAGCAAGTTTTACGATGATGTTTAACAGGAAACAACTAAGAAACATGAAAAAGGATTTGAAAATTAGAAATATCTATGGTGGCCTAAGAGCAAAGGCAGGAGAATATTTCTAGGCAGAGATAGCATCTTCTGTTAGACTTATCAGTATAGCTCTAAAATTTAGCATACTCACAGGCAGATATATTTTTCAAACTCATGATGAGGACTATGTGTGCCCAAAGGCTTGCCTGACATTTCCAACCATATCTACTTATAAACGTAGTCTTGCTTAAAAACTAGCCTCATTTTCCCTAAGCGGTTGCAGCACCTTAAATCTTTACGGAGTTAAGAATGACAAGCTTCAGTTTGTTCACCAGGATTTGACCTAGTTGGTCATTAACAAATACGGTACAGATGTTGCACTAGGTAGGAAATTTGGATTTTTTCCAGTATATCCGTTCATGAAAATCAATAAATATGTAGGAGATGACTTACTTTCCTAATTCTCACTTGCGCTTTCAAGTATGTGTGCTAAACACAGCTCTTTGCTTTTCAGGCAACACTTTCAAATTGACCCTTGATTAATATGCAGCTACGTAAACTACATAATAAAAATGCATTTTCACAAATATTAATGAGAACAAACTGTGATACCCATAGCATTAGGTATTTTTGCATTAATTATATTAATATAATTTTTATATATAAATATATATATATAAAAATAAATATTTATATTTGCTGAAGATAGACAAGTCCAAAGGTGGGAGGCAAATGGTTATGTTTTAGCTTTCAACAGCTTAGATTAATTGCATATTGAGTGACTTTCAATGAAACATGAAGATTTGCTCAGGATGTCTCTTAGAAAAAATATTCTTGTCTGTCAGAGAAAGGGTGAAATTCATCCCAGACAACAATGCTGGGAAGACCCTCCGAAGAGCGTCTTATTACTATGTTTAAGTATATTAAAGAGGAACTAAGACTTCAAATAAATAAAGACAAATGTTGAAGGACAATTTACAATAGCAAAAAGACTTTGTGACTGTAGAACCTGTCTGCAGATAGACAATATAATTGTATACTTTCAAAACCCAACAGAGTTTCTTATTTATTGATGTGTTTAGAAATTGCTCCTAATGGGAAAAATACTTGTATATTCATATGTATTAATGAACTGGGAAAAAGATACGTATATTCATATGTATTAATGAACTGCATAGTAAGAAAACAAAATTAAATTGAATAGTGTTGTATATTATTGGTGTAATTTTTTGATAGTTTTGTAAACTGTGAAAGAATGAGCATTATGCGTTCATATATTTGTTTCATTACTTCTGTATTTGCTTGATTTTACTGATTTCACATGCGAAGTTATTGTTTTCCTACAGTCCTACTAAGGTATAATTCTTACAGCACAATCACACTTTGTATTTAAACTCCAGTGTTTCAGAAAGCTAAATTGAGATTGACTACACAAGTGGAATTCATGCCCCTTTCCCATAAGAACTTTGACAGTCTTCACCTATGGAAAACATTTTATCTTTTTTTTTTTCCCAAAGGTCTTTTGCCTTGTTCAAGGAACTGAATTAATAGTAAGTCTGATTAGCAGGCAGCAACTCTTTTTTGTTCGTTTTTGTAATTGGTGGTGGTGGTTTTGGTTTTTATTATTCAGTGCACGTATACTGATCAGGCTCAAGTCTACCATAAGAGACTAATTGTTTCATTCATAAATTGTTTAGCTTACGAATTTACACTTCCTTGTTCTGTTGCACATCAGTTTTAAGTATAAAGTTACGCTTTAGAATACATCCAGTTAAGAATAAAGGGTTTGAACTGCTGCCTTTCCACTTCATCTCAGGTCTCTTCATAAACGCTTCCAGTTTCCTTTACCTCTTGTTACTGAACAGAAATCTCTTAGCGAATTCCTTGTGAACAATGTGGCTCTTGAAGAGAATACCACAACTAGCTGTTAAAGTTCAAGAGAGAATAAATACATCAATAATGTTACTTGCTGTTCATATTGGAGAATATAATGCACAACTTCAGAGAATGAGCAGTAAGCAATAACATTTGATTTTAGGCCCAAAAAAACCCCATGCAATAAGGACTTAAAATGTATAGTAANGGGGGGATTGGACTAGATGATCTTTTGAGGTCCCTTCCAATCCTTAACATTCTGTGATTCTGTGATTCTGTGATATCACATTTTTGTGTTCACGTACAGAATTCCCTGGGAATGGTGATCCAACAAACCATGCAAAATATTGTTGTTAGTCCAAAAAGAAAGTAGGAGAAAGATGCCAGTAGAAAGATACCACTTTTCATTTTTGTGTGTCTGTGTATTTATTTATCTTAAAACATCTTTTAGATTCAATAACTCCCTACTTGTTGAGATTGGGAAACAAAGGCTGAATAAATTCAACATCATGACGAAAGATTAATTTCATTCTGTCTAAATAAAATTTATCAATCCAGCCCTTCTCTGTAAGTGAACAATTTCAAATCTATGCCTCAGGCACACAGTTGCTAACCCTGGGCCATGTGTCACGAATACACATCTTGATGCCTGCCTCGGTTTCAATAATTAATGTTGACTCACAACTTGCCACACTAAAATGAGACTCTGTTTATATTTTATCTTCCTCTTGCTCCTTCCAGCTTATTTGGGACATGCTAGAAAAATTTAGGACTCCCAAAAGGCTTTATCAGAAGCAAGAAACAAATCTACAAGACTCTCAATGCTGCAGAAGATACGGTAGTTTCACTGATAACACTACAAAACTACTATAATAACTACTGTGTGGTCATACCTTCAGGTCTCTAAGTATAAAGGCAGAAATTAAGAGATAACTAGTTCACCAGACCTTTAGGAAAATGTTCATTCTCTAGAGGAAAAAGATAGGATTAGCTATTAGGAAAAAAGAGAGAAAATTATCATCTTGCAGATCTTCGCTAAAAAACGTGGCATGTATTCTTTCCTTTGTCGTTAGATGTTAATGTGTTTGACACAAACCATTATTTTGACTTTCCCACCTCTTGTCCAGTCTCCCAGCAGCACACTTACTGCCTCTCAGCTAAAGCAGCAGTGGACTAGCATGGCAGGGCAGGAGTGGAGCCTGCCTTGTTCTGACCATGGTCAGCACTAAATAATGAGCCCATGAAATGAACATTTTTCCAAGTGCCAGTCTGATTATCGCAACAGAACTAAGGCTTTTGCTGGTGTCCTCCAAAAAAAGGACCAAAGAAAAAGTGATTAGCAGCCAGCAGAAAGTGAAGAGACACTATGAAGAGCAAGATAAATCATCATTGCAGGTCTGTCAGAACTAGCTTTGCAAAGCTATCGATCACGAATGAAAGTCAGCAATTCAAGTGATGTCTATAGGTGGTTGCTGCGGTCTGACTAGTATCATAGGCTGAGGACTAATATAGGAAGTGGCTTGTGAAAATATTTAACAGTCAAAGATCACTTCCAATTTTGTACGGAACACATTATGTCACACAGGCAATGCAATAAAAATGATCAGATGAGAGTTATTTTTACAGGGAATTTAAGCATACTTACTAATACAAATGAACCCTCACTTTCCCACCCCATGACTCCTGGATGATATGAAATAATCTGAGCGCAGATTGATTTTAACAAAGCAAAGAGTATGCCAAATTTACTGAAAAGTGTGAAGTGACAATCAGGTCCTAGTCCTCAGAGGGTTTATCAAAACTGATGTAAAGGTGAGCTTTTCCTTAATTCAATCAATATTATTTTTTTCACATTTTGACATGACTCAGGTCTCTGGTGGACCTGGCTCCACATTAGGCAATCAGACAACTTAAGACATATTGCTACCAAATAAGGTACTAATATGTACTTTAAAACAGGGTTCCCAAAGATGTTGCTGTGGAGGAGCTCAGCAATCATTTGGAACGTTTTGGATGCCAGACTACCAAATTGCTCTGAGAACCTGTACTTAAGTGGAGATCTGGCTGGAAAACATATTCACAGATTTAATAGCTAAAGGAGAAATGCTCTGTTCCACACACAGCGTGCTGGGTTACAGCTTTTTCTACTTTTTTGTTTGGGTTTTGTGTTGCAGAAACACATGCTCACTAACTCCCTGATGCATCTTGTTCTTTCTTGTGTTTCCAGTTGCTTGTACAACTGAGTCTGTGTCTACATTAGCCCCACAGACACACAGAAGTAGCATCTCCTCGTAAGAACTGATCTTGAGGGCAAAACCAGTGTTGCTGAGGCATTGTCATCCGTGTTATATGCACCTCAGGGGTTTTCCTTCAAGTTGACTCTACCCTGACCCCTTGGACTGACTCCCTTTGCCACTGGCATGCATTATGTATGCTCTTAGGATATGCCTTTTTTTCATGCTGAGGGATCCTAGGCTCCCAGGCTGCTCCACAACATAACCTAAAGTGCTGTGGATGGAGAAAACAGGGAGATTCACTTCAAAAATACATTTCTTATCTGAGCTGAAGTACTGATGTGAGTTCACCCTTTGAGGATGTATCTTCAGATTCCTTGAGATGGTGTTTCTGAGCACGTGAGCCAGCCCCATGTCTGTCTTTCTGTGTGGATATTGTGATTATGACTGAACATTGCTCGCAATGTGTGGGACAGGGGGGAAAGACTCCTTATGTCCTCCATATGTTACATACCTGCTCAGAAAGACTTGCTACTTAGTTACTAAGAAAGTTAGTTGTAGAAACCTAAATAAATACTATCATATTGACAGCTTGTAATATCCTTTGCTTACATAAAGTAGAATATATTATTACTAGAAAGAATCATAACACTTTCTGTTCCCAGTCTCTTTTCATTTTTTAAGAAAATAATAGAAATAACAGAAATAACACAAACAGTGTTTTAAGAGCCTAAACACATTAACTGATACCCTGAAAAGCAGACAGTCTTTTGCTTGAGACTCACAGAAAGTAGTATGCCCAAGCAGCATGTAACATGAAGGTGACTGGGAGGTAGAACAGCATTGTCGTAAAGTTAAGCCTGGGCTCTCACTATAGGGTTGTCCTTCTCAAAATACAAGATATATTTCTCTGAGCCTTCACTGCCTTGACACAAATTATAATTGTCAGGAAACTCTTTCCAGCTCATAGCCAAGACAACTAGAAATATCTGGCTATCTGTTGCTCCTTCACGAAACAAGGTGTTGTGGGCACTGGGATTGCTCTTCAGGCTCAGTAGGGAAACGAGGGTGACAAGAAGGATCAGCAATCTCACCAATTAGTGGTACTTGCAGGCAAATATGTTTTCAGTTTCACATTCACTTTTCTTATTTATTCTGTGATTGAAATTAAAATGCCTCAGCTATGTTAGTTTAGGTGGAAATCTTTTTATTGCAGCTACATAACGCTTGCAATTTTTTTTTTTTCCTCCAAGGTGCTAGAAAGCCTTTTTGGCCAAACAGAGAGAAAGAGGAAAAAATAATGAATGTTGGCACTCTGAAAACAAGGACAATGATTACTTGAATGAGTGGAGTATTTGTATACTTTAAANATTTTTTTTTTTTCCTCCAAGGTGCTAGAAAGCCTTTTTGGCCAAACAGAAAGAAAGAGGAAAAAATAATGAAAAAATAATGCACTCTGAAAACAAGGACAGTGATTACTTGAATGAGTGGAGTATTTGTATACTTTAAATCAAGTTTTTCCATTTACTTAAATACAGGTGCAGAAAGCAATGCCTGCCCTGCCTCCAAGTACAGCACTTTTTGTTTTGCTATCTGAGGGACAATCCCTACAGACTATGTGACTATAACAGTATGATCATTTAGTTCAAAATCTTCTGACGATAAAGATGTTAGAGCAGTCTGTCCAGAATAGTCACTCAGTTGTCCTAAGTAGAAGGTTTGAATTTTAAACAAGCAAAAAGGAATAGATCACTGTGAAACAGAGTCTGAAATTTCGTCCCCAGTTCATCATAACAAAAAATGAATACAGGAAATGGACGGAAAGTCTAGATTTTATCTTTGAGGGGAAGAAATAAGCTTTGAAGATGGTACACAGAGTACTCTGTGAGATGCAGTTACATGAGTAAAACCCCTGAGTTTGATAGCTTGCTGTCAATAACTTGTAGGGGCCTTTATATACTTAATGAGTTACCCTTTAGAAATATGACTGAAACCAACTGTGAGTCTGTTGTTTGTACATGATATTTTGTACAGCGTTTTCAAGGACTCTGTTTTCAACTTTGGCTCTGCTCGAGGCTGTCCTGGAGAAGAGAACACCCAGGCCAGAAAAGCTTGTCTGCAATGTGCCCACCCTTCTTCATCTCTGTTAAAATACCTGCAGAGCACAGTCCACTGACTGTAGGGAGTCAGTTGTAAACGCAAAGCCAGAGGTGAACAGAACAAAGGAACAGCTTGAAATGCTATAGGTAAATTATGGTGAAATGGAGAGGTCGTAAAATTTTTTTGAGTGAATTCAATGTGATGAAACGATGCGATAAAGTAATTAAATTACAACCTATTGTAAGACACTGAAATTAATGATGGGTAGAGTAATAGGATTTTAGGAGAAAGCTACTTTAATTTATGGTAGAGATGACAAATTTCAGGCTTGGCTTGATTTCTGAATATCCATGAAGATCACATGTATCGACTGTTAGAAAAAAAAAATAGCTACTATGGTCTTCTAACTGGAAAAAAAATGCACCTTTTGCGTTTTCATATTCAGTCACTAATACTGATGTATTTTGGTAAATATAGAGACAATTTATTACTTTTTTGCATATTTTGGGACATATTTATTTAACCTACCCATAGAAGATAATTTTTCAGAGGTGTATTTTTTTCATGGTTACACCCAACATTGAAATATGCAACACAAGATCTGAGGAAGTCCTGCAACTTGGCTGTAACTTTCGCATCTGACTACTGAACAGTGGTGTCACCTTTTATAACAAAAAATTACTTTAGAAGTAAGTCTTATAATTTATGCAGCAAGTAGTAGACTTGGCACTCTCTTTTTATCAGAACTCACTTTAAAATCTGAAACTGAATGTAAAATAATGAAAGATGTATATGAATTTGGCAAAAAGATTGATGAGCTCCCAGGAGAAGATGGTATTTTTGCTACATGTTGACCAATTTCATGATGTCTATTGCCTGTTTTAATAGCATAAGTGTCACTAGTGTATTTATGAGTAGGAAAACATTTCAGCAGAGCTGGCAAGCAGCCTCCTCTAGCATATCTGAATAACTCAAAAGTATTTATGGGAACTTGTCTTTCTTTGTATGTATGGTAGGGGGCATTTCAGGTTACTGGTGTCCATGTTAGTCTTTTAAAAAAACTTGAGTTAAATATCTCTTCACCATCCAAATTAAAGACCCATTTCCATCATCTGGAAGAGCTACATACAGTTTGTTATGTGATAGTCAGGAGGTTAAGAGAATTATCATTGTCAGCAGTGCATCCTTTCGAATGAAGCCATCTAGGTCGCATGGTACTATATAGGGAAGAAAACAGAGCTAATTTGGTTGATGAAGTTTTAATATTTCCTGTCATTATATGAGAAGAAAGGGTGGTTGGAATCAGACTTCACATTATTCTTCTAAACTGAAATAAGAAAATTGTTCACATTCTCTGCTAAAGCATGGACAAAGAGTTATTTATTCGTTAAACACAAATCAGATTGTATCAGCCTAAAGGATTCAACAAAAAATATTGGGGGACTACATTAAGAAATGTCTTAGGTCTTATTATTATGTGAGATATCACTATATTTTAGGACTGTACCAACTTTGCACATGAATAATCAATTCAGAGTCAGTGCTGTTTCCCAGTTATAGCAGCTCTGAGTAGCTCATTAGTCTTTTCCTTGCACTATCCATTCTATTCCACTTTATCACCACGTTCTATCACCATTCTATCCCACTTTAATGAAGCTCAGGGCTTCCTTAAAGTGCTGCCTTCACTTTCTTCAAATAATCTTCAAAGAATATTTTTATCTGGACAGAGGAAAAGTCACATTGCTTTACAAACTGGCTCATTATGTTGGGCAGAGTGGTGGGTGAGGGGGCTACTGGTATTGCCAGACATTTAACCAGTTTGGCTCTTGCTCTGCGTTTGCTCATGCACTTTCTCATCTCTAATCTGAGTCTGAATCTGCCCTCAATGTTATCTCTGGGTAATGGGTGATATTAGCTCACAGGCATCCATCTCCCCCACAAGACCATTTTGTTCCTATGGCTGCGCTGTTGCCCCACTGGGATAAAATTAAACCATCTTTGAGGGTGTGCAGCTGCAACACTTCTGCACTCTGGAAGCAGCTCATCAGGATACAGGTTGTCATAGGTGCTTGCTATGCCTCCAAATCACTGCTGGCTGTTCAGCCCTCTAGCAAACAGTCTGCACAAAACCCACAAAACACAGTGAGAGGATCTGACTCAAAATTGCTGGAACCAGTCAACTTTTCTTCAAATGGGTTCAGTCGGTACTGGGTTTCATCCTAAGAGCCTGAAATTGTGAAGGATGTGGTCATGAACCTGATTGCCTGAGTTTAAATTTTGCTGCTGAAATAAGACAGACTATTCACAGGCTTAGGGCCACATATTTATTTAGATAACTTGCTGGCAAGTGTCACAAGACAATGTGTCGAAGTACACACACACATGCTCATTAAAAGCAAATCTTCCATATGGAATTCCATATGTGTACCTCTCTATGTGATATATCTGAGTTTATAAACTACAGCATCAGCAGAATGGGGAAAATGATAATTTATCTCCTGCCATCGCATTTTTTTTCTCCCACCTCAGGCCAAACAACTAGAAGCAACTGTATTTATTTTCTGGGGGGAGGATTGAAATGGATCGTTCCCCTATTGAGACCCAGATCAGAGTTGCAAATGTTACTGAGAAACTTGCAAAGAGCCTTGTGTGCTCTATACGTGTGTGATTATGTTTCAAGTTTTTACTGAAGCAGATACAAACCTCAAACCCTTGAGTGACCCAAATACCAGCCTAAATACTTGGTACTTGGAAATATTGGACATAATTTCCCCCAGTGTAACATTCTTAATTTTCATGGTAGTGTGACATCAGCAGAATCCAGATGTCAGACCTGGAACCTGTGAGCTGGAACTGCATCGTATTGGTTTAGCTGCTGCCTCTTGGGGCTTTCAGTTCCCAGCTGTTCCTGTAGGCTTCAAAGGGAAGTAATGTCTAGAAGAAATTTATAGCAAATTGAAAAGGTACCAAATGATAAATGTTTTAGGTTTCAGGTTTACTATCTCGGATTTTAAGCTGAGGTTGCAAATATAGTATATATGCCTTTTTATATGTACTCTTTTTACTGTGCTGTCAGAAATGCGAAGAAAATTCAAAAATATCTAAGCAAATGAAAAGTATTTCTGCCAATTCTCAGTGCAACTGAACCTTTTCGGTTTTATTTAACTTCTTCTACAAACCAAAAGCTATTTTCAGAGGAGATAAATTATATTCGCTGCAGGAATGCCGAAGTTTCTCAGATAAAAGGGCAACTTTTGCTGGAAGACAAGTGTATAAAAAAGTATACTGTTTATTCTACTGCAAAAATTATCAGTTTAAAAGCCTTCATACTGATTAAAATGGCAAATACTGTATATATTTATGAGAAAAACATGTCACAGATCTATTTGATGCAGTGCAAATAAAACAATGTGACAGTTTCTAGAACCATCTCCTGACTGTTGAAAGTATATAAAAGGTAACATAGTCAAATGGCAAAACTACCTTTTCACTTATCTACCATGTGTAGAGGGAGGGAAGAACGAACAGTGTCATGCCCCACGTAGGCTCTTTACCTGAAGCTTTTCAGCAAGCAAAGGCAGATGTTTCACAAACAGTGAGATGAATGCACAGTCTATCCAGCACAGAAGAACCAGTGTGAAAGGACACATACTTGGTACATTATTTTGATATAGAATTAGTAAGGAGGAAGGACAGAAGTCTCTGTTCCATTTGGAAACTGCAAGGTTAAATGCCACTCTGTATTTAAATCAGGTTATAAATGGACAGTCTAGCCCTTAAAAATATGTATTTAAAAAATTAAAACCATAAATTCAACATTTATGTTATCATTTTCTGTTTAAAATTCTTTATTTGGTCCCAGTAAACACAGCAATTAGTTAACTAATTCCTTTAAATGTAATAGACATTATTGGTGTTTGTGTAAAAATCTGATCTGTGCATTTAATTTTGTTATTAGCTGCAGTACTAATTAGACTGTATTGTAGCAGTACGGATTGGCCTCTTTCTGAAGTAGTACAAAATTTTAAAACATCTTTGATACATAAATATACCTAAATATAAGTTCTGGAGTGGGAGAACCATAACTGCTAGAAGTAGACTCATTGACATAACTTTCCACTTTAACGCAAAAGTAGATCATAACTGATTTTTTTTTTTTTTAATTGGGCAATTATGAGACCTCAGACTCCAAAGAATAGTGATTGCAACAGTCAAGAGTGATACAGCTTCTGTTTGATGATAACCACACATATTTATAATTTTCTTTTAAACTTTCTGTGTACCGCAATCTTTCAATAAGTTACTCAGCAAGAAAAAAGCCATTTGCCTTTTCCTAATAAGATATGGCACAGAGAAAGGGCTATGAATTCTGCAAAACAAGGCAAACAGTACTTTGAACTGTGGATCATTTCCTTACTGTAGTTTTCTTAAAGACTATGATTTCTCATTTCCTCTGGCACAACCACAGTTTCTTAGTTCATACCCAGATGAG
The DNA here is from genome assembly GCA_013399365.1 of Pampusana beccarii. NCBI lineage: Eukaryota > Metazoa > Chordata > Aves > Columbiformes > Columbidae > Pampusana > Pampusana beccarii. The sequence goes on along the minus strand of VWYH01004149.1, from coordinate 482,607 downwards.
ATCAAATCCTTTCAAAATTAGCCTAACAGAGATATTATTGTTCTATGGAGGACAAATGTGATCCTAATAGAATGTTACAGGAGTTATTATTATTAATAATTATATCCTGTAATACACTCCAGGAGCCCTGGGAATTATTGGATCCTATTGTATGCTGTAATATCGAGAAACAGTCATCCCGTGTTTTCTCCTCCCACACATACTCAGCTAAAGCAGCTCTCATAGACAAGAGATGCAAAGTTTTTATTTTGCTAAGGTCATTTACCAACTGCAAAACCCTGCACCTGGGATGACACAACCAAAGACCCCAGTACGAGCTCGGATCTATGTGGTTCGGTAGCAGCCCTGATGAAAGGGATGGGGGATTCCTGGTGGAAGAAGCTGAACGTGAGGCTGCAGAGCGCTGCTGCAGCACCAAAGGCAAACTGGATCCTGGGCTGCATCCGCAGGAGCGTTACCAGCAGAGATAGAGATGTGACCATCCCGCTCTACTCGGCACTGGTCAGGCTGCACCTGAGTGCAGTTCTGGTCCCCAGAATTCAAAAAAGGAGTAAACAGACTGAAAAGGGTCAAAAGGAGGGTGACAAACATGGTCAAAGAGCTGGAGAACCTGCCATATGAGGAAAGACTGAAGAAGTCAGGTTTTTTTCTCCCTAGAGAAGCCTCAGGGGGGACCTTGTCGCAGTATTCCAATACTTAAAGGGTAGCTACAAAGGGGACAGAGGATGTCTCTTCACAAGGAGCCACATGGAGAAGACAAAGGGAAAAGGGCACAATTTGCACCATGAGAAGTTGCATCTTGACATAAAGAAGATATTTTTTACTGTGAGAACAATCATCCACTAGAACAATCTCCCCAGGGAAGTAAAGCCCCCATCACTGGAGGTTTTAAGATGCAATCAGACAGGGTGCTAGACAATCTCATCTAGGCTCCCTTTCCTATGAAAGATTGGACTAGAGGACCTTCTGAGGTCCCTTTCAACCTGGGATGTTCTACGATTCTATAAGACATTTCTTCCTTGAAGGTCAAGGAGTAACCACAGTGCACAATAACGGGTTGAATCAGAATCACTGAAATATTTGCGTTGCAAGTAATCTCTGGAGGTTGTCTGGGACAACCTGTACTGAAAACAGGGCTAATATCACATTTCTCAGGACCTTTTCCAGCTAACGTTTGAAATCTAAAAAAAAAAAAAAGGTAAATTTAATTGCCTCACCATGTTGAGCTTGACCGCTCTGTGATTTTTTTTCCTTATGTCTAGTAGGGATTTTTTTTTGCTGCATCTTGTGACTGTTGCCTTATTCTTCCACTGTACACCTCTGAGAAGCCCTTGGTTTTGTCTTCTCTACAACTCCTTTCTAGGTGCTTGAAAACAGTAATTAGATCTTCCCTGAACCTATTTTCTTCAGCTCCCTCAGCTTCACTTTTTAAGACATATGCTCCGTGCCCCTGAACACGCTGGTGGGTGTCTCCTGGACTGTCTTTAGTTCGTTGATATTCAGCTTGCTCAAGGGAAGGAGGATTAAAACCAGGAATGCAAGGTTGAATATATAGCCTTACCACAGTGCCAGGCAAAAGGCAATAATCACTCAAACTGCTGCTCATGCTCCCAACAATGCAGCCCAATGTGCTTTTAACTTTTGTTGCAGGAGCACACCACTGGCTTGTGCTCAGTAACACAAACAGGTTTAACCTTAGCAGCCTGGATATCAGGGAAAGCACAGTGCAGCTGCAGTCACAATCATGTTTGGGACCTACTAGCATGGCCTAAACAACCTGATTTAGAGCTAGCTTAGCTGTGTTTTCAAAAGTAGAAGTCATACAGCATATGTTTACCCCAAGTCTCAGCTATTGCAGCAAGAGGCAGCAACATACTGGCTTAAAGACGTCATCACTTCATTGGTGAAATACATGGAGAAAAGCAGCACAAATGATGTGGATGATGTGCAGCCATTTGGAAAAAAGGCATGCTACCTGCTATGTGACGTTGGAGAGTGCTGAGAGCTGCTGATGGGGGACACTGCACAAAGTCACACAGTTTCTGATTTCTATTTTGACAAGCTCATTCAGTCCACCCCCTCACCCCGAGGCAGGCTCAGCCGTCGCTGACTCCATCATTCCTGGCTGATGTTTGTCTCATCTGCAGTTGAAAACCTCCATCTGGCAGGTTCTCTGGGCAGCTATGCCCTTGCTTCACTACCCTTATGGTTAGAAGCAAATTCCTAATATCCATCCTGATATAGAGCCATCCATCTAGGCGTCCAGAAAAGAGATCTATTAAGATAACAGACAGATATCTGTGTGATGTGGTTTACAAGCAGCTGGCCCTGCTTTGGACCAACTTCCACAGACTAAATGACATCTTGGGGCCCTTCCCAGCCCTATGTGCTACGCTTTCTCTGGTTGTTGTGCTGCTTTCAGGAAAATTATTTGATGGCTAAATCATCTGGAAGTTGTCATTCTGCATGAGGCTGAAGGGAATACTAAAAGATGACAGTGAGACAAATGCCATATTGATGAAACAAAGGTTAAAAGCATGCTATAACAGTGACCTTCTTAGGATGTGATTTTATATCCCCCTAGATAATACATCAGCTCAACTGTGGATCGTCTGCCCTGTTTAAAAAAGGAATAATAGTTTATACTTAAATATCAATTTGTACATAGAAAATAAATAATTATAGCAAGCCAACATCTTTTAATACATAAAAACAACTCTACAGTTAACCCAGAAAGAGTGTACTAGTCACGCAAATCTTTTGCAGGAAGGAATGTAGCTGTGTCCCTAGTCTAGTAGAGAAAATTTCATTTCACATAAAGTAATTTGGAGGCCTCATTGTCATCTCTGAACAAAGTTCACTGAATTGGATCTATGTCTGCATAAAGTTCTTCTACATCATATAGAATGTAATTATTGCTGTTGTGCTAATGGAACAGGTACAGTATTCCGAAGACGTCAGCTGAAGAACACCGATTTGCTTAATTATACCTTTTTCAAGGGTTTGAGAGGCAGAATTGCTCTAGGCTTTTTACATGTGTGGTCAACCTCTGCTTCCCTGAATCCGTCCAGAGCTTCCTCGGCATGACTGAGCCCTTTAGCATTCTGCACAACTGCGGGCTAATCTAATCTATGGGCTAATCTTATGATTGATCTTATGATTGACAGAATTCATTAAAATTACCTATGTTTATCAAGCAACATTTCAAACAAAATGTAGAAAACCCATGTAAAGGTGTACTACCCATATATTTATTTTTCTTTTGATTGGCTTTTTTCCACAGAGAACTTATTAAAAAAAATCCAAATATAAACTATGCCTATAAATTTATTGTACTTGGTAAATAGCAATAACAACGCCTTTAATTACTGATGAAGAAGAGAGAGGCGTTAAAATACTAACATCAGCTCTTGAACAATTGAAGTTACGTAAATGTGCAGCCATTACTGTCAGCGACTCAAAAAATTAGTTATGAGTTGAATTCTTGTCAAGTTTTGAACCAAACACAGACAAACTCATAGACTCGCTCATTTAGAAGGGTTTTTAATTGAATGCTATATTCTTCCTATTCTTCATTGCCTTTTAGAAACTTAAATTGCTTATATTTACTTTCTCTCATAGAATCAACATCACATACACAATAAAATCCATGTTTGGTTTCTCAAACTTAGAATGAGTGTTATAATAGACTGTGAAAACGTGCTTGCACCATATTTTGCGAAAGTTATTTCATTATATCCTGACTGTCTACTAGATAAAGATTGGTGAGCAAGCTGTGAGTTTGAATGCTGCCGTCCCTTCCATGTTTCAGCGGCCATGTGCCAGCAGGCAGGCAGGCAGCCCTGGATGGACAGACATACCAAACAGCTGCGAGACCGCAGAACCTGCATGACACATGCAAAATCCTTTGAGAATCTGAGATTTAGGGCTTTATCCAGACCTCAGTGCCATATTAGCAGAATACTAACATTTCCATTCTTTTCAACCTTTGTCTCCTTTAACTGCTGAAATACGTGAAGCCTTGGGAATAGAAACCATTTTTAGTGGTAAGCTTCTCATCTATTTTTATGTATATTTAGAAGGCATCCATCTTTACGAAGGAAGCACTGCAGTTTTAGGTGGTAGCTCCCCTGCTCTGCACTGCATAGTTTGTGATGAAGTTGCTGTGTGCTGGCTGAGCCACCTTCCCTTTGCTGACCCCAGCAGGACACCTGGATGACTGTATTATAAAAGTGCCCAAAATCCCACCCAGGACTGCCAGGATGTACAACAGCTGACTGGAGCCATTACCCTGGTCAGGACTACGAGGCGGGTCAAAAGGCCTTCGATTAAAACAAACTGTCACACCTTGTACGATGTGGGTCTACTAGTATTTGTTGCTTCAAATGTATTTCCAGATGATGCTGCAGCGCTGCAGTGAACATGGCAATGGAGGGACCAGGACGTTACTTTCTTCGTCACAGCTCTCATTTCACAGTCTTAATTGTTACTTATGAGGCCCTTGGTAGCTCAGACTTCATTGAATGCCTTACTCAGCTAATGGCTGGTACCATTTAAATTAATTAAGCAACATTAAACATTCATAGCCAAGATTTTTAATATTGTAGTCTTAAAACAGGGATTGTATGAACAGATTTTTTTAAACTGCTAATAAGAAGTCAGTGCAGGGTGCAAGACCTTAGCAGTGACTCTCTTTCTCAGCTACCAGATTGTTAATTTTGTTACCAGTCACAGCAGGTTGCCAGTGCCAACCAGAGACTAAAAGTTTTACTGGATTTATAGATTTCTTCTAGGTAGCAAAAAAAGCCACTGTACCTTCTGTGCTTTGGCATGCAGATAGCACATAAAGAGAATGACAAGACTCAAAACCTGTATAATTTTTGCAAGCCTCTGTTGCTTCCTCTGTTTAACAATTGCTTAACAAGAAGTTGATCTTTCAGAACTGGTGCATGACATACTAATAACAAGTTAGCAAGTAAAGTGATTTTCTGCCATGTAAATGCAATACTTAATGCAAAAATAGATTATTCTAGAACAAGTAACTTTGAGGACTACATGATTAAGTGAGTAATGAACGATTTAATTCTGAAGGCACAGATTCTATTGGAAATTATAATAGTTAACATTAAAATTATCTTTAATCAGATAACCTTGATGCTCTTCACAAATAGTAAGATAATTGTAAATACCTTGTCAAGACTGTTGAATGATGATTAGATCTATTTAAACAATATAGAAACTAAAGGCCTAGGAAGACAAACCTAATTTCCTGTTTAGGCTCAAGGGCAAAAGTTGAGACAATAGAAGAAGGCCTGATCAGGTAGGAATTTGAAGGAAACATACTAAATATTTTGAAATTTAAGAAAGTTTGTGTGAAGACTGGATCCAAAGTCCACATATTTTGGTAAGTACAAAAATTTGTAACAGCTCCTCATGATACAGTTTTGCCTTTCTGCTTTTGCTGAAGCCTCATTTTACGTGCTAGACAATCCCTTTTGAAATCTAAACTTGAACACTAACTCCTTTCTTTAGCCTTTCTTCACCAAATCCTGCAGCCCGCTTTTGTCTTTTACTCACCAAACCAGTAAAATACTGAATACAGACCCTTGGTTTTGTCATTCTAGGTTGTTTGAGCCTTAGTTAAAATGAAGAGTGACATAGTATTTTGAAAACCAAACCAAACCAAACCAAACATACATTTCATTGGAAGTAAGCAGAAGAACATGTATCCAACGGATAGAAGAAATGAGAGTGTGGGGGACTGCAGTGGGTCCTTGGATACCCTGACGGAGGGTATGAGAGCAGAGATTGACCTTGAAGATATTAAGGTGTACCCGTGAGAAGGAAAGGAGTAAAAGAGTAATATTGGCGATAGCAAAATTAGCCAATGATATGTTACTATTGCAGCCTGTAACTGATAGCAAAAAGACACATGAGCTGGTAAAGACTATATAAAAAAGCATTTGTGGCAATAAATGGAGACTGCTGTTTGTACATAAAAAGAACTTTGTCTATGTCGTTTGTCCATCTCAATTACAATATAAGAGGTTGCAGGAAGCACAGAAAATCAGGAATTCTGGAAAAGTGAAGAATTTAAACTGCAGAGAGGTGAAATAGGAAGGTTCATAACACCAAGAAACAAAGCAGACGGGTGGAGGGAATTGAGGAGGGAAATGATGCTACACTAGAATAAAAGGCTATACGTTGTTTTTCTTCCCCTAAATAAATAATAGTTAAAAAATACAAGGTCAAGGAGAAATAGCAAAAACATAAAATAAAATGGAACAAAGCAAAGAATGAACGGGAAAGGGAATGGAGACAGATCAACAAAAAGGGAATAAGATATGCATTGAATAGAGACAGAATGGAGAAAAAGAAAAAAAAAAGCCACATTTTGTGTTTAGACACTGATACGTATTTTTAGTACAAGTTTAATCTTTTGTGGCAGCCATAATTATGCAAAATAGCAATCTGCATCCTAAATATCTAGCAAAAGCAGAAGTACTGGTTTACAGTCTTCCAGAGAACACATACAGTGTGTCATAAATTATGACATTTTTCAGCATGATAGCTGTCATCATCAGTCTGTTCAGAAATTCAGTGATTAAGATTTAGCTAAAGCCTCTGTAATTTTTATAGCACTTACGTGGCATTGCTCTTGTTCAGACACGGTGATTTTTAAATGAAAGGCTGACACTTGATGATATCCTGAAATCAATAAGCTGAAACATCAGCCAGGAATAACGGGGGAGTGGAAAAATAATTCGTTTGCTCCTTAGTGAGCTGCAACCATTGCTACGTCCTCTCAAATAATACTTTACGCGCCACACTATCTCCCTTAGTAGGAGACTACGGTGTAAAGGAAACTGCCAACCTAGAAGGCTTTGTAATCTAAAATAGTAGGATTAAAACCAGCTGTAGTTGTTGGGTGAGAAGCTTGACTAAGAGCAAGCCATAGACTCTCTACTGCTGTCACAGCATCTTTCCCCTAACATTTGCCAGTTTATTTGTTCTTACACTAAGGAATCATCACAGGCTTCTTATTGGACATTGCTTAAAAACACGATATATTGGACTAGTAATTCCAGAAGAAATAAAACAACACTTTACTGCCCTGAAGTGCTTAACCCCATGACACCTGCTGGGAATGAAATAGGCTGCGATATTTCCCTCAACAACAGAACTGAAAAGGTCTTGAAAATAGCAACAGCTCTTTACAGCTAGCAGACTCAATTTTAAAGAGGACAAAACCCCAAACCCAACCCATCCCCAAAAAGCTGGATTAGAAACAAGCTGTATGGTATATAAGATTTATATCTTAGCTACAATAACTGAGTTTAACCAAAGGAATAGCACAGGAAACTACTATCTTTTTCTTAGAAAGGGGATCCTGATTCTAATATTGCATTGATTGCTGTCACCATAAGTTGGCTTGATCAAATACTTTTTGGTATGTGGATAATGGAACATTCAGATGTAGATCAAATCTTTCATGCCAAAAGGTAACCAATGGCAAATAATGACATCAAAACATGTATGCTTTTCTGTAAAGTAACATTTAGATAAACATCATCTAAAATTCAGCTAATATTAATTCAACAAAATTGTGCTGACATTCTCTCTCAAGAAGAATAAATACCATGGTAATCTATTTAGCAGATGAATATAAAATATCTTGGTTTGTTGAGATGTACTAGACATTTCTCAAATATTTAAGTAAAAGGGCTTCATTCATGATTGGGTAAGTTGGGCACATGAGTATTGCTAAAATGGTAACACTATAGATTTTTTGTCTGCACTAAGCTTCCCAATTCTCTCTTCAAACATTTGAATAGTGCGATTAGCATCTTCATTTGGCAAGGGAAAATGTTAACATTCAGATGGAACTCATCTAATTTTAAGCATTATGGAAATTAATATGCAACTTCCTATAGAATGGACTTAATCAAGCTCTTATTATTGTGATATCTGCATATATTTAATTATAGCTAGTTACACTGCACATTTCATAGAGAACTTTGTAAGGGCATGCAGAGTGTGGCCATTGTCATTCGTTGAAGACCTTTTGTCTGAACGTTGTAAGGTTCTTTTTTGTACAGAACTTTAAGACAGTAATCAGTTTGCGAGCTGAAATAAAGATTCCTTCCAAAAAAACTCAAAATAACCAGCGTATTCAAATAAAACTATTCTTTATATTGAGAATTAATTTTGTAGCTGTTATTTTAGCCTACTATCAAACTCCTTTCTTATTGTTGCTACCTGATTATCAGGTTGTTTGTACCAAGTTTGGAAACATTTTCTGTTGTGGGCTGTTACCTTTTTCTTCCATATGGTAAGCCTGACAGCTGTTGTTTTTTGGAAAGTTTACTCTTTTAAAATTACTGATAGCACTGTGCTGTGTCTCTGCTGCAGATTCAGTGAAATGGAAATGAAGGAAAGGTGCTACTCAAAACAAACAGAAAGCTGATATAATTGCTTGCTCGGCATCTTCCCTTGAAAAATGAAAAATATATTTGCAATCCAGTGGTGTGGTTACAGTCTGTGTAATGCAGCAAATTCAGAGCCTCAGGACAGTTGGTCACATCTTGTTGTCAGAGAGGCAAAGAGCTGGGCTTCCCTTTGGTTCAGACAGAGGTTTGGGATTGATATCTGTTTTTTTCTTAAGACGTTAATGTGTTAAAGAAGAAAATAGCATGCTGGGAAAGGTGACAGTGAATTCTGTCACACTTATAAATACTGAAAAAACATGGTTTGAATATGACTTTTCTCCTCATTGTTTTTCATAATCTTCTTTCTTTATTTATTTGTGGGGGCTTTTTAATGGGGGGAAAAAAGAAAAAAAAAAAAGGCATTCTAACAGAGGACCAAGAGCTCATATTTAAAGACAAATAAAAGAAAACTGTATTGTTGTCCTGTGAAAGAGAATGAGTGAGTATGCTTTTCACATAATCCCTTAGAAGAAAAACATATGGAAGCAGAGGGATTCGGGTCATAAAACCAATTTTGAAGCTCTGCCTTGAGGCAGAACTGATAGCAGAGAACAGAAGCAGCTGCTTGCCTTTCCAGCTCTTAGAGTAACTCCCGTGTCACTTTGATGACTCAGGAGAAGAATAAGTTAAATATGGATGGTCTCATGACTTCAGAAGAGCTTACGGTGTTGTTTGAGGGAGATCTCAAGAAAATAAAAATGTCTGCTCCACCGAGGAATATATATATTCCTCATCATCTGTGCCACATAAATCTGGAATTAAAGATGTCAGAAAGAAAATAATGTAAAGCCTGCATCACTGTTGACGTTAAAGTGAACAGGTGAACTTTTGAAAAAAGAACAACAACCCCAAATTTAAAATTCAGCTGTCATATTGATGAATGACATTCATTTATGTGCAAACTGATCTCAAGAAACAGCAACAGAATTAGACAAGACCAAAACAGAACAGTAATTACATAAGACCTCAGAGTATATTGAGAACAATCCACCATACACCTAAGGTTTATTTCTTTAATAAATTGTTGCATTTTACCTAATATTTCAACTCTTCCATGTCAGATGCTTCATACAGGCATAAGGAGCAATTTCTTAAAGTACAGTGAGCCAGTGAAAATATGTGAATAAAGGAGAAGAGACCTGTATATCTGCTATACGCATTATACAGAACTCAGCTGTATTGTGGATGTAATAATATTCATGGACACATAAAAATGGAACTGTGATAATATAATATACATATCATAATATATGTTATAACTTCTTATTTGCTTGACTATCCAGCAATTGTTGGGAAAGATAGCTGCATTAAATATACTGACTAATATTTACTATATTCAGTGCAGACACCAGTTTCAGAGGTCGAGAGACTGGAAACCCATTTCAAATACTGTAGTATTCCCTACCTGATATTTTGGAGATGAGACTATGTCAGGAAAATAATTTGGTTTTATTACATTCACTTGATCATAAATAAAATTTGCTCTCCTTTCTAGATAAAAATGTTCTATTGTTTAATTATGAGTTATTACTGAGGCATTTCCAAATAAATATTACCATAGCTAAGAACTTCTTTTTCTGACCTTCCCAAGTCACATAAATTCCCCACACTTCTTCCTGCAGACAGGACAGAAAGTCCAACAGATTTCACTTACAGAGTCTTCCTTTCTTTGTCTTGTTCCACAAAGAGAGACGGTTGTGTTGAGGAGTCTCCTTGATCAGCAGATTTTATCAAACAAGTTGAGATCCATAAATTCCCTGCCCCAGTGCTGTTTTTACCCCCTTGAAGTTTAGAAGACTACTTGGAAACAAATTTTGGGACCACTGCCTGCTAACACTGAACAGGTGCTGCCTTTGAGTAAGAAGAAGTACCCAACTCCTACTCTAAATTTCTGCATTTTTTTCCAAGTTTTCTAACACAAATGTCTGCAGTCATCCTCAGAAAAGGACGTCTTAGAGAACTGGAGGGTTTTTTAATTTTAACTTCTTTTTTTTTTTTTTTCCACACAGTAAATATCTACTATGTAAGAGAAAATTTAGCCAACGGTTTCAATATTTACAACGAGTTGGTCAAATTCTGTGAAAAGTTCTCTCTAGTTTAATGTCTACAGAGAGGAAGGGAAGTATTAAATAAAAAATAGTAGTAACAGCTATGTACCTTAGTTGGTCTGCTGCATTCCTTGGTGTCTGCTTTCACAGGTGGGGCATTAGAATAGCAAAACATTCTTGATGATGTTCAGTAACTAGATAGCTGATAAGTCCATTAAGTGTCTAGTAACACTATAGGCTACTGTCAATTGAAGAGCAGAAGAAAGCTTTGTGGAAGACTGAGTAGAAAAGAGCGAGAAGAACACTCAGATCTCACAGTGAAGCCAATAATCATAGCTTATTAATCTCACAGTTTAGAAGAAAAAAGCATTAAATTATATTGCAGAATAAACTATATCCACAAAGGTAGCTTTTTCAGAAAGGCACGATGACTCAATAGTGCAGTTTTATTGAAATGTGATATTGTAAAATTGTGTAAAGTGGGCAAGACCACTACTAAGGCTAAGCAAATATAGCTAAAGTGGAACCACCTCTTCCCCTCACCACCATAATTTTACTGTAGGCATGGTCTTTTAGAAATTGCATTCTTTTACTGTTGAGGATCCTTAACATGACAAATACACGTAAGTTGAATATAGAGCTCTTGTGGTGTTGCAGGGTAAGGAAAAGCAAGGGACAGAAGTAAGTGCAGGGCATCTGGAGAAGATGGATATTTTACCCGCGAACATTCCTCCAAGCTGGACAATACCCACAGCAGTTGTAGTACATTATAAAAGGTGATAGACAAAGACTGTAGGAAACACATGTCAGCTTCAAAGAGAAGTGAAGAGAGTAATTACAGACCCATGAGACAGACTGATGTTTGTCCGGTTCCTTTTCAGAGTGAAACCTTAATCGCAAAGGGCTTTTGGTACTTCTGAAGCTCATTGACTACAAAGGCTGAAAAGAAAATAAGAAAAAGGAAACAGTGCCACCTAACTGTTGAAACTTTATTTTTTCAGTCGTTAAAGCTGAATGAACCGATATTTTTTATTTTAAAGATTGGAGGAGGGTGGTTCTTTGTGAAGAACTGTTACCTTTAATTAAAATATTACTGGTGTGTGCCTTTTTCTGGAATCACTACTGCAAAAGTCCAGTTTTCAGTAGAAAAGTCTTCTTAACCACTCTGCATGTGTGTGGGGTTTTTTTGTTTGGTTTGGTTGTTTGTTTTTCCTTTGAAGGCAACTAAACAGAAGAAATTTCCTACTTAATTGAGGAGACCATGTATGATGATGCTTCTCTTTAAGGATGCTAACTACTCAGTTTCAAACTGAAGAGCTGTATTAATATGAACACCCAGACACATGCATGCTTCCTTTTTCTGTAGTTCTTTCCATCAGTATTTGTTTTTTAAATGATCATTTCTGTATTACAAAAAGCAAAGCTTGTTGAGACTAATTACCACAACAGTCTCTCAACTGAGAACAGAATGAGAGTTTTATGAAGCTTTCCATCATGACGACTGAATGTAATTTGAAGTTCCAGGTGAATCTATGCTTAGGAAAGTATTGGCAGTCCAAATGCATATTCCGACGTGAATTACATGTGTGTAGGCTCATAGCCCAGTTTCCAAAACCATTCTCACTGGAGTTACCCATGTAAAAATGACGCATGGAATTATGTGAGCCCACTGCAATTGTCCAAGTGCCTGAATGAAAGACAATTAAGAGTAAATACTTCAAAAAAATATTCAGAATATGAATAGTAAAGTTCAGAGAACATCACAAATACCAAACTGGTATCATACTAGCCTGCTTATTTTCAACGAAAAGGTTTATGCTCATTTTTGAAAGTATCTATTATAAATTCAAATGTATAAACATATTTCGAGTCAGCTGTTTTCTGGTTGCAGCAAAATAAAGATGAGACATGGTAGGCCCTGACATTTGCGTATGTGTGTTGTCCTGAAAAGGAAGCAACTATCAGCTCTTTCTTGCTATCTTATTCTTGTTCCTCCTCTGAACCTATCACTTATCTTCTTACATTTCTTCATGTCATAAAATCTCTCACAAAGAAGAGGGTGAAAATGTGCAGCAACATTTCCATCAGCTGAAACGGAAATTTATTCTCTTTTTAAAGAAAACCAGTTCTCAGGCATGGGACTTTCAGCTACTTGCTTTGATGTTCCCATTGTAAATAAAACTTAATCTGAGTGTCATTTTGCATGATTTTGCCTAATAACGAGCTTTGCTGACTAATGGTGTTATAGATGAGAATCTCTTTACTTCAAAGGCTAGGATCCATCTCACATTTTCAAACATCATTAAAGTATTCAGAAAAGCAAAGTGGTGCGTATTCCACCACAGTAAAAAGAATTACACTTGAGTCTGATGCTAAGCATGAGATAAGGTATCTTTCCCACATTTAGCGTTTGATGTATGCTCTTCATCCAGTACTTTGCCTTTGAAAGAGATCTTATTCTCTCTTAGAAAACCCAAACTGTTTGTTTGGATAGTTTTGAGATTCCATGCTACTTCAAATGTAAAAAAAAGGTCTATTCCATTTGTCTAATGCAAATGATAGTTTTAGCATTACGATAAAAAGGACAGAATATGTTATTTATTCAGTTTCTGTATTAGATACTAGCTACACTATTAATGTGCACACAGAAACATCTTCCCTTGGGCTAGAATCTGTTTTATTTCTTCTCTTCTTCAGTTAATAAGTTGGAAAAATGAAGCAAAAAACAGTTTATGCTCAAGTAAGTGCAGCAAGTAAAGAAGCATGCAATATTTAAAAAAAAAAAAAAAAAAAAATTATACCAGTGCTCAAACATAGCACACAACAAACAAGGCTGTTAGAATGTCACTCTGCTCTTCCATCTTGCTCTCATACTTGCAGTCCCCACGTTCTCTGCCTCTGTGCACACACAAACACACTCAGACATGTATTCTGGGTAAAAAAAGCAGCTACAAAAGATAGAAGTGTTGCCACACTCCTTAAAAAGGATTTTAGAATAATGTAATATATGTGTATATGTCTTTTATCTATGTACATACACACACACATATATATATAAATACTGGAATACGTATTGGAATATTTCCTTGTGCTAGGGAAAATAAGAAGCGAGTGCTATTCACAGCAGAAAACAGGATGAGCTGACTCTATCACCATGATCTGGAACTCATAATATACTGTGTGTGTTTTATAGGAAAGGGACACCAGGGAAGAAATTCCAGCTCCCTGCCCTCCTGCTTCACTTCTCCCACTAGCAGTACATGAAACAAGCTGACGCAGTCCAAATGTGGCTACTGTGAAAAGCCTTCCAAGACAGCAAAATCCACATGACTCATAGCTCTCAACTACTTGTCTGATGCTGCTTTCTGCTTTACTTTCTCCTTTGTAATTCTCCATCCCACAGGACATGCTCAGTCTTAACACACAGGATCTTTTTTGTCTCATCAGTACTCTCGCATGAGGTTTCATCAAGAGCTGGTTAATATAAACCACCTGTATAAATGCCAAGGGAGAGGCAAGCCAGATGGTTGCAAAAGCTCTTGATACCTTTAAATGAGTCTCTTTTGTCTTTCAAAAATCAAAGTAGGTCTTCCCCATCTACTGTTTGTATTGAGATACAAATTTTCTCTCAATATAGATTTTCTAAATAGGAATAACAATGTGCATGGGCACTTCTGCAGTAATATAACTATTAAATTTGCATCCTGAAAACCTAATATTTGAAGTTCACAAGTCAAAGTCAATTGTTTAAGGAAACATTGCTTTAGGTTCCTCTACTTCCAGATGTATTCACATAATTTCAGTCTGAAGTAGGTTTGAGTTTGAATAAGCAATTGAAAAAAAAAAAAAGAAGATAAAAAAGTCCCCACACGAGAGGCACAGTGCCTGTCTTCTTTGCAACTATTTGTAGCTGTAAAGTCTTTGGGCTCTCAAAAGCCCTATCCAAAAATAAGTTCAGAATCACTAGACACATATACTTGTCATATTTACCTTCACTAGCAGAAAAGAGGATTGTTTTTGTCATGCAATGGGGAACAGGTGTGCTGTTTACTGAAAGATACAGCCTGAAACAAACAAACAAAAAAATTTTGATTTAATGCATTTCAATACAATTATCTTGATTTTTTGTTTGTTTGTTTGTTTTATTTAAAAGAAAAACCTTTACTGGAAGCTGTTTTACTTTTAAAATGCTGCTTAGGTTCAGAATTCCCAGTGTACAAGACCTTAACACATAGTGGCTGCTAGGTTAAGACCTGGGTGTTGGAATTGCACGGTATAGTTGTTTACACTATATATATTCTACTGTTAGCTCTATAAAAGTTCCTGATGCATTACAAATGTTGCTGTTGGAAAGAGGAAGAGTGTACCGGTCAGATCCAGAGAGATTCATAGATCTCGCTGTATTTTAATGAGAGTCAGTAGGATGCAGGGATACTGCAGATGCTTATTATCACTCGGGCTGTGGAGCCAAATTGAAGACAAGATGCAACAAGAAATGCTGACTAATGCTGGCAAAAAGAAAGATGAAAAGTAGAGCAAAGGATTTCCCTAGAGGTAGTACAGTAGATATGAGAAAATCTGTGCCAATGTACAGGGTTGTAGACTGCTGCCTGCTCAGTGAAGCCAGCTGACCTTGATATTAGGGGACTTCACCTGTGTAAATGGAACCAGCAGGTGACGCATCAGATAGCAAGGCTGAGGTGGAAAAGTGCAGCCAAAGACCCTTATACTATGTCAGTTCTTGGCTGCCAAATTTGTCCTGGTGGGGGATAGGCAGCTGGAGGTGAGTTGTAGAAGTCTGAAACTATTCTCACTCATTATCTGGAACTGGAAAGCTGTGAAGCTGGGGAGTTCAGCTGCATTATCTCTTCTCACCCTCGCAAGCATCTGCTATGAGTTCAGCTTTGCTAGTCCCAGGAGTGGTGAGTGACCTGGGAGCCACCAGTGACACAGTCTGGCCTCGAGAGGAGCTGCAGCCTGATGCTGTGTCTCTGGTCAGACAAGACACCCCTGGGATTAGGAGGCTGAATTTGGGACACAGAACAGAGCAGGAGCCAGAAGGGTGGACAGAAGGCGGCTCAGAGCTATCCAAGCATTGTGCCAGGGCTTGTGGAGAGGTCACCTTATTAAAAAAAACCAACACTCGGGAGGATAGCTCTTCCTGCACTTGCTATGGTGGTCATTGAAATAACCAAGAACATTATTCTCTTTCCTAAATTTTCCACTACTTCGTCCTCATACTTATACATTTCATTAATAAGAGCTTGTCTTCCTGCCTTCCTTTCTGTTTCAGCACGGGCTTTCACATTTCTATATTTCCAGGACATCTGAATGACAGATGAAGTAACATGCATTTTCCCAGGTATCTGTCATGTTGCGTCATATGCATGCTGTTTCAAAATGAGATGGTGCCGGTGTTTATCTTCTTATGTGAAGAATCTGTAGAGCTGTAATTTTTCTGTCAGAGCTGCTGGGCTGCTTCTATTTCTTTCAGGGTTGCTTTTGATGCAGTGACCAAAATTCTGTATAGTCTATTCAATTTGAAAATATGCCAATGATTTCTGTAATATCACTGCCTTTACTGTTTTCTGTGCTTCTCTTCATGCAGCTCACTAATAGCTCGATAATACAGCCTAATACTCTCTGCAGTAAATTTCTGAGAATGCAGACATGCTGTTAGAAATTTTCAGCAATTTTTGAAAAATCTTTTTCATCTAAATTAATCAAGTTTAAAATCACTCCTCAGCATCCACTGAATTGTTCAAACAGAGTTTCACTGGCCATTTAGTCAGGGTTCATTGATTAATTTGGTAGAACCAGTTGACAAAGAGAGCTCCTGTCCTTGATGGCCAATTATTTTTCTCGTGTCTGCAGGAGGAACGAGAAGTCTGAGATTACAGCTTGGCAATTAAGTATGCTCTCTTATGAGGCCATTTCATTTTTGCCTTTTGTTTGAAGTTCTTGTCATTAATTGCAAAGAATACTATGATTGATAAGAGGAGAGGGAAAGACTTAATGCTATGCTGTGATATTCAACATGTAAATCTACTGATGATTATATGCTCTAATATGCCTTAAACTATCAAAGTATGTTTCTGATTGAAATTCAGTTTCTTCCAGACAAGAAAACAACATGCATTTGTAATAAACACTTGCATTAATACTGGTTTATTGACTCATAAATAAATGTGATGGTCTTGGAACATACTTCTGAATATGCTGTGTAATCTTTCAGCTTTGTTGCAGAAGGATGTCTACAGTCACATTTCATAACCCTTAGGCCTTTTTCTCACTGTCTTTTTGGAGGCCTTTCCAGCAAACTCACAATATAAGCAAGGGTGAAATCCTGACCTTTTTGAAGTAAATCAGAGTTTTGTCATGGACTTCATTCAATTCAGGATTTACTTCTCACTAGACTGCTGTTTAAAAAATGAAAAGTAACTTCCTTGGGGATAGCCATTAAGTGGAAACAAGAAAACATTAAAGCTGCTAATATGCTTGCTTTATGTTTATTGTTATAGCTTTGGCTAGATTTTATATGGATAGAATCCATCCGTTGCTCATAATACCATATTTTGCTGTTATTTTGTTAAAAATGAATATGTAGTTATAGATGCATATGCCAAAAGTGATATAGCAGGTCTAATTGTATTAAAGAATAGTGTATGTAGAACCACTCTTGACTATGTGGATTCATATTTCAGAACCTCGTTCAAATCAAAATTAGCCATGCTGTACAGCTTGTCAGCCATCTCCTTCATGTTTACCCTAAGGTCCCTTTTACAGTCCTAGAACAATGATAAACAATTTTCAAACGGCTACAGTTCTACATTTACACTCACAGTTCAGTTTTATATCATCAGAGGGGACTTGGAATGCAGATTTTTGTGTAGCAGCCATCTTTCACAGAGTATTTAACATCCCATTTCCTTCAGTGTATCTACGTTAACAGAAGCTTAAAGTATTAGTGTTACTCTTGGAAGATGGCTTAGCTGTTATTCAGGACACTTCTCCTCTATGCTGCATAAAACCAAAATTAGCATAGCTACAGCTTGTTAATATATCTGGCACCAAACATGGATACTTGGGATTACTGGGCTTTTTGGCAGCAAAATACCAGTAATGCTGTATGACTGGTTTGGTAGCTGTGTGATTATCACCCCATGATACCTTCAGAGTTCAATCTGTTAGCTCATTTGCCTACTTAGCAGGTCAGCAACTGACGAAAATACTACAGACTTAACATTTTTCCAAAATGCAGTTCCCCACCAAGATCAGTTCATTGAGCTAAAAGCTCGTAACTATTCTTTCGTGGCCAAAAAACAATTAGTGCCACTTAAAGGCTTGGGAAAAAAAAAAAAAAAGAGAACAACGGAGAACTGTGTGGCCCACACTTTTTCCAGG
Organism: Pampusana beccarii; assembly: GCA_013399365.1. Lineage (NCBI taxonomy): Eukaryota > Metazoa > Chordata > Aves > Columbiformes > Columbidae > Pampusana > Pampusana beccarii. The sequence continues at coordinate 464,666 of VWYH01004149.1, read as the reverse complement.
CACAATTAGTGCTGGAAGACTAAGAGTCAGCACTGGCCCGTATTTTGTAATGCCACAGTAGTATTGCCACCAGCAATGCTGCTACAGCACAGCATCCACAAAATTTTATTTGAGGAAACATACACCAGTCTGACTCTCAATGATTTAACACAAGCCTATTGCATACAGACTATTTTTCCAAGCCTCACACAACGAATCCACATACGCTTTTCCCACTTCCTCTCATGTTTTCACGTATGTTGACAAGACTGACAGTATTTCAGCTAAATATGTGTCTGCCCCACGTGTGCAGAACGCGGTAGCACACATAGTGCCTGTCATATGAACCTAGGATTGAGTGATCATGGAAAGAGCCAGGCAAACACTTAAGTATATGCTTGAAAATCACTTTGCTTTTTTTCAGGTTTATTCTCACTTCTTTGTTAGTTCCAAATAAAAAACCTTTAGAAATTTCATGATGACACTAGCACCCCTTTATCTAGAAAACTGCTTCACTTCATTTAAAGCCGTGATTGAGAGTGCCAGCCTGTGTTCATTTTCTGGAGAAGTAAAAGATTTCTTCTTCCTTTGGAAATATTTTCTTTTTTTTTTTTTTTTTTTGTTCTGCAAAATGAAATTCTGTGTTACCCTGTCAGATGAATGAGTTCTGATTACTGTATTTATATCAAAGCTGACTACAATTGCTTCTCCAGAGATGAAGCTGCAGACGTTATACCAGCCTTACTAAGCAACAGGAGCCTTTGCAAGTATCATCTTCCTTTGCAGGCCTGAGAGAACAGGATTTCTCAAAGTAGCTGGAATTTTTGCAGTTATAGTGGGTAGAAGGTAGAAAAAAAAGGTAGAAAAAGTATCTGTGGTGAATAGCAGGGAGGTTATTTTCTGGTTTGGTCCTTTGTTTTTAATAAGTCCATATTTATTTTAGAATCACAGAATCATGGTTTGGATTAGAAGGGACCTCTAAAGATCATCAAGTTCAGCCCCCCTCACATGGGCAGGGACATCTTCAACTATATCAGGTTGTTCGAAGCCCCATCCAACCTGACTTTGAACACTTCCAGGGATGAGACATCCACAGCTTCTCTGGGCAACCTGTTCCAGTGTCTCACCAACCTCATCACAAAAAAATATCTTCCTTATATGTAGTCTAAAACTCCCTCTTTCAGTTTAAAACTATTTCCCTTTGTCCTTTCACTTCAGGCCCTGGTAGAGTCTTTCTCCCTCATTCTTGTAAGCACCCTTTATATATTGAAACAGTTAAGCACCCCCTGGGGCCTTCTCTTCTCCAGGCTGAACAACCCCAACTCTTTCAGCCTCTCTTCACAGGAGACGTGTTTCAGCCCCCTGATCATTTTTGTGGCCTCTTCTGGCCCCTCTCCAACAGGTCCATGTCTTTACTGTACTGAGGGCTCCAGAGCTGGATTCAGGACTCCAGATGGGGTCTCACCAGAGCAGAGTAGAGGGGCAGAATCACCTCCTTTGATCTGCTGGTCATGCTTCTTTTCATGCAGCCCAGGATATGATTGGATTTTTCGGCTGCAAGTGCAGATTGCCAGATCATGTCCACTTTTTCATCCACCAGTATCTCAAAGTTCTTCTCCACAGGGTTGCTTTCAAACAGTTAATCCCACAGTCTGCATTGATATTGTAAATTGCCCTGACCCAGGTGCAGGACCTTGCACTTGGCCTTGTTGAACTTCATGAGGTTCACATGGACCCATTCCTCAAACCTGCCATGGTCCCTCTGAATGGTGTCCTTTCCCTCTAGCATATCAATGGCACCACTCACCTTGGTGTCATCTGCGAAGTTGCTGAGAATGAACTCAGTCTCACTGTCCATGCCACTGGTGAAGATACTAAATAGTATTTGTCCCAGCATGGATGCCTGAAGGACAACAATTGCTACTGGTTTCCACTTGGACATTGAGCCATTGACGGTATCTGTTCAGACATGGCCATCCAAACAATTCCTTATCCAACTAACAATCCGTTCATCAAACACATTTATCTCCAACTTAACAGCAAGAATGCTGTGGCAGATCTTATCAAAGGCCCTACAGATGTCCACATAGTTGACACGTCTAGTTCTTTCCTTTTCCACTGATGCAGCCACTCTGTCACAGAAGGCCACTAGTCAGGCATGATTTACCCATGGTGAAGCCGTGTTGACTGCCTCTGATCACCTCCCTGTCATCCATATGTTTCAATATATCTTCCAGAAGGGTCTGTTCCATGACACCAGGCACAAAGGTGAGCCTAACAGATCAGTAGTTCCCAGAGTCCTCCTTTTTACTCTTTTTAAAAACAGGTGTAATGTTTCCCTCTTTCCCTTTTTCAAACTCTTTGAAGAACACTCCTTCACAGATATCATTCATAATTACTGCTTCTGCCAACTTTCATGAAAACTAAAAAATTAAGGAGTTGTTAGAAAATTTTATTCAACTTTTTGCTAGGGAAATCAATTAAATATAGTGCACTCTGTATGCAGAGCTATTTAAATATTTTTCATTAAATAAAACCTCTAAAAATCAGAATTCTCTGAAGTAAGATGATATAATTCATATGGATCCCGTTAGAGGAAGGCGAAATATATTCTTAATTCTGTACATTTCTGATGTAGGTATTACTCCAATGGATTATAGAGTGTAAATAATTTATGCAAAATAATCTCTATAAAAGGGTCGAGCTAAATAAATTTATTTTATTATGTTATTTGCGTTTCTGACCTCAGTTGTTCTTGATGTCAACATGCCATGCCATGCACATTCAGATGTAGTTTAGTAATTAGATACTTTTTTCGCCCACAGCATTTTCATCGGAAAGCCATAAGTACAGACAACCTTTTAATGTTCTTTTCAAAATTGCACAATTTCCTGGAAGAGCAATATTCACAATAGTATTTTATTCAAATGCATAATCAGATAACTGCTGCATGTCTTCAGAATTCTTATTGCTTATCCTGGTTATGTTTTCCTTTCTTTGTTTGCCTTTTTTGTCATATGTCACTGTCACCTCTCACTGGTTCCACACACAAAGAGGCTAAATTTTCTAAGTTTTCAGAATTGTTAAAGTTGTTTTCCAGCATATACCCTTTTCCTTCCCAGTTGCTTTTCATGTCATGACTCCTAATGAACATCACTGAGGCCACAAGTACGAAATCCTGCTTACCCATGTTCAGAAAGGCAAAGAGGCAGTCAACCAAAGCTAATTGTAAAATATAACTTAACTACCAGGAGGAAAAGAGCTGCTTTCACGGGAAAAAACTCCCATCAAAAAGAAGAAAAAAAAAAAAGCACACGGATTTTTCAACAGAAGAAATAGCTTTCAAAAAGAACATAGAAGTCTTCCAGCCGCAGAAAGACTCTGATGTTCCATTGAAGTATTTAAATAAAGGGGTAATTGCAGAAGTAACTGAAACCCAAGTTTCCTCTTTCCCAAGTGACTGTCCTAAAGAACAGTCTATAATCTGCTCTGACTATAGTCATGTTGTAGTCATGGTCTAGAGAATCAACTCTCATCAGAGCATTTGCCTCAGTAAGTGAAGGTTCACATCTTCTTACAGTAGACTTCTCTTGCCCATATTTTAACATTCTGAATAACCAAAATTCATCTGTCCTTACAATTGTTGCTGCTGCTAATCTGGTTAGTTATCTGGCATTCAAAGTCTAGCTGAAAGATAATGAGGAAGTAATCTATCAAACTAGACACACTAAATGACACTAGGATGATTAAGTATTTGCAGTCTATAAAATGTTTATATTGCGTAAATAGCATGAAGAGTCACAAATCTCATTTTATTGCAGGCTCTTCAGTAAAACGCATCGTATCTACTTAGAAGCATTTAACCAGCATAACATCTTCGCATGTATATCTTCAGGCCAAGTGTGTTAGAATAAATTACCTCAAATCAGCCTTAGATTTGATGTCTATTTACAAAGAATTATCATTATTAGTTACTAAATAACTGTATAGCTGTTATATAAAATTGAAGTATTTTAATTAGCTGTCAAATGTGGAAAAGATGAAGAAGCTGAGAAATCTTCCATCATACACAATGTGATAAAAGCTTGTCTGTATCAAAGATGTTATATTATTTGTATTAATAAAGTTCTTGTTATTATAAATGATGAAGTAAACAAGACACTAAACTGAACTCAATGTCTATGTATAATGATCTACATACATATTTAGGAATAGAGTCTCCAATCCTGTGAACTAAAAATTAGGTCTTGAATTGAATCTGTACCTGGGAATGGATGCCTATGTTCATTTGTTAAGCTGTACAGTAGTAATCATCATTTAAAAGCAAATGTAAAATTATATTTTTTAAATTGCCAGATTTTATTAACACAGCTTTTGAAATGAAGACATTCATTTTATCAAGCTCTTTAGGATTCTCAGTCTAAAATAGTGCAAACTTTAGAATAAGATTGGATAATCATGGAGATTAATTTCCTCTCAAGCCACAAAATCCCCCAAATGAATAAAATGTAACTCAAGAAATGCAACTATGCAGTGACAACTGTATAAAATCAAATCATTTAGTTGTTTATAGGTGTCTGCTTCCAACAACCTGTTTCCGCTGATTAAAAAAATCTGAAGATCTATTTTGCTCAGTGTACACTCCAGAATAAATCACTTCCATTAGAAATGAAGTTTTTCCCCATACATGGATTTAGATGTCTAAAAATGTCTTCAGTTAGCACTAAAGCTAAACAAATAGGAAATCACTCATTTAGTATAGTTTCACCCTTTAAGTGGGATATTTTAAAACTGGAAATTTGAATGCTTATGGGATGGTAAAGGCAGTCATATAACACAGTGACTGTGAAAAGTGCTAGGTAATTACCTTAAAATTTCTCATAAGAAATGTAAATAATTGATTCTCTAGCTATAATGGAGGGAATCTTTGGCTGTCTAAATAAGGATGATGGCATAAAAGTAAGGAAGGGGTCTGGCCTCAGTTTGCAGCAGTTGACTGTGCTTCAAGATGACTGTGGAAACTGGACAAATTTCAAAATATGCTGAAAGATGCAGAAGTTGGAAAACAACACTTCTAATAGGTGTGTAAGGACCTTGGTTCATTCAGATGCCCAAGAAGAAGACTACAAGAAACTGGACTACTGTGTTTAGGTATAGGAACAAATATGAGGTCATAATTGTCCAATGAGCTCAAGAGAAGGTCCAGGTCCTGCAACTAGAAGCTATGGAAACTAATATGGTTTAATATTTACCCAGTTTAAAGACAGGTAGTGATGAGCAGGCCGTTAGCAAGAATCCTTAGCATGAAACGAAACAGTTTTTAGAAAGATCTTCAGTGTGTTCTTTATTTGGTCAGGCGAGAGCTTAGACAAATAATAAACATAGTCTATCTGCACTTGAAATGCGGGATTCTGAGTTCCCATATTCATTCGTCCCCTTTGGACCTCCTAACTTGCTCCTGATACTGGTATGTCTATGTTAAAACAAATGTCATAACTAAACCTCAAGTTCCAGAGTCTTGACAAAGTAAAGAGGATGTTTTTCCCACAGCATTACTTCTGCCTTGCTTCTGTTTTGTTTATTATTCTTCTCTTGAAGCATCAGTAGTTGACCACCTCTGAAGACAGGGTATTGAGCTGGGTGGCAAGTGGTCCGAGGGACCACAAAGAGTTCGTACAACAACATTTGACCTTTCCTGAACCACTTTCCATCTGCTTTGATCTTATTATTTTATTTGTACATTTAATGTGTGGCTATCAAAGTAAACACTGTTAGCAGACAATATGCATTTTTGTTATGCTAGTTCAAAACATGTTGCTCAATACTTCCTCTGTTTTGACAGCTGTTTCTTCTTCCTTCTGCTTTTGATTCTGTCTGATGAAGAAAAGCTTTCAGGCTACTCTTAAAGCCTCTATTCCTACCAGGTACTTCATTTCTTGCTCTGATTTGCTGCAGTGATCTCACCAATTAGTGCATTGACTCTGCGCTCTAACTCATGTTCTTTCCCCATTAGTGTGGTACCATTTAGATTCTATTTGTAAGCATAATTCTGGAGCATAGTTACAATTTTAGTGGTTATGGCATAACAGCTAGCATGCTGTCCTGATTTCATTTATTTTCACCGAAAAATATTCTATATATATTGCTACTTTGAAGATATGTATAGGAAATTTAAGTATACATGTTTTTCTGACAGTTGTGAGACTGCCTTTCATCATCACAGAATTCAGTGATGTGGCTAAATTGCCAGGTGATTTTATTAGCAGCATTTTCTAAGAACTTTTGCTCACATTTGTAATCTAGAGAAGTCTTCCTATTTCTTTTTAATATCACGTAAGATACAAATCAGTGTATCCTTTTAATGTAGTTGGAATTTCTTTTCTGATTTCATTACCCAATAATATTTAAATACGCCTCGCTCAAGGAAAAAAAATAACCTAAAACCTGTCTGTGTGTATAATATGGTATTGACAGAAACAGAAATCAAATCTATTGACAGAAACAGAAATCAAATCTTGCTTGGCTGCAGGGACTGAAGTATATTTATAGCCCACATCTCAAACTGTTGCAGCTTTCTTCATAGAGGAAGAAACTAGGGGTAAAGCTGATATTAAACAGTCGCTTATCCGAAGTCCTTGAACACAGAGGAGATGTGGCGAGAGAGGGGCATTGGGAGAGCTCTGACACATTCTTGTAATCTCCATTTTAAAGATCACTTTAAATGCATAATCCCAGAGTTACTGAGATGCAGATTTTACTTTGTGACACAATTGCTGATGATTAGGCCCAGCAATGGATGACTGTGTCTGGCTTACAGTATTTCGTATTTCCCCCTTTCTCAGTGCTTGTGCAGAGAGAAGGAGGAACATCTGATCTGGAGGGAGGACAGATGCTGTAGGAATGCAATTCGTGAAATGTAATTTCATTTCTAGAAGATACCCATGCATACTAAACAAGTCCTGTCCACAGTAAGTGACTATTCTGATCCCATGACTATAAATTTCTTTTGAATGTCACTGAGGGGCTATGGCTATTATTCCTCACCAAAGGATGCAGGATTTGTTTTCAAGAAAACTGAGAGTTGGCTGATGAGCATCTTTCCTAAAGTCAGAAAGAAATGCAAACATATTTATATTTCATATGAAGCAGAGGTCAAAAGGTGCTTTGTCTAAGAAAACAGGGCAAATACATTGTATAGCAGAATATTTATTTGAAGACAAGAAGTTAGTGTAAAAATAACTGAGACTTCACNGGAAGGAAGGAAGGAAGGAAGGAAGGAAGGAAGGAAGGAGGGGACCTTATTTACATTATCAGTGTCCTCTATACATATATTCATGCACAGCTGTTATTCTAAGGAGCATGTACTGCAGCCTTTTTGTGTAGTCTAAGCAGAAATGTGATATCTGCTGCACTTCCGCCGAAAGAAAAATCATTTCTCAGGCAGTGAAAGAGATTTGACTTACCTCACGTAATGTGGGAAACATAGTACACCAGTTCAACGCTTCCATCCTAGAGCCACCTGACAGTCTCTAGTCAGCTTCTGAATCATGGAATCATGTGGATGCTCAGTGTAACAATGCAAACGGATTTTAAAGGAAAAGGGATTCCACTGCTGAGGGAGCTAATCCCCTAAAGCTGGGATGTTTTGTAGACTCACATTCTCAGTGCATTTTTCTACATTGCACTTGATAAATTATCTTTCACATAAAAATTAATACTTGAGAGAGAAGAATGGAGCACCTTTGCCTGCGAAACACTGTTCATGAAGCAGCTACATTAATGTGTAGTTTAAAAATATTCTGTCTTGGTAGTGCCTGATTGGCCACCAGTTGCTATTAGAGTTACATAGTCTTCTGGAAGAAAACAAAGAGAAGGCAATATTGTGTTCAGGTGATTGATTGAGTTTTGTTCAATCAGTAGAGAGATGACATCACAGAACTAGTCTTTGCAATTGATACTAGCAGATAGAACAGGCATGCATTTGACCAAAATCATCCTCCGTTCAGATTCTCAAAGGTTTTTAATCACCCAAAGATGCAGGAATCAGGCATTTTTCTTAGGACTTTCAATAAACCGTCAAATATTAAGCACAAAAAAATTAGAAGAGGAACAAGAAAACGCCTCTGGGTACCCCGTGTATAAGTAGGGCACATCTGCAGCCCTGTAATATCCTTCTGATGTAACTCTTTGAGGAATTGCTACGAGCTCTCTGCAGTGCAAAGACGTACCAAGAGTGCTCGGAAGCTCTGCAGAAGTAATATACCATATACTCACAGGAGGAAAAGAGTAAGTGTCATTTCATTATCCTTTTATTTGACATTCATTTTCTTTCATCAGTAAAAAATTCTTCCTAATAGCAACTACTACCTCTTGCTTCTTAATAAAGCATGAAGGCTATTTCATTGGATTTTATAATTAAAAGTAACTTCAAACATATTCAAAAGAGGCCAGTGTTATTTAACCAATTAGATCATAATAACCATCACCAATGGCAGGGGTGGTTCTCACAGCATCCCTTGCTTCTTTGCTGAAATCGTGAACAATGTCAGCACGAGGCTTTGGGAAGAAAGAGGGCGGGAAACTTTTTTTCAAAGCCCAAAAACTTTCAGCTTCCTATGATTGCACGAGACCTTGGCAATGGCAAGATTGGGTTTTGTTTGTTTGTTTCACTTTTGTGCTGCCTAACTCTTATGCAGCCCTCACCTATAAAAACAGAGATGTACATAATAGCCTCACACAGCCATGGCCATCGTGTGACAGATAATGTCAGAGCTGCCTCCCATGCCAGACCAAGCTTGTCTTCATGACAGTGGGAGCTACAGCTGCCAAAACTGAACAGCATTGTCTAATTTACAGCTGGATAGACTGACTTTGCCATTTCAATTTTATGTCAAGATTTAATGCAGTGGGAGGTGGGCACAGGCCAAGACAGAGTTTCAACTTCAGTGGCTTAGTGGAAGACAAATGTGACAGTGACACAACTGGTGACTTCTCGTGACCAGATAAAAATTTGCATCAGTGAGTGACCTGTATTCTGTTGACCATTAGGCCTTGTCTGTGATACATGATACACACTACAGGAAAAGTCATGGCCCATCTTGTCTGCCCAACATTGGGCACGGGAGGTCACTGTGAGGCAGAGAGGACAGCAGAGGATGGTCAAACCCATGCTGGCTGGCTTCCCCTAAACCTTTCATAAGGTGGCCTCCTGGGGTTAAACTGGATTAAGCTGGCAAGTTTGACACTGAGTCCAGCCTAAACTACAATCATAAGCCCTACATAGCTTTGAAGAAGTGGAAAGAAGTATTTTTCACTTCTTAGGCTCTCAAGATTTTAAAAACACAAGCTATTTTTGTAAATTATTAAAATAAATGTTGAAAGGAGTATACAGGAAGCGTCGAGTACCGAGAACTACAGTATGTTCATGCTGCCACCAGCTACTGTGTTCATACTACATTCTTAGAAACACACCTCCAGGGACTCACTCCCAAAGCTGTAAACCTCATATGTAGTAATTCCCAAGCACCCAGTTCAGCTGGAAATCTATGTCTTTATGCCCAGGAAAAGCAAGGTGTTTGTAATAATACTAGTTCATAAACTTTTTAGGTGCCAGCTGATAAAACCGAGGAGATATGCAGAGATGTTACAGCCCAATGGTGTAGGAATTCATCAGCATTTCTGAAGGTTCATGCTGTTCATGTAGTTTGGGTATCAAATTCCCATCAAAAATGGACTTTGCTGAAAGGTAACAGCAATTCTAGTTGGCAATGCGTTGCCTCTGATGGAAATATATTAAAGCAATGTGTCACTGACAGTGTCTTCCTTAAATTGTTGTTGATTTTCTCCTGTTTGCAAGGGCAGACCACAGCAGTTCAGAATTCTTTCAAGTACTGTCAGAAACAGCATAAACTACAGCAATGTGGAAGGCATCAAGAATTGTATGTTATTCCAGTCTGTTACAAAGCATATTGCTTTATATGTATGTATGTGCATCAGTTGCAGATTTTCAACGTACCATGTACAGATTTTTAACGTATAAAATAGGTAAAGATTTTACAAAATTTGTTGATGTCAGAGTCAGTCCTTTATGTTCACAAAAAAGTAGTGGAGTTTCACAGGTGTAAGGGCCTGTAGCTCCAGTGTTGTTGGTTTTTTTTAATGAAGTCCCAGAGGGCTTTTTCACAAGGAGGGAAAAGTTCGCAGCAGCAATCCAGTTTTCAAAGCCCCATGTCCTAAACCAGCACTGTTTACAAGATAAGTCTGAATTTACATCTCTATAAAATGACAGACTTGAAAAGCCTCATGGAACACCTAAGGGAAAGAGTAGATGAAAACATAAAAGAGGAAACATAACAAAAAACAATATAATAAACACAAAGAAACTCCTCTCATTGCAATTTTTCCAGGACTGCTTTGATCTCCTGCCCAAACAGTCTTTGCTTTTGTCACCTCTAGTTGTGTCCTGGACATACAAGCTTCACTACATTTTGGTACTCAGCACATCATCATTCCATGTTTTAGTACAACCCCCATTTCCTCTGTCCCTGTTGCCAGGTGAGCTGCAGATCAGCACTGATTCTAGGAACAAACTAAAGCAACAGCTTATCTGAGAGCTCTATTTAATGCATCAAACAGAATACCAAATATTTATGAATTTATCTGCTCTATTATAAATCCTTAAGTGAGGAATACATTAAGGAAACAATGGGTTGATACGTAGGATGCAATTTCAACACTCTTGCCTCATGAGCGTAAAGTACAATGCACACAACTGTGTATGTCTTGTAATTTATATTCACTACCACCGTCAACCTGTAGGAGTAATGAGACGGGACCACATTTATTTCTGACATTTTGTTTCTGCCAGTACACTGCAACCAAACTGGAGACCACCCAAATAGTTCATTTTTTGTATGTGTGATGATGGGGGGCTCAGAACTTCTTTGCTTTCCTGCAAAGCTTTGAAATTAATCCTGCTTGCTAACTCCTGTTCTTGTCTGCTCTTGTTGACATAGAAGAATTTATTGCTGAGAGCCCAGTTGTGATGACAAACACCTGGGAACTTGATGTTCATAATTAAAAGCTAAGAAAATGCAGCTCATTACAAGGCCTATCATCAGAGGAAATACCTTTTGTTAAGCAAACTGATACAAGGTTTTTGGTGCTGGTCAGTCTGTCATTCCTATCTCCTTAGGCCATAGTAAAGCAAACATGTTCTTTTAAAATTGGGCTTGTTGGATTAGTTGTGATGCAATTCTGCCTTCAATAGAAAAGAGTCTTAGTCTGTGATGGTTAGTTATTCGAACTAATAGAAATTTAAGTATTTCTGAATTTGTGCATATCTTGATCATCATATCTCAATGACTTTTAGTTGCTCTGCTTAAAGGAATATTTACACAATTGTTACAATGATATGAAAAAATCAATATTTTTTTCTTCCTATTAGGTGGAAAATTGATAATGTTAAACTGGATGGGAACTTCATGACCATAAAACAAAACTAAACAAAAAAACACGTTACCACCACTAGATGGCATTGATTCAGCATTCAAACTTAGAAACAGCCTTCAACTTTACCACAATTAAACCTCATTTCAGTGATAGCTTTAATATTAAAAGCAGTCATAATCATTGGTCTTAATTTTCCTGAACATTATCCATCCTACAATGCTATTTTCTTTCTATCTATGCCATAGTGTATCATTGGTATGCATTGTCAAGCAGCGCCATTACCGAGCTGGATACATTTTTGAAGATGGATGTCAGAGAAAATTTGCATTCTGGTACTATTCAATCACTGCTGCCTCTCTGCAGAGTCTGAAGAACCTCTGAGAGTGCCAGGCTGTATACCAAAATCCAGCCCAGCATGCAGTGAACTTTGTCAGCAACTGCGGGAGGCTGGAGGTGTGTTGTTTTGGCATCAACAATTCCAAGAGCTGTTGCTCTGGCTGTCTTAGTGAACTTCATATTTTCACAATTAGCAGCTGTCTCAGTCACCATAGAATTACTTTCCATGGGCTGGAAGAGACTCCTGTTTCTCTAGACAAGGAGCCGGAACTGGGGACTTAATCCCAGTCTTTTCTGTCTTTCCCACTGACATGCTGGGAGCATATATCAGCTCCTACTGCTGCCTCCTGCATGAGCTCTAACCTGAAGCAAGAAATTATTTCTGTTCTGCCTCATTCTGTGCCTGCTGTTTAAGGAGAGAAATCAGATTGCCAGCTGCCTGCACCATTCCTGGTTTCATGTTTGATACTTTGCCAACCAAACATGCCTTCATGTAGAATAATGGGAAAGGGAATGGTGACCTTTTTCTTCTGGAGGTGGCAGCTATCTTGGGAAGATGCTCTTGTAAAGTCAGATCTTCCTGCACAGTGATGATGCCTATGTGACTGACTGGACACAAATATTCTCCACATGCTCTGGATTTCAGATCTCTGCTGTGCCCTGCAAAACCACCCTGAGATTTTACATGGGACAGGGACAGCAAGGACCAGGCAGGCAGTGCATCAGGATGGCACTCATGTTCACAATGCTATTTAGGCCTTCAACACTGAAGGCATGATCATGCCAAGTGTCCATGCACATGTGCACATGGCACAACTCAATCTACCACCCATGGTTACTGTCACTCTGCCCTTTTAAACCTCTATGTCTTCTTTTGCCCTTTCCTGTGGGCTGGGATGTTCTGTGTCAGCAGCCCTGGGGACAACAGAGAGAACTCGGTCTGAATGGTCAGCTGAGGAAAACGTTGCTGACGAGCAGCAGCACAGGAGAAAGAAGGGGGACTGTGGGCAGGGCAGAGTAACGTGCTTGTTTTCTGCTCCACTCAGAGCTGGCAGAAGAGGGGAAAGGAAATGCGATAAGGTCAGCTGCAGCCTGGGGAAATAAGACTGGTTAAGGGCTTGGAGGTAGAGCCTGTAGGTACCTACTGCTAAGGAAGTCTTCCTCCTCCAGACATGAGTTCAAGAGCTTCTGACCTGTTTCTCTCCCCCAAAATCCTCCTTTCAGCTATCAGAAGAAATTATTCATCTGTTCTGTGACCAGGCTCTCCCTGAACACATTCTTCCAAGAGTAAATGTGAAGACACTCTGAGTTCACCTAATATTACAAGATCAAAGTGGTTTAGATGAGCCAGACTCATTTTCAGTCATGACTTGGTCATAGAGAAGACTAAGTCTCACTGGTGCTCAACAAGACTAAGGACTAGGTCCATGGAAGAACAAACATGTCTAATCAGGGCTTCCAAATCTGTACTCCACAAAGCCCTGCTAGAGTTCCCCATACTCCCAAATTGCCATCAGTATCCTTCCCTGCACACTTACTAGATTGCTTCTTGACAAGCTGAGAGCATCTTAAATCTTTGGTAATGCTGAGGGGAAAGATGTCTATCCCATATTTCAGCTGCATTAGATTTCAAATAAAAGATCTAGAGGGCCCAAACTGGTTTGTCTTTCTCAGAACACAACAGATTTGGTTGTAAAGAAAACTCGGGATATAGGAGGCTGAAAGCAAAGCAGATAAACATCTGTGTCCTGTGTCCTCTTTGCAAGGACTTCATCTCTCATCTCCTTGCTGAAGGCCCCAAGTTACCGTTGCACCATTAGATTTATTTTGTGGTCTTCACCTTCAGTACCTAAATCAAGTCAGAAAATGGACATATGCTTGGAGAACCTGCCAGTACATTGCTTAAAGATCTTTGCAAAACTAGACCCTAATAATAGTATTAGTTCCAGTAGTTTTATGGATTTTTGCGAAGGAATTTTGATCTCATCTTCTGAAGTGGTATGGGTAGCTGTTAGTGTTCTATTCCCTCAGAGAACTGTTCACAGCATGTTGCCACAGAAGTATCCATCTAGTCTCTACTACAAAGATGGACTAATCTCAGCTCATAAACCCTGCCAACAACGAAAGCTACATTTACTACAGATTACAAGCAAATGGGATGAGGGAATAAGTTGGACAGATGTAACACAGAGGACAGATGAATCCAGTGCCAAAGTTTGCCAAAGTGTGCAAATGAGGTGAGAGAGACATGGAAGGAAGAACACCAGGATTTTGTGAGGTCTCAGTCTGACTCCTTATAGCTCCACGGTGAAGCCTTTTGGTAATCAGCAAGTGTTTCATGACATATGCATTTATTTCTGGATTTCCAGATGCATGTCACTTGCAGGATCATGTGTGAAGCTTAATCCCCCATCTGACAAAAGAAACATGGAATATGGGACAAAAATGCAGTGTCCTAAATATTCTTTAAATACAGTGTGTTAAGCCCTGTATTAAAAAAAATATAAAGTGCTCAATTTTCATAGTTTGCCTGCTAGCAACGAATCACTACTATTTAGAAAGTTATTTTATTTACTGTGAATTAGTGAGAGATGATTGATGATTTTTTTTTCAACTCAGAGTCATTGTGAACTGTACTGTTCCCTGGACACTGTCATGACAACACATTATGGGTCTACCTTTAATTCAGTACTTGTTTTCTTCCTGAATGAAGACTAACTTGATGATTCTGGATGAATCTTTATAGGCATAATATAATCTTTCTAGTTGACAGGACTTCCATTATCCCGTTTTTTACGTCAACTTTATGCCTTTCAGAAGGCATTTAGCAACACCTCAGCCAAGTCATTCTTCTTGTGTCCTGAAGCCTGTATCATTTAATTTATTAAAAAAAAAAAAAAAAAGTCAGAACAACAGAAATTTTAAGTATCTTGTCCAAGTGCTCTCAGCCTTTTTTCGGGGGAGATTGTTGAGTCTCGTGCTCACATTAAAAATATCATAAACTTGCTGTAGTTATTTCCAATGATGAGATGTGTCTGTTTAGGTTCTGCATTGTAATTAACCTCTGTAGCAAATTTATGCATTCTGCTGCTGAAGTTTCCTTTTATAAGGAGAGCCATTTTGAAAGCTACTCCTTGAACACATCCTCAATACACTTTCCACCCTGTTGGCTATTCTACATGGAAACTGGGTGAACTGCAAGAGGTAAGCACCATTGCTGCAAGAGGAACTGGGACTGCTCATGAGGTTGATTCATAAGCCTCTGGCACAATACTGTGAAACCTGAAGTATAGTCACTGTAAATTATAGGAAGGGTTGGTGATTTTAAAAGTCCAAAGTCATCTAGCTGAGAGGGCTCTGAAAGATGGGATGGGGAACTGCAAACTAGTATGAAGTGTAGGTTGAGGGCACTATTCTCTTACAGTGCTCTTTCTCTGAAAAATATATTACTGCTGTACACCGCTGAAAGTCAGACATGCTTATATGAATCTTGTTTCAGCGTCTGGCAGCCTGGACCCACAAATCCTTTCAAAAAACAGTGGTTAATTTTACAGCCAAAGGGAAAATACTGAAAGAAAAATATGTCAAGAGTAAGGCCCAGAGTGGTGCCTGGGTCAACTCCAGATGTCTATGCTGCTTGGATGTGCGAAGCGTAGCTCAGCTGCCTTTGTCCCTGCTGTGGTTTACAACCAACACATTCAGAATGTCTTCATACCCCATCTGCCATCATGGCCCACAGCATCAAGGCCATGCCTGACCAAGGCCATCCCCACCTTAGCCTCAGTAGGCGATGGTGCTGCAAAGATCAATGTCACACTGATGCAGCTGGCCCTGACACAGGTGACGATGGCGTACACCCTGTCTCTGCAGTCCCTTGTTGTCACCTGCAAGCAACAGCGAACAGAAAAGCACAGTTTACACTAGTAAATTTAACATGCATGATATGTTCCCTGGCACAGAGCACCTGGCACAGAGAAGCCCATATATATTTTCAACTCTTTTACCCTTCAGAAGTGGCCGACAGCATCCAAACTGCATTTTGGTGATGGTGCCTGGCCCACACTAACCCCCTGGCTGTGCTGGGTATCCCTATGCTGGGAACCACCAGCACAGATTACTGATAGTGTTCCCTGACACCAGTTAGTCATAGGCAAGTAGAATTTAGACTCCATTTGTCTTATATTAGTCCAGAACTGGGTATTCTCCTGCTAAACATACAGAGCATTACAAATAAGGTTTGGGTTAATTTCTCCCATAACTTAAAAACTACTTATGTTACCAAACAGGACTGTAAACATTTCACATTTTGTAATATACAGCAATGAAACAATCATTGCACAGTAATAAAAGAAGCAGCCACTCTTGTGTCTCTTGTGCATAAATGCTTGTTAATGCTTGGTAATAACCTTTAGAGCCCTGGGAATCAAACTCATTGTACAAACAACTCTTCATCTCAGAAAATGAAGCTCCCTTCCAGACTGATGTACAAAGCACCCATAAACTTGTAGACATTTATCATGACACAGATGTGACTACAGCTTCTACCCCAAGATAATTGAGATTTAATGCACAAATGCAGGAAGCATTATTACATGCAGATACTTCCAATGGATCTCTGAAGATGCTTTCATAATTCAGCAGAAGTAAAGCAAATTAAGTCTATCTAATGAATATGTACCAAATACTACAGAAAGAAATCACAAAGATATCTGCATGAATAAGATTTTTTTGCCTTCCCGTTGTGCAATCCATACATGAGAGATTGTATTCAAACGATCTTTCTTTCATTTCAGAAAATCAAAATGTCCTAAGAAGTGTGAAAAGGAGTGAAGTAAAGAAAAATCATGTCATCCGTCACAAAAGACATTTTGAAGATAGATGTTGGTTGGATCATACTTATTATATTTTCTTGAAAGATGAGGTATCCTGGGGCAACACAAGCATCTTGTTTTTCTAAATGCTGTTCACTTTCGTTGCATGCTGGTGAATGTCTGACATCTGCCCCTTTCTTCCTGAGATTAATCACTGTCCTCCATGTTCTGCCAAAATGAATCCTTTTTTTTTCCACATATTTCAACATTTATAGTATCTGTAGTTTTGAAAAACCATTACCTTGGGCTGCTTTTTCTTCTTTGTACTTTGGCACTGAAATTATTATTGTTTTTATGAGCTATCAAGTACATGGCCACAAAATCAACACAGATATTTTGGGAAGAGGAGGCATTATTAATTTTAAATTCCCATGTTCCTTGCCAACCTTTAGCTTTTTACATGCAGAAGAACAAAGCAAGAACATTATGAAACATGCAAGAAACCCTCAGCTTTTGACCTAAGGGAAATTACACACCTTTATTCTCAACATCAATCTTACAATCAAAAAGTGATTATCAGTTTTAACCTTCCAAAAAGCACCTGTGACTTGAGATAAACTGTGCTTGGCTAATGAGATTATCTAATGTAGCCCAATGTACTTGTCAAAGTTAATGATGATCAGCACATAAGGTTAAGGGATGTTTACATTCAACTACAAATCCTTCTTACCATTTTTTATGAAATTGTTACTCTGATTGTTGGTTATTTTCTACAGAAATTTACTTTATAGTGGTTGTCTTTTGTGTTGCTATCAAAAAGAGTACACTCAAGGTCGCAGATCCATTGACAGCTGAAATCTGGTTCATTTACAATTCTGAGGACGGCATGATGAAGTCAATTGACTGATGTCACTGCAGCATTTAATGTACTGTGAACTAAAACCACAGATAATGTTTTTAAATATAGTGTTTGAATAATTCATGGGCAAGGGCACTTTTTTTTCCACAAAAAATATGATGCAATATTTAACCAATAGGAAAGCAGATTGGAGTTTTTTTGAATGCTGATGGAAAAAAAAAAAAAACAAAACCAAAAAGTCAAGTCAGGACTCACCTATTCAGCAGTAGTATACATACTTGGACATGTAAGACACAAATACCAGAAACTATAGGTAAAGATAATTTGTTGAAAATTACCATTTTACGTCATCATAAACATAAAATAAGACAAGAAGGTGCAAAAACAAGAAGGCAAGCACTTTAATAACAGATGCAGATTACAACATGGAGATAGAAAGTCTGTATGCATTTAATCTAAAATAATATGCTGTGTTAAATGAGGTTGTATAAATCTGTCTTAAACATGTATTCTGTAAAAATGTAACTTTCTGGTCTGTGGAGTCCTTGTTTTTGACTCTACGATGCTCTTCTGCCCCTCCAAAACACCTAGGCATACCTAAAACAACATGAAAAAATATTACGTAAGGTATAAACTTGTTAATGACACAGTTATTTTCTAACATAAACTATTGCTGCCTGTCCTCCACATAAAGAACCTTTGCAAACCATTGTTATACACTGCAGTTCAGTTGAATAAACTAATTTTCACAAAGAAATAATTGTTAGTAACAAAAACAGACCTCCTTAGTCTAATTAATTTCCATAACACCTCTGCTTACTTGGATTCTGCAGCAGATAACATTTCTGGTGAGGTAACAAGTTGTAATTTCTTTTTTAAGCTTTCAGTTGTGTAGACAACATGTATCAGTATTGCTATAAAACATAATGAAGATATGTTCTGAAAGAGCGAGACAAAGAGTTTTACATATTAACACTTCTTCAGGTCATAGGATTCTGCTCCACTATTATGCTTTTCGTGGCAGGTGGCATAGTTACATCCTGAATTACAGTAGTAGTAAGAGACTCAATGAAATTTGTAAATTCTTTGACAGACATTTATATAAATGTCTAGTGCATATTACTGGAGCATATGATTTTTTTTTCGGTAAGCTAATAGCTGTGAAACATGCACTGAAAATATCGCTTAGTCTCTAGGGAATGACTGAATTTGGCAATTTTCTGACTATGGGATTTTCTTACTTATTAATTTTGATTGAAAGGATAATTTTCCTAAATTATACTCTGTGCATTTAGGATTTTCAGCTTCAGGTACATATTGAAATTCATTTTTTATAAGGAATCCAATTGTACTGAATTGAAAGTCATAAAATCTTTCTAAAAATGCATCCACATCCCCCCTAAATGTGCATTCCTAAATATATTACACTTCAAGATACAATTGTTTTAGGCTCTTCAAAGACACAGAGCAATTTCTGGCACATTTGAGAAAGCTGTGATTTTTTTTTTTCCATAGGATAAAATACACTCATAGAACCATGAAATAAGGGCTTGTGAATGTGTGTAATACACAATACAGGGCTTTAGTTTGAAAAGCACTTGCCAGTGACAGAGTGTCATATCTTTGCTGTCTATAGAAATTTCCCCCACTATTCCAACAGACTTAATCTTCTCACATCTGATATGAGAGCAATATCAGAAAATATAGGTACCAAGAAATACAGCCAATTAAAAGGAAACCATATGAAAATGTTCAATTTAACTGTCTGTCATCTGGCTGATAGCAATAATTTAAAGTCCATGTGTTAACATCCTGTGCAGTCTGATGTACTTCGGGGGCAGAATCCAAGAGTGTGTCATCACTAAAGAATGTACACCTTTCAGAACAGCCCATAAAACAAGACACACAGAAAAACTGCCTGAACATGTTTGTTTAAACATGATGGTGTTTTTGCAGAGAATTGAGAGAGGATACTGGCTGATTATGGCACTGTGTATTTGTAGTGCTGTGTAGAAGTAATTACAAAGCCCAGCTTCTGAGAAATATCTGATTTTTCTTCTTAGGCAAAATTCCCTTGGATCTGTGGAAGTTTGGGCAAAAAACCAGTACATAAAGGTAGTTATATTAGTTAATATGCTATTGCTGACTACAAACAAGGGCTCTTCTATCTGGCTACTTATCTGAGGCAGAAAAGATTTAAATCCCAAAGAGTATTGTTAACTTGAGCATTTTTACTTGGAAGATTTTACAGATGCCATTTACAGAGTTAACTTCTATTTTTATAAGTGTTAGAGTTAGATACAAAGCTTCAAAACTTTTTTGAGGTAAAAACTGAGAATGTCTATGTCAACTATTGATGACTGTGTTGATGTCCATCAACTGACTGCATTGATGTCCATTGATGTCTATGCCAACTATTGGTGACTGCATTGATGTCCATCTTTCCAAAACTCTACGCACAATACTGTATGTACTACTTTAGCCTCACTGATGCAGTTATTAGTATCCTTTTTTTTGACTAGGAACTGTATTCTTCATGAACATGTAAAATGTTGAAATATATCAACTGTCATATCCATTTTTTTTTAACTCTACAAAGGATGTACTTATATACCCACTAAGGTCTTAGAATTGATGTTGTGAATTTAGCAATTTTACAAGAGTCTGAACATAAGCAGTACACAGTTTAGAGTTTTCAGTTTAGGGAAGTAGTTGTTTGCAGCTCTATTCTAAGCCAAAACTTCATTTCCAAGAGTAAATAAATCAAAATTATTTAAACAAATTCAGAAAGGGAGGGATATTTTCACTCTCTCCCTGTCCTCCCATGGTTGGAGCTGCGAAGGCCACCCTCAGCCCCCAAGGGGCATGGAGGGCAACAGCAAACCGACACCAAACCAACACCCTCCACACAGGTGCCACAGCCTCATCCAGACTGCCTGCTCAGAAAAGTCCCTGTCCCAGGCTATTCCTAAACTACATGCTGGCTGTATCTGGGAGAGTTCAGCTTTACATCGGCAGTCTATACGTACAGATGACTGAGGGACAAGCCTTGCACCTATACTTTGCTTCTGCTTATCAGTACATGTGCAGCCAGCTTCACTGGATATTAAAGGGTACAGTGATAGTATCAACTCTTAATGCATTGTCATCATTTGCTATCTTGCTCATTCAGAATTTCAGAAGGTGGCAGTTTTCATATATCGCCTCTCTGGCATGAACAGCAGCCTCTAGATCTCAGCTTGAGCCTGCAGACAGCTTGCAAGCAAGATCTAGGTAAAACAGTTTTGCTCAAAGGGGAAGCCTTCTGAAATACAAATCCCCTGGCAGCATTCTTTTCACCTCTCAACTGTATTCTTTCAGTCCCTTATTCTACTGTCTTCTTTTCACCTCAACAAGCCAAAAATTGTTGCTTCACAAGAATTACCCTGATAATGAGATACACTAGAAGAGCTGACCCAGACACCTGCTGGTACTATGGTAATTTGCATCTACAGAAGGCAAACATGTTCACACCCCAACTTCCTATCAGCATTTACTCAATAAGTCCCAGGCACGTCTGATATCTTGTCTCCTCCTGTTCATTTTTGCAATGCAACATTTTACAACACATTCACACTGAGTTGCAAAAAGATCCCTTCTGTAAGACTCCCTCTGTGCACTGAACTATGAATTTCCTACTGCTCATCCACATCTCATGCTTCAGAAGATGTATGGCTTTCATATTGTTTTTTGTCTGGATACTCGTTTCTGAAATTGCCTACCTGTCTTCTCTCTGTGTGATGTTGCTTATTTTATGAGTATGAAGGGAATATTTTTCTTCCACACTACCAAATTTGAGTCAATGTTGTGTTTTCCAAGTGGTTTAGCACATTTTATCATCATCTGGACAGGCTGGAGAGTTGGGTGGGGAAAAATATAATGAAATATAACAAGGGCAAGTGTCGAGTCTTACATCTCGGCAGGAACAACCCCAGGTTCCAGTATAAATTGGGGAACAACCTGTTAGAGAGCAGTGTAGGGGAAAGGGACCTGGGGGTTCTGATGGGCAGCAGGATGACCATGAGCCAGCACTGTGCCCTTGTGGCCAGGAAGGCCAATGGCATCCTGGGGTGTATTAGAAGGGGGGTGGTTAGTAGCTCAANGTGAGTGTCACGAGGATGGAGCCAGGCTCTTCTCAGTGATAACCAACAGTAAGACAAGGGGTAACAGGTTCAAGCTGGAACACAAGAAGTTCCACTTAAATTTGAGAAGAAACTTCTCAGTGAGGGTGCCAGAGCACTGGAACAGGCTGCCCAGGGAGGTCGTGGAGTCTCCTTCTCTGGAGACATTCAAAACCCGCCTGGACACCTTCCTGTGTAACCTCATCTAGGTGTTCCTGCTCTGGCAGGGGGATTGGACTAGATGATCTTTTGAGGTCCCTTCCAATCCCTAACATTCTGTGATTCTGTGAAAATGGAAGGATGGCTCAAATAATTATCTCTTTTTCTTTCTTTAACTGCCTATACCATTATTGTTTCTTTGTTACTAGATTGCCTGATTTCATCATTTTTTTCCCAATTCTTCTCTCCTTACCTCTTCTAAAATGCCCTTTTCAC
This sequence comes from Pampusana beccarii, assembly GCA_013399365.1. Lineage (NCBI taxonomy): Eukaryota > Metazoa > Chordata > Aves > Columbiformes > Columbidae > Pampusana > Pampusana beccarii. Next base: position 442,635 of record VWYH01004149.1, on the reverse strand, counting down.
TAAATCCTATCAGCCTATTTTTTGTTGTCACCACTTTCTCGTATGTGGTCAATCATTTCTTCTTACACTTTCTGTAAACTGCTCTTTCAGGTTCTTATTCTGCAGTCTTCTTTTCAGACCAATCGAAGTATTATAGCCAAAAATTTTTACTTCCTACTAGTCTGCAATGGCATGGCTTGTTCTTCAAATCCCTGCACTAATATCAGTGTTTTTCAGCTCACTTTCAAAACTCCTTTTCACTCTGACTTGTGATTCAGTTTTTTCTTTTCCTTATGAGAAACCTTTTTTTTCACAGAGATTTCAGCTGTTAAGGTGGGAAAAGAAGCCCTGGATAATATTGTGGTGCCTATGAGTAATAATGAAGAAGGGTTATACCCTTTCACAGATACAAACATACTTCAAGGTCAAACATAATGGAAAACGGTGACATTTGCTACTCAAAAAAAACCATTTAGTGAAATCAGAGGTCTCACGAATGGGGTAGAGTTTTTCCAAGATTTGCATATGTATGCATTAGCATTTTTGCATTTTTGCATATGGCTATATTTGTGTGTATCTGTAGCTCTTCCCCTACTGATCTACAAGGTGTCCTTTTCTTCTGCATGTCTCAGTTTACAGGGTAATTTTAATTTTTAGTTCCACAAAGCTTTACAGCTGTCAAAGGAAACAGTGGTGAAGACAGAATTTTTCAAAGCAGTCCTGAAGCCTCAGACTATTGCAGTAGATAAAGCAAAGCCCTAAAACACAGAAAATATATGCCTAAGTGATAGCAACCTTTGAAATATAATACAGAAATAAGGCTCTGAAGAAAACAGAAATATTTCTAAGATTTTAGCAGAAGTCGATGTTCTTGATTTAAGGTACAGGGCTGTTGAATTTTAAACCTAAAAAAACTCAACCAAACAACCAAACAAAAATGCTGTGAGAAGGTACAAGATGGCTAAAGAAATTATGGCTCTGAGTTATCATCCTATGTGGAGTACTAATAATACTGACAACTTATGCGTGTGTGTTTGTTCATGTATATAGGTACATACATGTGCATATGCGTAGATTAATGTTATCTGGACTTGGCCTTGGTTGGTTGGTGGCTTACAGAAATGAATTCTGCATTTTTTACACCCAAAACTTCATCTGTGGGACCCCAAGGAGATACTGAGTCACAATCTGTAAGAAAAAATAGGTTTGCTATTGTTCGTGTTTTACTTCTGTTTTGTTGAGCCCAGCTTAGTTCATGTTGCTGTTATGAGGAAATGATTGTTTATATCTCTGATCTTGTGTGTATTGGAAAATTGGCAGCGCTACCTTGTAATTCATCACTTGTGAGTCAGGGGACAATGCATCTTGAACTGCAGGGCAAAGGATTATACAGAGTCATAAAAGCAAAATACTGCATCCCTCTGAGCTGAATCAAGCTAATAACAGAGGTCTTACACAAACTTTGCAGAAACATGCAAAAGGATTAGTGGGTTCTCATAGACATTAAATTGTAATAAAGCATTTTTTTCTTTTATTAGTTGAGATTTTATTCAGCCAGATGATGAGTCACGATCAGAAACATCCACTAAGAAAAAGAGGCTTTCTGACAGGGTAACACTTAGAGATGAGAAATATAAATAACTTAGCTATTTTTGACATAAAATTGGAGTGCGCTTACACTCCCCACAGTGCCAATACCGAGAGACAGTATGCAGCAATGGTACTAGTCTTTAAAATTAACAAAGCAGTTAAGTAGTACTTGTATTAGATATAAATTGTGGATTGAAAATGTGGTTAACATTTTACCACTGTCTACATAATTACCTTACTTAAGAGCAAGGGTTTGATCATCCACAATAAACAATAACACTCGGCAGTTTGTAAATCCATTGCCCATTACATAATTTTCATGAACTTGAAAATACCACAAGTTGTCAGCTGGGGTGAATGTTCAGGTGTCACAAACAGTCCATTTCAAAACTTGTATCTTTTATCTTGGCATGTGACCAGCTGTTTTGAGGAGTACAGAACCTACTACATCTTCACCTGGGTGGTATGCTAGTGTTGTAAAATACTTGATTATGTGTCATAAACTACTTATTGTCTGCTGAAAGAGATGCCAGTTTCATAGTAAATGTGAATTCTAGGCTTATGTATATTCCAATATTCAGTTTAGAGGAAGAACAACATTTTTTTATAATATTCATGTTGCAAATCATTAGCGGGTTCTAGAAAATATTAACAGTAATAATGAAAGAGGACTCTCAGATATGAACAGTTATAATTCAAGTTAATGATTTATGACTCAGGAAATGCATATTCCAGGCAAATTGTAGGTTCTCTGTTTAATGATGCCTACGACAACAGAAACAATATTATTACTTAGATAGCTTTGGCAAATGTAATAAGAATCTCATGTCTGGCAAAGAAATTACACATCTTCTGTTGCTCATATTGTTTCTTTTTAGGTGAAGAAAAAAAAGCTTAATTCCGTTCTAATTTTGTTTGCTCTCACTTTCTATGCTAACTGGAAGTATAAATTGCAAGACTTGTATTTTTCCTGTAAACATGGTATTCCATCTCCCACTTCACACATTTGTAGCATGAGTAGAAGGAATCCAACACACTCTCCACCAGTATGCAAAGCAAGGGTTTTTTCCTTTATTTTTCATTCTTTCTTCTCCGTAAGTAAATAATAAAATTATTAAAAATCCCTTATCTTTCATTCTACAGTATTATTTCAACAGTACTTGAAACTTAGAACTTACTTAAATTCTTTTTATAGTTAGTTATTAACTTAGTTATTTACTTTTGAAATAATAGTTCTGAGTAGAGTTTCAGAATTTCTGGTAAAAGCCTTTTTGTGTCCACCTCTACCTGCTATTCAGAGGAATTTTTAACTAACTATGGGACAATAGAGTACACTGACTTCCTACTGCTCCATGTGTTGCTCCTGCCAGTGCTTTCTGAGCCTCTATTAAGAAGCTGCTAAACTTAGCTGGACCTGCAGCTATTAGCAGGGTTCTAGCAACCTCTTTCTTGGAGCTAGCCATTAAAATGAAGAAGATGTTGGTCACTTGGGAGGGATAACAACCTCTGCCTTCACATACCTATGTGCCTCGGTGCATAATAAAGCACTTTGCTTATAAAACCCCTCCATACATTTCCTCTATCTCTCAAGTGCAGGCAAAGTTGTGTCTGAGACAGAAAGTCTCTAGCCTGCATTAACATGGTTAACTCATCCTGTCACTAATGGAAGAGAAACAGCGAAGCAAAGGTCTCTTGTGTTTTGTCACAAAAGCACAGGCACTGAGTATGCTGGTGGAAGTTACCATAATTGCATATTACTGAGCCAAGAATAACAGAAACTCTCCATTTTACATCACATCTGACTTTAATATAAGCAGCTCCGGTTTCTGTAGGGATTATTCACTGTTTAGTCTCTGATAGAAACCTAGTACTTAAGTAAATTGTAATCAGAAGAATGTCAATCAATTTTGTCATAAAATAGTGCATGGCAAGTTAAATAAGGAGATCTATTGTTGCCCACTGAGAATGCCAGCCTACTTTTCAATTTTTTCTTTTGTTAATAAAGTGGTGATCAAATTAATCCTGTGCTCTATCAACCTTAACATCATGAAAGATCCCCAGTAAAAGCATGAAGCAAAAGAAATACTAAATTAAATGTCATAAGTTTTCCAAATACAGGTACATATATGGGAATGTGTCTGTTAACAGCCTTCTTTGAGGCCATAAAACCACGTGCACATGCAAAAAATGCTGGAAGACCTCTGAAGAATATTTTGGACCTAGAAGTCCTATCAATCTAAGATAAAATAGCTACTCGCAGAGCTATTTTGTAATGCTTCCATTCGTCAACACGAATTCAACCCTAAGTCGTCTTTAGCAGGTTTCAGAGAGTTCCTCACCCTTTTTTGTCTCCCTCCTTGACTCTGAAGCTGGAGGCTTTGATCATAGCAGCTGCACTGCCAAGGTGCTGTGGATGCAAGCGTGGGCAAGGCGGGCAAGCAGGAAGGCAGGTGGGAAAAGCATTAGTGTTATGTCCAAGGCCATTAACTGTGCAGGCAGCCAGAAAAGCTTTGCTTGTAGAAAGAAGGAACATGAGGGTTTTGACAGGGTTTTATCTTACAGCATTAATGACAAATCGTTTTACGCTTAGCCTCTTCTTTTGGCACTCTTCTGCTTATTTCTGCAAGGTTTGCATTAGACATGCCTACGCATAAAACACCTTTACTGGTATATTATTTCAGCCCACTGGTTGTGCCCACCATTATGCCAGTAAAATCTTAAACTCTCGTTCAGCTTATTTCACTCAGGGAGGTCCCTACAAGCCATCCTGGCAAAAAGCACACTGCTGCCCGTGCAAGCTGTGTCAACATTAGAAGAGCTTATTACAAGGGCAGAAGCAGGGCTGACCGCACTGGTGCTACAGCCAGAGATGATTCATGTGAGGAGGGTTCACCCACCAAATCAGCCAAGGTAGAGGGGAAGGGGAAGGTGAGAGGTCAGAACTTGTTTGGCCAATGTTTGAACCCATTCACTAGTAAAAAAGATGAGTCAGTCAGCTGCTCGCAGGTGAGAATAATGCTGAGCTACTGCCTCTCTGCAACCCAAAGTACCCCTGCAATACTGTTACTTAGCATAGCTCATATTTACAGGGCCTCTGTACCCATGATTTACCGGTGGTGGAAGAAAGAGGACCACAGGGGATTTGCCACAAGCAAGCGATAATTTTTGGCAGCAGACCTGGATTTTTTTTTGAGCTCTGATGATAGAGGACATAGCTCCTATTAGTATATTCTCCCGACAGGTAATGAGGCATTCAGAATCATTTCTGCAGCCCATGCAGGACACTGGGATATCCTGATTTTAAGACACCACTGCAAGAACTCCCTGGGAGAAAGAAGTCCCTCTATATGTTACCTTCTGAAGCTCAGGGAAAAACAAAAGGCAAATTCCTTTTTTAAAGTGTCAGGATGCAGCTCAGTTGAGGTCTCTTGTTGAAACTGCACCAGAGCTGTGCTGCTTTCCTCACTCCCCATCTGAAATCTGAGTAATCCTCCCTGCAAAATATTTGTTGAGTGTAAAACAAAACCCACTAACTTCTGGTAAAGATTATACTTGCTGGAATAAATGTGCCACAATGCAAGACTTTGAATGCTGCATTTTAGATGTTGTTTTGCTTGGAGCTTGTCTTTTTAAAAAAAAAAAAAAAAAGTATATATATATTCATTTTTCAATATTAAATTAAAACTGGTAAAACATTGTTTAAATTGCAAATTAGGTACATTGAGTTCAGCAGCACTCAGGAGGCCAAGGTCGCTGTGTGTAACTTCCGGAACTAAACCAGGAAGGAAATCTGCAGTTTCACCCTTAGAGAGAGCAGGACTGTCTCATGTTGTGTCTGGGCCTTGGAAATGAGAGTTGGGATATTATAGGACTGTGCTGAAAAGAAATTAAACCTTACATATAGACCAATCTCCCTAAAAGAGCATCTTTGTGATTCATAGAAAAGCTTGTCATCAAATGTGGAGAAGGAAACACTTCTGGACTAAAGAACTGCTCACTGTTAAATATTCTACATGCAATGACCATGTACCTACATATAATTAAAATGATTAATTGCAAGATGGATTATATCATGGTAATGAGTAAATAAGTTTGGAAGAAATATTATCACATAAAAGAATAGGTAGAAGACTGTCCCAGTATTTCCTAGCAAATTAATGTACACTATTTTCATGTAATTACAAGGCAATTCATCTAATACAAAATGTTAGTTTTATAGCTTAAAAATGCTAGTTTCAGTTTTCATTTCACATTCTGTTATTGCAGGCAACTTTGCAGCATAACAGTGTTTCACCCTGAACACAGGGTAAAATTTCTCCTTCTAACAGAAGCTATTAAATTTTTCATGGGATTATTCTGCAGTTATTCTTCAAGTTTTTCATTTCAAAAATGAACCAGCTATCAGTTAATACCAGGGAAGATTCTTTTACTTTAGTGAATAAGAGACTGAAGTGATCAATCAAGTCATACGGTTAACGAAGACTGCCTTAATGTTACTTGTTCCTTGTCTTACCATTGCACAGTGCTATTTGCCAATAATTTTCAATGAGGAGATTGTGCCAAAAGACTTCTGGAGTTTTCTGTGATTATGGAGACTATTTTAAGCTGTGTTATTATATTAACAAGTAGTTTCAATGTGATACCTTCACCAGTTGTCACCTTCTCTGAAATACTAGAGTAAAAAACCATCTGGGTCTTTTGTGTTGTTCTAGCTTCACCTCGTCCAGGATTTCCTTCCACAAGAGACTCAAGCTGGCCATTTGCCTCATGGAACTTTTGTACCACAAAAATGTCAAGACTGTCTAAGGCTTCCTGGTGATAACCTGATCAATAAATTTATTTCATCCGGTAGCATTCTATCTTTTCTTCTTTCCACTGTCCCAGATGAAGGGAACCTACCCTAAGCAGCCTGTATAGAGATGTGTGTGCTTGGTGACACTCATATAGCATCTAAGTCATTTGGCATAGAAAGGCCTGACACAACTGCCTGGTGAAAACGATTTGAACTTAATTCCTATTGTTTAACCATCCTCTGGGTTCCAGAAATCTTGTCCCCTTGTCATGAGTGTGAAATAGTCTTACCTACTTTCACGTGACTAAGCAAATATATAAAAAATGAAGAAATACTGAGCCGAATGAGGCCAAAGAGACTTACAGAAGGTATGGTCAGGGAAAAGTAGAAGGGCAAAGCAGGCACAGCAAGGTCTGCCTCCTTTCAGCTTCCAGCCAGCAGCTCTCTCAAGATTTTGAAGACAGAGGCTGCATCAAGAAGGTACGTTTCATCTCCCTTGAAACGCCTGGGTCCAGCACAAGTCCCGTCGCAAGGAGCCCCTCTGCTTGTTTATGCATTATCTGTTTGCAGAATAAACTCCTCAAGACTCATGAAGTCATGTCACTCAGCAGGAGGTGAGCATTCAGGTAATGTCGCTTAAAAGTGATTATTTGACTAAACATAACAGAGAGCTTGATCCAATCACAGGTACATTTGTGTCATCCCGATTGGTATGGGATAAAACCACCATAATCATATGTCTTTCTGTGCACCTTGACCTCGTGGAAGTGGGAGTTATTGTCTACTACTCACACTGCACAGGCAACAAACTTGCCCAGCATTTAGCCTCACAACCAATTTTCTAAAAGAATATAAAGAATAATTGTGTGAAAATAAATCTGGGAACAGTTCACATTTGATTTGCAAATTCATTAGCAACAATCATTTTTCTGGTCTGTCAGAATATTAGTTTTTCACAGTACATGGCCAATGACTGGGTAATAACTGATGTTCTTTCCTGTAACATACCATATTAAACTGAAATATTTAATTATTGCTATGTTTATTATGCCATGAATTATTGTTCAGTATTTTTTCATAATATTAAATCTTAATTAGCCCTTACTCTACATCACTTCATTAATTATAGTTACACATTTTATCTTTGGAAAATAAATCTGTCCATTTATGAAGGACATCTGTCATGTGTTCTCACCTTTTCTATGCTGAAGTTTAAAAAGTGCAGATTAACCTGTACAAGGAATAGTACAAATGCCTTCAGCATACTAACAATAATACCTGGGTTTTTTCAAAGCTTATGCTGTCTGAGAGAATAGCGTCTACTCAAAGTTTAAAAAATATCAAGTTTAGGCTTATGTAGACATTTAAAATAACAGTACTACAGTTCAGGGGTGTTCCTTAAGAAATCAAAATGATTCTGTAGAAGAAAAACCTGCTGTCAACTGCACACATAAGTTGTTCAGATATGAATGAACATTTAGTGACCAGACGGTATTTCAGCTACTAATGTATCTTTACCATTTACCTGTGGTCTAAAATATTGCACCTTAATCTTTAATATTTAATTATAAGTATCGTGGATTTTTAAAGATAGATAAATAATTCAAATCTTATTGAAAGACCCTTGCACTCTAAACTGCCCATAGATTTTTTTTTTTCCTAAACACACTTTTTCCAATACTGTAGTACAAAAAATACCTTGAGTCAAATGGTCAATGTAATTTAACATGTTGGATTTTTTGAAGATCTGATCCAAAGCTCACCAGATTCCTTGGGAGTCATCCTAGAACATTCTAAATACTTAATTACATAGACAATAATTTTGTTTAGTAGATCAAATTATATTTTAAAAAAACCAAACAGGTAATACTTCCCATTAGATTGCATTTTTGTTATGCAAATTTAATGTTTATCTGTGAGCAGATGTTATTCTGCATGTAAACTTATTCAGTAATCCCTTACTTTTCAAATATTTCTTTTCAGATAATGCAAGGGAGTTAAATGGCAGTCAACACACCTGAGCATACAGATAAACACGTATAACTGGTACGCACGCACAATACATTTTTGTGTCTTCAGTGTTTCGGCACACCACAGGATTGCTGGAGTGCAAGCCTGAGTGAAAGGTAACAACAGAATAAGTAAAGACAGCTTAATTTAATCACTTAATTTCTTGGTTGGCTATTGAAAATCCTCAGATAAGGAAGAAAATTAATCCATCAGAAGAACAATTTCCTGTTTTGCTTCGTTCTCTGTCACCACAAACACTTCCAATTTCTGAAGAAAAAAAAAAAAGTTCCTTGAAACAGTCTTATTATTAGAGCCACCTAACCTAACTTTTTATTACCAAATTTCTTCTACACGTACCACTGCTCCAGATATGTCCACTTTAAACTTCACGCTCCATTTCATGTTTTTAGTGCACATTGATTAAAAACTTAAGATAGCCATTTCCATTAGTATGATCCCTTGTAGAGCACACTTCTATCCAGCAGAAAGCCTGATTAACTCTCAGTTACAAATGGTTAAATTGTACGTTGCATTGTTAAAACATACTAGCCCTTTGCTTTGTTACATATTCTTTTTAAAATGATTGATTTTGAATGCCATTTAAGATATGCATTCTTTCAATACTGCACATCAATAGGTGACTCATGGAATTTTTATCAGCTATTAATGACAATTGTCCGCAAAGCAGGAATAACTACTAAGAATTCCCGCCTCTGCTCTTAATTATTTGTAGGCCAAATAACCATCTCTCTTGCAACTCAATACTCAGAAGTTTTCTACCTGATTGCTTCTAGTCTTTCTAGGAGCTCCTAGTAAAGGAACAAATAGCTAGATAACAATCAGTGGCACTTGTTGATCATATAGAGAAGATGACGGTTCCCTCTTGACTGCAGCTTCCTGAGTTGTGGACAGCAAATCATTCACAATTCCTGTGTCTGGAGCTTTCCGGGGTTTTTTTATGGCTAAGCTCACCTGGGAAGTGTTAGATTAAAAGGCACATATTCTGCTAAAAAGAAAACTAGACTTTACACCTGCGTTTTCATATTTGTAAAAGGGGCTTTTAAACAACCTGTGGGCTTAAAAGGGGAATTCAGCCTGCATTTAATCTCCTGATTTTTTATTTTTAAATTTGCACATATTCCAATTTCTGGTGATCATCATGTATAATTTAGTGTGCCTTTCTCCTGAGTCAGTAACGTAGTTACTATACACTGCATTATACATCATGTACCACATTTAATTAGGAAATTCTGTCAGTTTGTTAGCACAGTGTTTTATATAAGCAGCACAGCACATTAAACTATTGAATTTCTGTTTTGAGAACCCACCTAGAAATGTTTTATTTGATGTTACAGAATTTACTACTGCAATAAGTGACTAGCAAGAGTCATTAAAAGGCTGTAGATTTCAAAAGTGAATACATTCACACTGGAAGGCATGAAAATGTGTTCTGGAACTTCTGAAACATGAATGTACACTTTCTCTAAAATCATTATAGTATTTTTCTTCCAATTTTTAAATTGTTAAGTGTTGTAACTATAAAAGATCTGTTAATGTCTAAGGCAGGAAATGGAAGAGGGGAAAAATCCAGGTCAATGTCTGTTGAAGAGAACATTTTGTGCTGGGTGCAGGATGAGAAAATAAAACATACTCTTTGTACAAGGTAAATAGATAGTTTCAAAACTTTTGCAAAGCAGAAATAGTTTTTTTAAAATATTGGTCCAGACATGAGAACCTATAATTATACTTAGTTGTATACCTTATCACACATAAGAGATAAAGTTTTCAGACAGTGAATACTGCGGTCTTGACCCAGTAAAGATTGATCATGTACATCTGTCTGGGTTGTGAGTTTAAAGTCTATATAGTCTGTCATTTATTTTAATGAGACATTTGTGGGTTTAAAATCAAGGTAAACCTGCTAGCAGGATTTTTAAGGTCAATGGAGTCATCTCTGGCTTCAAGTAAAGCATGTACTTAATGAGTTGCCTGAATCAGATTCTGCATCTGAAATTCGGTATGAAATTGAACCAATGTATACCTAAATAAGCAGCACGTTTTGTCAGTGTCTTCTGAGGGATTATGTGCATGTTAAAATTATTACATTTAGAAATTCTTGTATTTTAGGGACATAAAAAACGTTCCCTGAAGAAGGAACTAGAAACTAGAGGTAAACAACATTTTCAAACAAAGATTCCTCCAATTTGGAATGGCTTTTATAATGTAATAGATTTTTCTTTGTAGAAAAGGTCCACCTTTAACAATGTTTTATATTTTCTTCCAAACAATTTTTTCCCATTCAGCAGGAAAAATGCTATTGTCATATTGCAACTGTGCTTCCAGTTTAATATGAGTATTTTACTATTTCTTTTAGTCTTTTCTTAAAGCCTTTGTTACTGCAGTCAGTCCTCAGAGAACTAATTTTACGTACAAAAAAAAAGAAGGAAGCAACAAGAAGGAGGTAGCAGCATGGCCTCCTACGCAGGAATGTGCACACTTGAGCAAGGGGAGAGGAAGGAGATGGGCCCAGCAGAAACAGCGTAGAAAAATGAAAAATAAAGGACTGAGAACTAGGCAAGGTGCAAGACTTAGAAGTCAATAAGCGGAGGTGGTGCTTTAAACATTGCACTTTCTTCTTTCGTGAGTACAAGGGAAACCATCAATTTATTATAATATACATGATGATAGATGGTATGGAGTGACTACTCTAACTACTCTGCTGTGCACTTGAGCACATCCAAGGCAGAACACGTATTTCCTGGAAGCCTAAGCAGACACAGCATGAGATATCAGAGCTATTAAAAATATCACTGTGCAAGCTGACAGCTGGGTAACAGCTTTATAGCCAAACTGGCAGAGCTGGATGAAGGCTTCACAGAAAATGTGGAAAGATACAAAGGCAGGCTTCACATCCCAACAAAAAGCGAGGTAAAATCCAGAACTTCTGAGACTTTTTACCGAAGTAAATTGATTTCTTTCAAAATAGTCTTCCTTTTAAGTAAGGCTGGACCCCAAAACGAAAACTAACTCAGCACTGTGGATTCTGAAATATGCATGTTGCTTCAGATATCTGCAGCAATGTTGTTACCACAGGGCTGGTTATAAAATCACCAATTTTATCCTTTCTCTTGCAGGGAATACCCTATACAAGCTAAACCTACACAATGAGTTTCCTACCAGGGATATGTTCAAGTCTCCCAATACACGCCAAGCATTAATATGAATATCTATTTGTTTCCCGNGGAGGTGGTGCTTTAAACATTGCACTTTCTTCTTTCGTGAGTACAAGGGAAACCATCAATTTATTATAATATACATGATGATAGATGGTATGGAGTGACTACTCTAACTACTCTGCTGTGCACTTGAGCACATCCAAGGCAGAACACGTATTTCCTGGAAGCCTAAACAGACACAGCATGAGATATCAGAGCTATTAAAAATATCACTGTGCAAGCTGACAGCTGGGTAACAGCTTTATAGCCAAACTGGCAGAGCTGGATGAAGGCTTCACAGAAAATGTGGAAAGATACAAAGGCAGGCTTCACATCCCAACAAAAAGCGAGGTAAAATCCAGAACTTCTGAGACTTTTTACCAAATTGATTGCTTTCAAAATAGTCTTCCTTTCAAGTAAGGCTGGACCCCAAAAGGAAAACTAACTCAGCACTGTGGATTCTGAAATATGCATGTTGCTTCAGATATCTGCAGCAATGTTGTTACCACAGGGCTGGTTATAAAATCACCAATTTTATCCTTTCTCTTGCAGGGAATACCCTATACAAGCTAAACCTACACAATGAGTTTCCTACCAGGGATATGTTCAAGTCTCCCAATACACGCCAAGCATTAATATGAATATCTATTTGTTTCCCGGTAGTTTAAGATGAGAGCTCTTTCACTAAAAGTACTGAGCCTTTCCTGTCACTGAAGTGTTCACTGGACATCATGAAACTAATTCAGTTTCAACCTTTCATTTCACAGCATTTTATTTTAATTTAAACAGAGTTATTATCTCAGTTATGTTTCTCTGCTGAAGTCAGGTAATGTTTTTTAAAAATGATCAAATTTCTGGTTCTCTTCATAGGATTTAATATGTTTGTAATTAGCATATACATGTGAATCTGATAAAATTTAAAATTATTTATTAAAATTATGTTATTTACTTATATGTATTAAAGTCCATTTAATTTTGTGCTTAATAAAACAGCAAGGAGAACAAGACCTGTCTTATTAAGCAGTTCGGAATGCATTGATAAACACATCATAGTTAATAGTTAAAATTTACTTTGTAATTCAGAATTTTCACATTCCACAATAGGTCAAATACACAAGCCCTCCCAAATTCATGGGAGTGATCAGTGGAGCAGCTTATATGGGCAGATCATCAGAAACAGCCCACAATCACGACAAACTCTATGTATTCCTCCAAGCTGATGACCACCAGATAGCTTCAAGGTCAGTTCACATTTATAATCAAATGCCTCTCCAAAGAAAAAAATGCCAATGCCCACTGCTAGTACGATGAAAGCTGGGTGAGATAACCAGGTTTCTTCAAGGAAAGAATCGTATTAACAATTCAGATACAAAGGTGAAAATAATCTGTAATGAAACTTAGAAGAGTGTGACTGGGAAGAATGCAATAGATGATGAAAGCATTTTGAGTTACATCCTAGTCATAGCTCACTTTTAAATTTGCATTTTTTGGTCTGGTTTTGCCTTCATTCTTTTTATAATTGAAAATGCAAGAAAACACCAAAGGCAGTAGCCTTTAATTTCAATATAACCAAATCTCTTGTATACCAGGAAGGATTTTATATTTTTTGCATTCTTGAGGCTGTTTGTCTTTTCAAGGCTCTGAATGTTTTGATTTGTGAAAGCGTTAAAAGATTGCAAAGTCTGTGGTGCTCTGAAAGTATCAATGCATACTATTGTGACATGGTTCTGAAAGGAAGATACTGGAAGAAAAATACTTTTGGATCAGAAGAAGCAACTTTCACTTCATTTTTGTCTTTTTTTCATAAACAGGTACTTTTAAATTTAAAGTAGTTTTAGAATTAATAATTTACTAACATCAGGACTCTTTCCTCTGCTTTCCTATGAAATGAAGTTCTCGGGAAGCCTAACTCACTCCATGAAACATTTCCTTCTTAACAGATTTGCTTTTTATATAAACAGGCATATGGAGTTACATCAAAAAGCCGTTAGCCTCAATACTCTGTCTTGGATATTGATTGCTATGCTTAGCGAGGTATATATGAGATGGAAAATGCATAAAAGGTAATATTTCCCCTGGTACACCATCTCAGTTTCCAGCAATTAGGTAATGACTTCCTGAGATGGAGATTGCATCTGGACTATCATTCTCCTCCACAACTGATACAACTACCATTCAAGAAGTCACTCAGTATATTTCTATGAAATCGTGTTGAGTTTAGCACACAGGAATTGGTGCCATGGGAACAAAAATAATTTGTGGCCTCATACACCTTTCTGCTAACAAGAAAAAGATCACATGTGCAAAACAATTCTTCCAGTTCATGTCCTATTTCTTGAAGTCATGAAGAAACAGAAGGAGGAAGCCTGTGAAAACGGAGGCTGAAAGGAAGAGCTAAGAAAATTAAATTCTTACAGGTGATGTGCATATTGCATTGCAATAAGAAAGGCTTAAATAAGGATGAAAATGATAGAATGATGAGGATGGGTGTTTGCTAGAAACAGGAAAACATCTTTCAAATTGCTGAAATCATGCATATTCAAATTAATATAACAAAGGGGATGAAAAAAATGCAGGCATATCTAATGAAAAGGAAAATAAGGCAGACTAAACCAGAATCTGAATATAATAACTGGGAAATAAAATAAAAAAAATAATACTAATTCCCTGAAACACATCAGGAGAAGAAAGTCACACACTTTTAGTAGGAACAGCTGAAGATTAGGATATAATGCTATACAAATTCTTTGCCTTGACATTCGCTGTGGAAATAAGAGAAATTCCCCCTCCGTAACCCTCTTCTTAGAGTGGGCTCACCAAAGGGCTTTTCTGAAACTGAAGTGATTGTAGGAGGGTCTGTAGGACAAATCAACAAAATGAACACTAAAAACATCACCAGGCATGGATTATGTTCCCCCAAGAGCTCTAAGAGATCTCAAGGCTGAAATAGTTAAATTAATAACACCACTATCTAACCACTGGCCCAAGACTCCTGTGGTGCCTGAGGACTGGAGTGTAGCAAACGTGGTATCAGACATTTTTTAAAAGCTCCAGGGGGACCAAGAAACCTCTAAACCTGGCCTAATGCAAAAGAAGGACATTAATACAGTGCTTTTGATCAATGATACAGTAACCTAATTTCCCTTATCTAATCCTGAAAAAAGAAGATCAGACAGACTACACAGCCAACTTCAGGGACAATTTAGTGCAGGCAGGATTTTTAAAACCAAGATTTTAGGATCTTGTTTTTGTGATAATGTTATGTCCTTCTGAAGGCTCACGTTGCCAAAAGCCCAGAAAATTCTGCATTTTATTTAGCTCTGTTGATTAGCATAGCACTCAAAGGGACTGTAATTTCTTACCACTTCTGTCATCCTAGAACACGTGGGTGGTTTCTCCCTTACTTCTGTTTCTCGTAAAACACAAGCTGCTAAAAGAGCTTTGTGTAGCCCTCCTGTTATCCTCCGCCAACATAACTTCATTTACCTGAAATTTCCTGTAGTGGCCGATCAGCTTTAAGAGACTTTATAAAATAACCATGTGGATTCCAAAGGGCAGAAGGAAGGTTCCCCCAGGCTTGGCATCATGCCCCAGCGGACTGATTATTCCTGAGGCTGAGCTTCCAAGAGTGAGCTCAATTCTCCTCTTCTGAGCCATGCTGACCTTGGCCAAAACTGGGCTTCAGAGTCGCCATTATAGAACTGGAATACTAATACTGCCTCTGCAAGGGTAACAAATTTTCGTTAACCCTGATGAAACTGTTTAGAAAACATTAAGTAATGTTCTGTGAAGTACAAATATGCAGGTAAAAGTATAAAAAGGAAAAAAGAACTGTAAGATATGTGATTAGAGGGACAGCATTCTAAAAGCATTTTCATAATCAGATCATTCTCATGCAAAGTAACACAATTTTAAAGGGTTTTTCCCAAATCATGAACCCACAAAAGTAACATTTGCTGAAAATCTTTTTTCCACAATCTTATAACTAACAAAACAATCTCAATATAATAAAAGTTTAAAACTTCTTCACTGTGTGCCTGATGAATGGCGTGCAATTAATAACGGGTAAAAACTCCAGCCTGAATAGGAGAACCATAAAATGCAAAATTAGCAAGTGTGAAGAACTACCAGAAATTTCAGATTTAAAGCTACCAACCAAATTAAAACTGAAGATGCAAACCCTCAGGTTTTTTAATTAGAGTGACTAATTTGGTTGGAGGGTGAGGTGAACCGGTTCATCATTTTTGATCGTTAGAAGACAGATTATAGTAACGGGACCCAGTAATAGATTTGTTCAAAGCAAGGAAAACACTTTTGTAAATGACTCTCCAAAGTTGTGTTTGTATGATCCACTATGTGTTTGCATAAAGATGCAAGAAGATTTAGTTTTGTCTTGTTATTGTTCTGCTCCAAAGCAGCTATCAGTGGATTTTCATAAGGAACTTCTGCTGCAGGCAACTTCAGTGACTTTGCCTAAGGAAAGCAGAAGCAGAAAAGTTGGCTGGTTTGGCTCATTAAATAGAAACAATTAAACAGCAGCCATAGCGGAACCTACAGCATCAAGTTTTAGAACATCATCATATCTACATCAGACTCTAAAGAAAACTAACGTGAAGAACAATGGCAGGTTCCATGCAAAAGGACATAGAATCATAGAAGGGTTTGGGCTGAAAAGGACCTTTAAAGGTACAACCCCCCTGCAATGAGCAGGGACATCTCCAACTAGATCATGTTGCTCAGAGCCCCATCCAGCCTGGCCTGGAATGTCTCCAGAGATGGGGCATCTACCACCTCTCTGGGCAACCTGGGCCAGTGTTTCACCACCCTCATTGTAAAAAAATTCTTCCTCAAGTTTAGCCTGAATGTCCCCTCCTTTAGTTCAAAACCATTACCCCTTGTCCTGTCACAACTGGCCCTGCTAAAATGTCTGTCCCCATCATTCTTATAGGCGTCTTTGAATTGCTGGCGAGCCACAATAGGGTTGCCCAGGAGCCCTCTCTTCCTCAGACTGAACAACCCCAAGTCTCTCAGCCTGTCCTCACAGCAGAGCTGTTCCAGCCCCCTGATCATTTCAGTGGCCTCCTCTGTCCACTCTCCAACAGGTCCATGTCTTTCCTGTACTGAGGGCTCCAGAGCTGGATGCAGAACTCCAGGTGGGGTCTCACCAGAGCAGAATAGAACAGAGAGGCACAATCACCTCCCTCAACCTGCTGGCCACACTCCTTTTGATGCAACCCAGAATACAATTGGCCTTCTGGGCTGCAAGCGCACATTGCCGGATCACATCCAATCTTTCACCCGCCAGTAACCCCAAGTCCTTCTCCACAGAGCTGCTCTCAATCCCTTCGTCCCCGAACCTGTATTGATACCAGCGGTTGCCTCAGCACAGGTGCAGGACATGTGGATGCAAAAAGAGGGATACTCTGTTGTACAAGCTACAATGATTTGTTTGTTGATAAGTCTGTTAAAGATTTCTAGACAGACAGATTTATGCATTTTTAATATTTTTCATCTGAAATAACTCATGTTTGCAGACATCTAAAAATCTTCAGTAAACCCTTTAATAAGCTTGCTTTAGTTAATGTCTTTTCTAGACCTCTGACGTCTACATTGTCTTATATAAACCAAGATAAAAGTTGACCACTGCACCTACAAATAGTTTATTTATAGATTCCAAAATCAGTCTTCCCCAAAAGCTTTAGAATATTTGAAAGAAACCTTTGATTCTAGAAACATTACAGTAAATAAATATTATGTTGAACATTATAACAATAAATATTGTATCTACCTCCAGAGGTTTAGACATTGGAGCATTGGAGCATTTCTAAATCTCTTTTTTTTTTTTACTTTTGAGCAGTTTTTCCTTCTTATATATAAGGTTAATATTGAATTATCTAATTTGATAACACTTCATAGCTCATTAGGTAATTATCCACTTTGACATTTTTGATATCTTTTTTCCTTGAGGAAGAGTTTAGATTTTACATATGACTTACCACTTTTCATCAAGAAAAAAAAAGTCTGTCGTTCTTGAGTTACTGCTACTTACTCTACTTACGTCATTCTTATTTTTCTTAAATGAATCTGTGCTCTGTTCTAAACACAGAATAATACTGGAAGAGCTATACAATGGATTAAGTAGGACCAGCCTGGTGAGACAAATACTGAGTATACAAATTACTCAGTCACCACTGCACGTGTGTATTTTATGCTTGTCTTAAAGTTTTGTCGATTGTAAAACTTTGCCTAATAAAGCACAGTTGTCTGGTTGTTTCCCCAACAAGGAGTACTACAAGCTGACTCCCCCCACACTCATATGTGGAAGCGGAAGATAATTTAGTTGTTCAACAGCCAGTGTGACTTCATACAGGCATAGCCCTGTCCTTATCTCCTCCTCTAAGCACAGTACCATTTCACATGAGAACTTCAACATGCTGTTGGTTCCAAGTTTTTGGCCCACACTTCCTCTCAAGACTGTATGGCATGCCAATTCACTATCTAGAGGATAACATCACACTTCACAGACATCTTATGAAAAAGCATTTTTTTCAGAAGATATGTTCTTCGCTTCTAATAATTGACAGAGCAGTCGTCGTTTTTTTGTAAGATCTTGTCGGTTCCACCAAAGAAGGTCTGTTCACTGGTATGCCAACTTGTTGGCATGACAGTGAGATGATTATCATAGTTAATGCATGGCCAAATCCTTCATGAAAATCTATTCATTTTTATATTTCATGAGTATGAATCAAAGTTTAATATTTATGATTTTTAAAATTGCATTTTATATTTTATGACAAATTACCTTGAGTTATCTCAAGGTATATCCACTGAGAAGAGCTATATCAAGGTATATCCGTTATATACTGTTATATCAAGGTATATCCATTATATCTAGGTAACTAGGGTTATATCAAGGTACATCCATTAACATGTTGAATAACATTTTAATTTACTCTCAAGTGTTCTAGATATTTCCAGCAATTCCATAGCAGGAGGGCAAGTGGTTGTTGGTTTGTTCCTTTTTGCAATGTGATTCATTATTACCAGGGATATTCCTGAATATTATACATGTCCATTTTTCTTACTTTAACACTCAATACATATATGCTTGTGTAAAACCATTAATTTACAGCCATTCAGACATCTTCAGCAGTGGTGGCATAACCACGGTTAGAGATACAGAATGAGTCTTCTTGTAAGAGAACTATCTTTTGGGCTGTGTTCTGTATTTTGCATGTCCACTTTGATAGGACTTAAAGTGAATCATAATTTGGCTTGTGACTATTGGCAAATCCATGTAGTGCTCAGTGGAATCCATTCCCATAGAGAGAAATGTGCTTTTTGTTGAGAGACAGGGATGGCGTTTGCCACACACCAGTCAAAATTAAAAATCCAAATGTCTCCGTTTCAACTGAGTGTTGATGCTGTTGCTCTCTGGAATCAGTCAGGAATTGTATCTGAACAGATGTTGAAGTTATTTTCTTGATTTTCTAGTATTATCTGAATAACATACTAGTGCTATTTTGAGAATAATAAAATTGCCATCATAAATAAATCCTGTACTGGATCCAAAGAACTGAATATAATATAATATAACAATAGCAACTGACTTTTTCTTATTTACATTATATAATATATGTAAAAATTTTTCCCAGGATAACTAAACAGCAGATTGGATTCCTGTAAGCGTGAACAGTAAATGCAACGTGTTTTATTCCGCTGTATTCATAAGTCTGTAATTGCATAGAATACTATCTACCTGTATATAGTTACATGAAGAAGCTTATTTTATAAATTAATATGCAGAAGTGAAGAATGTAACAGGGATGGCCATCTATCTGGCAAATGAAATTATACTAAAATATTCTGATTTGTTTTGCAGATGTGGATCAGCAGCAATTACTAACAGGTATACATTAACTGGAAGCTAGAAGACACATTTTCTTGCAAAGCCAGAAGGAACATGTGTTTCAGCAGCTTTACAAATTATTTTTTTGTTTAATTTTTAATCAGATTTTACACAAAGATATGTATACTAGAACATTATACTAGCACTCTATGTTATATCCTGTCTCTACATTTGTAGAGATGTTTCTTATTCTACCTTTCTGAATTCTGGAGTGAGGAATTTATAAAGTTGTCTGCTCAAAGAACAAGACTTCTCCTTGATGAATAAATCAGCATATGCATTCACCAGGAATTCTTTTGAAGTTTATTTCTCAACACATATTCATACAATTCAGCATGCTAGTGCTGCGCTCAGTATTGTCTTTGTACTTCTAAGCTTTCTTGCACCAGCTAAGCTCATCAATACAAACGTTAGCATTGAGAGGTTTACCCAAGAAAGAAAATTACATTAAAAATTATGTACTATACTACTGTAAATTGGGACGGGAATAGTACGCACACGCACACACAAACACACACACACAAAGGCAGCTCCATCAAAAAAACCCACCTAGAACCTTTACCACCATTTGGAACACATTTAGTTTTGTTCAACAGTTCAGCAGGTTTCCCTTCTTATTTTCGTCCTCTGGGTGTCTCCCTTTTAATTTTCATGAGCTTTTACAAGGCCCAGTTTTATCCACAGATGAATCAGGATTTATTGACATAATGCAAGAGGTTTATTCTGCAGGTGCTTGTACTGTATCAGGTATTTCTGTGAACAAGCTTGCTTTGTTTTGAGACCTTATGATGAACGTTCAAAATGGATAATTGTGTACAAATTAGGATAAATACTACAGCAATCAAAAAGGTTCCACAATTTGCCATGAATTTGGCACTGTTACGCATTTAAATTAATGGTCTGGACAGTACAGAAATGTGTTTTTCAAATTAAGCTTGTAAAGCGTTTCAAGCAAGCTAGAAGACAAAATTTGAGTTCAAAATGTTCTTAAAGAATTCAAATATCATTCAATAAAGAAATCATGTTAGAGTATGACTGCTTAGTTACACAAATAGAAATAGAGAGGAATTCAAGAAAAAGTTATGTGGCTAATGTTGAACACAAATTGAACCCAAATTAGCAATGTTATACTCTCGTAAGAAAAACAAGAATAGGAAATGCCAAACCAGGATCTGTAAAAAAGATTATTCTCTTCAACACATAGGAAGCTGTCCTTTCTCTCTCTTCTATATGAGAAAAGTCCTAGCTGAAATACTACAGCAAAGGGGTGAACTGGATGATCGAAGTTCCTTTTAGATCTGTTACTACTAATAATATTATTATTTTTGGAAGTATTATTACTGGAACTAGGAGCTATTTTCTGTGTTACTGGGAAATCTGTCTGGCCAGTGTAATATAGGCACAGACAGCTAACAAGTCATACTATGTCTGTCTGTGCTATACCAGATGTGGTGAAATATTTTTACATGTAGAACATGCTGTGTTCAATAAGCCCTTGAGAATCAGGAGGTAGGCAGTTAATAATCACATCTGTCAGCAGTGATGCTTTGTCACTTTTATGAACCGTTTGAGCACTAAAATTGGATCAGTCAGCTGAATATAAGCATACATTTCTGGAAACACATAGTTTGTTTGTATCAAATGTAGTTAATTTCATAGGTGTTTCCCTACACTTATTTGATTAAAGGTACACGAACACATTTGCTATCACAATAAGTGAACTAATGTGAGTTTAGTTTCCACCATGCTTACACAAATTTGGCAATACTGGTGATTTTGGCCTCTTGCATAATTCTGTGCTTAAGGGCCATGGCAGTGCTTATGCCTGCAGTGATTTTCCTGGCAGGGACTGTGTTCCCTTATTGCCTTATCTGTGCCTCACAGAACTGCAGTTTTACCTTTTCTGCTTCCATCAGCAGTTGCCTGAGATTTCTCAGATATCTCGCCTATTGCTTGTACTTTTATCTCCATTTAAGCTCTTATTGCTCAAAACATGTCTCTAATAGATAAGAGTATGGTAGACTGATTTGTTAAACTGAATTCTAACTTCTTGCTTTTCTCTTGCTCATGAAAATCTGCCTCAATCCTTCAGCCTGTTTTTATGGTTCCTAACTCATATTGTACATTTTTTGTTGTAACTTCTTTGCCTGTTAGCACTTCAAGATCTGCATGATTACTCTTTAATATATTTTAGGTCTAATAATAATGCCAAATGAGCTTGCCTTAAATGTAGAATACTTCAGTAACTCATGAAATAAACTAGAACATGAAGCCTGTCTTTCTAAATGCAAATCCTATCCTGTACTTAGATTTACTGATAAGAATTCCCTTTCTGGGAGTTTTGTACTGCCACAGAAAATCTTCTGAGACAATGTTAAAACTATACAGTTTTGTTAAGACCTGTGTACGTTCCTTAGCCTTCTTTTGTCAGCAACTAACTCAAGATGCAGGTTCTTTGCTTTCCCCTTTTATCCCAATTAGTTTTTACTCTGCTGATTGGAGGAAGTTAAATTTTTGTTGGAGAAGAATCACTAGAATAAATTACGTTTTAGGATTTGGAAAATATCAGGATATGTAGAACATGGTCTCTGCATACTAAACATGGTTCTTCGGCATTTACAGCAAACTCAGTTTCGACTGCTTTACTTGAACACAAGGTTAATGGCTCAACAGCAGAAATGCAACTGCATCTGCTATTTAGAAAGTAATACTATTTAAAATATATATATGAATAATTACACGTATTCTTACTGCTTTTACATCTAGAACAAGAAAGAAATTTTACTTTGAACTTCTCTATTGTTTCCATAGTTAAAATAAAACAAAATTTCCTTAGGATACTATTACACTGTATTTGCCTATCCACTTTAAATCATATGGTTCTGCAATTAATGTTGTGTTGCTTCATTTTACATTACACTCAGGAGATCTAAATCATCACTGCACTGTTCCTTCAGCACTGATTCTAAGACTTAATGTCCAGAAAATTTTATCTTTTGCTCTTCTGAACAAATGCTGGGTGATCCTTCAGCTCATTTCCTGGCCTATCTAATGGAAATTTTGTCAATTCAGAAATCCTTTTTTCAGCTGGGAAAAATTTGCCCCTTTGGATGCACCTCTCATCATTGACTTGGAGCAATAGACAACACAGACAACTAACTTAAAGCAGCTACTTTGTTATAGAGCGCTAAAATAAGGTAGCACACATCCTAATATGTCCTACCTGGAGAACTCAGATAGGTATTTCACAGTATCACAGCATGTTAGGGATTGGAAAGGACCTCAAAAGATCATCTAGTCCAATCCCCCAATTTCCTAGACATTATGTTTTCAAGTGATGGTTTCTTATTTCTGCTGATTCCAGGAGCTTGAGTTAAGGTTAAACAAGCTTCCTTTTAACAACAC
This sequence comes from Pampusana beccarii, assembly GCA_013399365.1. Classification (NCBI taxonomy): domain Eukaryota; kingdom Metazoa; phylum Chordata; class Aves; order Columbiformes; family Columbidae; genus Pampusana; species Pampusana beccarii. The sequence goes on along the minus strand of VWYH01004149.1, from coordinate 419,735 downwards.
TCAGCTGAGAGCAATCACATTCTGTAAACAAACCCAGCCTTATTTTTCTCCTTTTGAAAAGGATAAAAAGTGGAATATTTTTGTCCAAAAGATTGCCATTTTTCAACCTATTGTAAATAAAGATGGGTTGGACTAGATGATCTTTTGAGGTCCCTTCCAATCCCTAACATTCTGTGATTATGTGATTATTAAAATAGTTGCACAATTACCTATTATACCATTAGTAATGTTGTCTTTCATTGCAAATATTGTATATAATACTTTTCAGGCCATTATTACTCTTCTCTCAGCTGGATCATATTTTTAATACATGCCCATATTCAACACTGGTCTGGATGTCTGTGCAGCTTCAGCTCCAATATTCACCAAAGTGTGTGCACTTCTGTTTGTATGGTTTCTCTCACAGCACACTATTTTCCTTCAAAGAAGGTAGTTATCCCAGGTGATTTATTGTTTAATGCTATATGTATCATACAGACCACTTATTTAGGTTTCTGTGTGATTTTTGTCTGTATTTTAATCAGGGCAGCTTTTAAAAAGCCCAATTCTAAATGTAAGTGGTCCTATACTGGCAGGTGTACTTGTTTCAAGGACTGAAGTCTCGGAAATGGTGTTTATACTGCAGAAGCAGGTATGCTCCACAGTGAATATGCAATCCTGCTTCCTTCATCATGTGGACCCTGCATGTGTGCCCAGGCTCCCCTTCAATTCGGGGTGGAAAGGGGCAGGTACACGTCTCGCCCAAATGCTGCCGTCCAGACATTCAGGCAGAATCTCGTAGGTGTGTATCCCTACATAGGACTTCAGAGACACTCTCAGATGTGTTTATGTTATAGATAAAATTTAAACCAAATTCCATGCAACAAATGCCTTCAAGGAAACACAAACTAAATGTGTTAGGCGGCCAGAAATAGCTGCAGCCTACACTTAATTTAGTCTTAAGAAATGTATTATCTTTAGTTCTGCAGCAGAAAACTGAACACTAGCAACTGTAGGGTTTTCCTTCTTCCTTTAGCTCCATTTAGCTGGATCTAGCTCCATCACAGATAATGAAAAAGTGTTTTGAAATCTATCTAACGGTGTTTTATGAAAAACTATTTCCTCACTGAAGAGGTGAAAAATTTACCTGATCAAATTATGATGGCATGTGCACTGTAATTACCTAAATGAATGCAATTACTTTAAAATTATCAAATCAGTTTGATTAAACTAATTAACCAAAGATAAAGATTTGACCTATGAAATTCAGAAAGACCTTTTCCCCCCCATCCTTATGTAGATCCCTAAGAAAGGAAATGGCCTTAAAGTTCAAATAAGTTTAACATGTCTTAAAGTTCAACAAATTCTGGGCAATAAGAAAATCTAACTCCAGGGTACAAACATATTAGAAACACTGAAACATCAGATTAGTTGGAATGTATTATGGACCACGATTGGCTTACTGACAGACACCAGACATTTCTTGCAAAATTTTATTACTATGAGAATATCAGTGCTTTTCTTGTGGCTATCACTTTCTGAAACCTGTGAAGCTTTTGTGTTCTAATTTATACATAGAGGAAATTAGTTGATACTTCACCAGTTTTGACAACGCATTTCAAAAACTACCTGCCTAAGTCCCTTTTCTAATTCTGTGGAGAGGAGCGATGACATCTAATTTCCAAAATGACTGAAAGTGTAAATAGAGAAAAACAGGAAAAGAAAAAGGAAGCTCTCTGTTTCATGATCCTGCAATGACAGTTAATGAAGGAAGAACCTTAGCTGAAAAATTCTGCAATCAACATCAAGAAGCTGAGCATTCAACTAAGTCATATAGGCACATAGTGTTGGAAATCCATCCTAAAGTTATGACTTTTTGAAATTTGCCATCCTAGCAGTTTAAAATTATTACAGAGCTATACATTTTAATCTCAAATATCAGAGTGACACCACTGTTAGTCAGCTACCTCTACCTTTTTTATAGAATGCTTGTAGCTTTTCGTAAAATCTTATTAAAACTGCCTTTCTATTACCACTTCTATGAGGGAAAGTTGCTGAATTTTATGTAACTGTCTATAAATAATCTAAAAAAGTAAAGTGTTCTCTACATGTAGCTTTTATATGAAATAGTTTTATACTGTGTATAAAATTTTGGCAAAAGAGAAAAGGCCTCTACATGATGGGCATCAACATAACTGTATTATTCAAAACATGTCTGTGGGAATTTCCTAGCACATGCTTTTCCTCCTGACACAGTTGCTTTTTAACAGTGGTGATCATTTGCTTGATTATCTTGTTTGTTATCCATGTGTGAAGAGATAACATCAAACAGCAGTGATTTTGTGAGCAAATCTACTCCCCAAAGTGCCTGTGCCTCCTCCTGCAAGCTTGCAGAAAAATCAGAGTTTTTTCAGTTGAACATCTGCCTACAAGAAAAGTTTTGAAAGCACACTGCCACATCAGCTGGCTTGCTTTGTAAAGACGACACTGCTGTTCCATGAACAATCACACTCATTTTCTTCTCAGGACTCAGCCTCCCTTCTAAATACAGCTAGGCTATCAACTACCCAGTGGAAAAGAAACCTTGATCGAGTCTGAAGCAGGACAGCTTGTGACCACCGTTTGTTAATACATCAGCAAATTCCTTTCAGGAACGTGTTGTTCAGCATTTTATCCTCTGGGATCAACTGGGTCCTGCAAACTAGGGTACCAGGATACAGTGCTTCTGAAAAACACCCTAGTGGTTTCAAAATCTTGACACTGTGTTTTTCAAGTGTCTGGGGTTGCTAATGCCAGCTTCGAACTTAATTGATACAGCTACAGCTGTAAGATTCCATACAACAGCATGCTTTTTACAGCAGCTGTAAGCAGTTGACTTAAGGTGGTAAACTGAGGTACAACCCAGAATTACACACATGCTAATTAGTTCTGAGATTCTGGGCATAAAAATACCCTTTGAGAAGCAACAAACTATTTCACAGGTTTCTCAAAGAAAACATTGACCAAGTCTGTAAACACAGTGGTTGTCTTCCTACCTTCTCATCCTTTCTCAACACCTAATTCTTCTGTTATGGTCTTTCTAACTGCCAATAGTCAGAGTAAACACAGTGTTGGTCTAAATCTGATCCTTTTGGTCAGAAGACAGACCCAGGATCAAAGAAAATCAAAGAGAGCTAAGCATTTATATTGGACTTAACATAGTTAAGCCTCAGTTTGGCAGCAAACTTTTGGACATCTGCTGCCTGCTCTACTGCCCTAATTCCACGTTTGCATGTTGAATTCAGTGACAAAACTACTATTAACTTCAGATGTCCTTTAACTAAAATAAACTAGTATATGCGAACTAAATTAGGAATTAAAACCAAAGTACCAAATTAAGGAACAGAAAAATAGCAAAGTCTTGGGAATTAATAGCTCCACCCACACTGATCTAAAGAAGAAGAAATATCATATTCAGAATCTATTTCCATATGAGACTTTACCAAGCAAAGTTCCTCTGATTGTTTGCATGATAGAGTATGACTTCTTCACTTCTTACTGGAAATGCCTAAAATCACCTACGATTGTTTTGAATCAATTCAGTTGAAACCAACTCAGATTGCTTTAAGCATTGGCGTAATAGTGCTGCACAGGCCTGTGTCTCCTGTTAAGACTAAAAGGACCAGGCTCTTCATTTGTGCTATGTGTTTGTAGTAGGTTATGTTAATATCTCCAGCCGTCAGTGGATTCCTTCACAGTGCATCTGTAAATATGAAGTGTCTCCTAGTGAAAAAAACATCCCCCACCTACATTATCTATATGCCAGATTCCCTTTTGGGGAGGCTACTACAAGCCCTGTTGGGATTTTGTGGTATTATGTTCTCCTAAAGCAACCTCCTGAGTGACAGTGTCCTCAATCCAGCATGTTTGCTCAAGTGTGAACAGATCTTCAGTTTACCATTCTGTTTCTGAGACAGATAAGTCCTTCTCAATCTTATGTACTTGACATAATCTGCACAAGGGGCAATAGAGGCCCTAAAATACCTTGTGCCTCTGGACAACCCTGTGACCAACTGTGTTGTGAGCCTGTCCTCACTGTTTTTCCTTGTAGCTATTCAAAGGTGTTTAAGCTGTGCTAGCTACAGACAGCTAACCTGGACATTACATCCAGTAATGCTGGCTGCAGCCTTCTCCTTCTCACCTACAGGTGTTCATCACAACCAGACATCCTCCATGGGAATAAAGCAGAGGGAAAATTATCTTTGTCAAGGAAACTGCCATTTTCTCATCAAGGTACTAACACAACAAATACATCAAGATATTTATTTTCCCCAAATAGTTGAAAACGTATTCCTTAGCAGAAACTTAGATTAGACTTTGATATCACTGGCATAAATCTATATCAATTCTACTAACTGCCCTAGACTTATTTTATGTAATTGAAAGAAGAGTTGGACCCTTGATATATTAAGACAGCCTTGAGCCAGCTTTCAGACTCTAATTAGGAATCCACTGAAGGGGAAAAAGTGTTTGTTATGATAAATACTGACAGAAATGTAGCTACACAAGCCAAGCACTCTCGGTGTAATAGCACTACCCACCTGCGTCTCAGCCAAACAGAAGGCTGATGCCAGACAGGGAAACAAAGGGAGATCAGGAGGCTCAGAGAGAACAGGAGCAGAAGGACCATTTGTCAAGCAGTGGCCCTTTTCTTAGCTAAAAATTGGCTAGGAAAAATTCTGATGGATCTATCAAACAATTAAGGGTGAAAGACTGAATGATCTAGCTCAGCTTCATGGATCAATCACCGTATAGAATCTATTCCTCACTGCAGTTTCTCCTCTGACTGGAAAAAATAAGGACCAAGGTATTGTTCTTCAACTTTTGAAGTCTCACTCCTTGCCTCAGACATTCACAATTGCCTGAAGTTTCAAAGGAAAGTGAAAGAAACTCAGTTTTAGGTTGTATTGGGAATAATAGCACAAAAGTTTATTTCTACTTTTTCTGTGTAATTTATTCTTCAACGTATGAACTTTATATTTCATTTAGATTAGGACTGGTTTTAATGGATTTCTTTGAAGCCAAGCTGTATTGTAATCATATCTTTTATGTGAACCACACTCCAATCAATTTGAACTAACTGGTGAATTCAAACAGGTGAAAGGAAGAATTAAAATCCTAAAGATACTTAAATTCACGAGTTTCATGAAAACTGTCACCTGACTAGAGAAGAGAATCCCATTTAGTGGTCTTCTGAGCAAAAGTGTAGGTTAATTAGTCACCTCTTGTGTTTTGCCTGCTCATGAGCCAGTTGGCTTATAGCTACATAAGCTGCTGGCCAAATTGTGGCAGATACCTCAGAGGCCACTGATGGAGAAAAGAGAGCAGCTGGAATTGCTGAGAAATTCTGAGAATCCCCAGAAAACATGCAGGAGGATGGATCTGAGGGCACTGAGGGGATCGGTAGGCAGATTTCTGAGACTGAGGTACGGGTATAAAGGACATGAGCCCATGGGAAAGCAAGCTAAATAGTTTGACTTTCTGCCATAAAAAGCCACAGGGTAATATGCCATAGGAAAAGATCAATGTTCTGCTTTCAGTTCTGCCACAGCTCTATTGGGTGTAATACCAGGTCAGTCATCTAATCAGCTAGTGCATCAGATTCCCATAAAACAGAGATAAAACACTTACTTTACAGGTTATAGTAAGGTCGTTTATTCTTGTTAAAAAAAGGCTCTGCAATGTTAGAAAAACCTAGAGAAGTGCAAAGTATATGTGAATGGAACACAGAATTGAATGTAGGCAGACATTATGTCCCCATTTTAACATAATTAATTAACACTAAGTTGGGAACAGGGTAGATTTCTCATCAAAATTCACTCACTGAAAATCTTCAGCTTAAGCCAATGAGCATGAAGCACTTCCTGTTTGTGGGCCATCATATTTTTCAAGTATGGACCATTGTCTACCATTTTCTCTGACAATTAGACCTTTGAGATATAACCACCTGACACTGAGTCCAGCACAGACTTCTCAGAGAGACCCTTTACCCATCTTTCTCAGGATCCTCATGCAGTTTTCAGTTTTCCTGCTTTACACATATGCTACTCACAAATCTCTAATGGTAACGCTTTCTTTTATCTAAAAACAGAATCCAAATGTGTACAGGTAATTTAAAAATCAACAAGCATCCTGAATGGAAAAGGTAACTCATCCTTCCTCAAGGGAGTCTACAGCAACTATGTTCAGGAAGGAGACTTATGGTGTCTTGGCTAATATCAGCCAACAGTTAAACTGCACTTCTAGCAAGAAAATTGGTCGATTTTCTTCCACTCTCCTCCTAACTAAAGTTTTTCATGTCTGCATGAGGCTTACCTCTTATGAATACTTATTTAAATCCATGCTTTACCTCTTGGCTTCTTTGTTCAAGAACAACCGGCCATTCTGATTCGTGTAGGACAAGACTATCTGATTTTCAAGATATTGCCATTTCAGAAACCACAAATTAAAAAGTAATATGTGATTATTATATCCAACCTGGCAACAAGGCAAACTATTTTTTTTTTCAGAAGCAATTTCTATATACAGATGTAGAGGTATGTAGGAGACAATAGATGTCACAGATACAAGTCCAGGTTAAAATCATGAATTAAAAGTGAATTTCAAAATTCACTTATTGAGTTCACCAAAACTCTATACTGTCCTCCATCCTCCTGGACAGTTCACTGCATTTCTGATCTGATTGAGTCTATATATCATAGTTCATGTTTGGCAAAAAAACCTTTATTTTATGTTTGAAATACTTATAGTGGTATCATAGGGATATTAACAATAAATAAGTTCCGACAACGGGAATACAAAGAACCGGACTTATACCACATCCTTGTAGGCTCACTAACTATCTTTGATATGGTAGCCACTGACAACTGTTGGCATGTGGTGTGGGTTGTAACTGAAGCTTTGTTAATAATTAGAGTAGTCCATTCGGGAGTGTTTCCCTGTAGATTCTTGAGATTTTATGGAGGTCATACTTCATACTATTACAACTGCCATAAATACCTTTGGTTGTCTTTCTAGCTCTCAAATTAGCAGCTGCGATTCCCTTTCTAAAATGACCTTCTCCACTCCAGAGATGCCAACACTTAAAATAGCAATATGGGTTAAAGAATTGAAATGCTTTGCATTTGAAGTTTTCTCTCTCAGTGACAAGGGCTTCTCATCTAGAAAATATGGTTTTGCTATGGCTTTCTGGTCCTTTCATCATGTTTGGAGAAGGTTGTCATTCTGGTACTTCATACCCCAAAGTCTGGTAAAAAATTATATTTACAGAAGATCCATTCAGAAAACTATTCTTAAAACCAACAAAGATAATCTCATGCAAATGAACAATATAAGAAATCACTTCTGGTCTCAGAGCAACCTGACTATAGTTTGAAGACTACAAAATAAGATTAATTACAGTAAAATACAGTAAAGGCTACAAAGGCTTGTCATTACTAATTCTTTTATAGGATAGCTAAGCTAAGTCAAAAATACAGACCCTGTTAAATACCAAATCACTTATTATAGGAGAGCAATATTGTTACATGAATTTATATTTTCATCACAGTCACTATATTTAATTGGTCTCGTTTTATAGGTTATTCATATAATAACTTTTTTTTAGTTTGCAAAGTTGTTTGATTGATATCTCCTACATTGAGAACCATCTGTCCACATTGTTATAAGCAGCAGGATATCATAAATTGACCATTTGTTAGTATTACGAATGGAAAATATTATGCTTTCATGATGTCCTTACATGTATACTTCTGTCCTCTATGAAACAGAGCATATCGGACTACTGTTCAGTAGTCATTATGTTCAAATCAACTATTTCCATATTTTATTACAAGCTCAGGTTTCTTTTCAGCCCAGGGATGTTGAAAAGAATATTAAGCTTAATAGTTCATGCAAAACTAGGTTATGTAGTGGTTTCACATGTGAAGTAGGTGAACAGATGGACTTCTGCTCTTGTGAGCTGAAATAGATTAAATTAGAACTAGACTTAACTAGATTAAATTACATGGTCCTAATAAGGTCATTTGGAAGTAGAAAAAAAGAAAATTAAATAAAGGAGTCATGAATACCATTGCAAAAAATGTTTAATCAATATCAACTTTTATTTGAAGAATAATAATTAGAACTTTTTAGCAATAATCTATTTTTTTTCCAAGTACGGATAAGAAAGGTTTAAGAACATATTCTGTGTTCGACAAGCTATTTTGCAATGTCAGTATTTTCTGCTACAAGATGAATTTCCTCCAATCATATCTCATAACCTGTGTGGCAGAGGATTAGCAGTTGCTCCTAAACAGATGCTTATATTTGTCACAGGTGTTTTGGCCCACAGCCAGCATGTAGCCAGACAGGTGTTTTGCAAAAAAACCATATCTGCTTCACAAGAAGAGGGTGGTGTCTAATAGCTGCTCCTCTTGGACAAAATCAGTATTAGAGCTACATCTGCTACTCCTCTTACGTGCCAGTAGCTGCATTTGAAACTCAACTACTTTCTAAGTCAATATGCTTTTTCTTGATAAAATTCTTCAGCATTTTTTTCATGCACCATGCAGCTGATGCATCAGCTAAGTTATTCTGGTTAACATCAGCTACATGAGAGCAGGGTTTGAATAGCTAGGTAAATGTACGTATCTTTAGAGCTGAAAACACCTTTCTTCATTATTGTTGTTAATAATATTGATTTCAATAGGAAGAATAATAAACAAGAGAAAAATATCTCTATATATGACAATCCATAAACAGTGATTTGTATTGATTTGTGTCATTCAAAGGCTTAGAGATTAATTTTTCACACTGCAGCAAGCAGTGAACAAGCAGATGAGAACAGAAAACATTTCTGCACAAAGCAAAAGCTAATGTAAATCCGGATGTATAGACAGAGAATACTCATCTCATTTCAAAAGGTAACTGCTTCCTAAAGCCGTAGTCCATGGTCAAATGCTTTTCCCTTCATTTTACTCTTTGAAGCTAGTCAGAACAGCTTCCAAAGTCTCCAAAGTTCTCACAGTATGTAACAGGGGTGCATAAAATAAGAACTCCAGATTACAAAGTCTTCATTTGGGACTATTTCTCCAATAACTAAATTCTAAACTACCTGAATTCTACAACTAAGTCTGACGATACTGATGGAAGCTTTAGACAATCACAGCAAAACACATGTGAGAAAGAGCAAGTGTACAAGAATTTCCCCTCTTGTAAAGGAAAAATAGTTGATGAAAGAAATGAGTAATGCTGAGATATCTTTTTGAAGCAGACTGAACTATTTTGGTTGACTCACAATAGAGAGTTTAGCAAGAACAAAAACCCCTAAAATGGAGCTTTTATCTCAGTTTTAGCTTTTTTCAGTGGTGTTTTGGGGAATTTCTCTGTGGCAAGGAAATTCTGCTTTTATCTGGGGTGTTTGAAAACATCATCAGGGAAAAGAACCACACAAAACCCTTGGAGAAGTTTTTCTAATTTTGACAATATTGTTTGATCTTCTGGGAAGATAAAGAAACTTGCCTCTGGTTGAAAGAGTAGAAAAAAGAGAAATAGCTGTTGGGGAGGAGAGATTATCTGTGCTTTTTAATGTTTAAACTAAGTTCTTTAACCAGAATTACTTTCATTAGAAAGGTGAGATGAAAAATCTCTATATGCCAAGATTCATTTGTTCTTGCTTACAAAGAAACCATCTGGGCACATTTTATCTTTGCTTGTTTTTTTGATGGCTGTTTTCATAAGGAGCTTAAAAATCAGAGGTGAAATCAGTGTTTAAAACAAACTGTATCTATGTAACTCTTTTGTCTGACAGTCTTTCATACCTGTGCAACCTCTTTGACCTAGAACAGAAAAAGCTAAGCAAGTCATGTTTTTATCACAATATTATTGCTTTTAAACAGGATGTCAGTGATCCCCTGTTGCAGACAATCAGAGTTGAGGGATTCTAGTCAAAATTTGTAAAGCTATTTCAGATATTCAGGAGGATTCCATAACTTTATTTATTACATACTTTCATGCACTTTTAAAATCTTTCTCCTCTTGCTGTATTAAGCAGCTCTTACAAAGCAGATAAGGAAAATTTGTTCAATTGTCAGGAAGTACAAAGGCAATCCCAATACACTCAATTCTTCCACTTGAAAAGAAACCTAGAGGAATTCCACCTCTTTCCTTGACTTGTTCTGACTGTGTCTCACAGCCTTTCTTGGAAGTTGTATCTGCTGATCTGACTCTAAATGGACAGATAAAGTGGTGGGTTTTGTCGTACAAACAGAACCCACTGTGTTATGAATCTATGGTAATACTGTACTTATCAAAGGAGAGAAAATTAATGGATTGCACTTTCAAAGACTTTATGTACTGACACAATTTTCATTTTAATCAAATTTTGGAAGAGAAGGAATGGGGTTGGGAAAGATCCTAGTAACGTATGTCACTTCTGAATACTGGAGAGGTGTAATCAAATCTGCTAGTGTTTCAGAGACAGATACTCCTCCTCGTTGTCAAGTCTGTGATCTACATGAATGCATCAGAGTATGGAGAAGACCAGAAACAGCATGATATAACATATAAGATTGATGGTATGTCATTCTATATGTGTCTATACTATTCCTATGGGCTTTAGTTAATATTTTTTAGTTCTGTGGTTTTATCTACGATGCCAGATTCGGCTAGGTTCAGAAAACCTCATGGATTTGCACCATCAGCAACAAATGTTTTTTTTAATAATAGCAGGGTTTAAAATACTGCATGTGTGATGCACTGGTTGAAAGCCCGTTCAGCTCCGTGACATTCAGCTGCACGTTCCAGGGCCTATGAACTGCTCATTCCTTTCCACCCTTTTCTGGAGTGCCTGGGGCCCTTAAAAAAGAGCAGCGATGAAAAAACATCCCTGCATATTGAAGAAGGCAATCAGTGGAAAGGTGTACGACAGTTGAACGGAAACAGTCTGTGCGAGTAGATATAAACCTTTGTAGGAAGCAAAACCCAAGCTATAGTCCATCACACAAAACCTGTGCACATTCTGGTTAAAATTCCTACATTCTGTGAAAAATATATGAGTAAATAAGTGCCAATTTTCTGTAGTTGCCTTTTAGAGTTGGATTTCACAAAGCATTTTGCCAGCCCATGTGGTATCACATTAGCTCCACAGCAGTTCATTACAATATATAATAATGAGCTCTGAGCTCCTGCAGCCTTTTTATGGTATGTGACAGAGAACTGAATCAGAAATCAAAGCTCACAAGACTAGATAAAGTGGAATTATATATAAATAAAAGCAATTGTGAGACTATAATAAAACAAGAATTTTAATAGAAACACTAAAAAAAAAACCAAAACAAACAGTCGTACCTGCCAAGAATGACGTGCTGAGCTTTTATCATTTTGCTTCAGCAAGGTATTTAGCGCAGGAATGCTTAATGATAGTCAGTGTTGGTTTCTGGTTTATGTTTAACCTCTGAATGTGCTAACCAGGAATGTAGGGAATCATTCTGATTTTGAAATACAACTGAGCAGTTATGTGGGAGGGACTGATTGTACAGAGTTGTGGTCATAAAGCAGAAAAATGGTAGGGGGTGGATTTTGCTGTGGAACTTTCCTTTAACGTCATCCCAGAATATTATTCATCTCTGCCATCACAAGCAAACCTAAAAACTGCAGATGATACTCAGGTGACAGACTCTTAACATCAAATGAGAATATCATATACGATGGGCTGTGGTTTAACTCATCTCAGGCTCAGCTTAGTTCTATTCCCCACTGGAAAGATACCATACACTGGGATTCTCTTTCTGACATGGTCAGGTTGATTGTGTAGCGCATCATTCAAATGCTGCCGTGGAGCCTCTGTGTCACTGAGGAAAGGACTGAGAGGTCCCTTATGCTTTATGTTTTAATAGATGCATATGCTAGGTTTATTTCATTCCTTTTACATATCACAGGTTTCTCTAACAGAATAAAATTACATGAAGAGTTGCTGTTTAATCACACTTTTTGTGTGCTTACTGTGAGTCAGCTGTCACATAAGAAGGTTTCAAATAAATAGTACATTTGAAAGGAGCAAATTCTGCAGTTTTGTAAAACCAGCAGCTGGTCCAAAATGTATAAAAGCTTTAATTTGGTGAGATTCAACTTGGATTGCTAAAGAAAAAGAAAGAAAATTCAAGCAGAAGTCCCATTTCTCAGGACTTTTTCAGTAATTCCTCATTTATTTACCAGAAAACTCTGACAAAGTTCCTCTTCAGAGGGATTAACTGTTGAGAGAGGTAGTTCAGGGGGAGATTCTAAGGATGGAGGATTTTTACTTCTGCTTTTTATCTGTGTTATGATTGACACAGGAATGTGATATTAGGCTTCTAACACATCTCTTTCAGCTGAAACATCTTTATGGAACCTTCTGCGTTGTTTATATTTAAGATGATGTTTCAGCTTCTAGGACATCCTAATTTTTTACCTACACTAGAGAAAGACCTCGTGGTCAAGCCACTACTTACCATTGCAGTCTGATAATATTGTTTCTGAAATCAGATGACACATTGTGAATATTAGTTTCAAGGACTGGTTAAAGCCCTCAAGGTTATGCCCTCCCTGAATCTCTGAATTCCCAAATAGGAAGATTATTAAAAGAGCATGATCAAGGTTAGTGGCCCCTAAAATTAGACCTTACAGCTGTGTTTTGATTTCACAGTGTGTGTGTGAACACAGAGATTATCTGCGCGTTTGAGCTTCTGTACAAAACAAGAAAGATTTTTTTTTTTTTTTTTTTCTTTCCAGACTACCATACCCTTCATTGGGGTGCAGGAGCCTTAAGGTTCAATAATTGTATTTTACATATATTCCTCTATCAGTTCATGTTGCATGTGAATAGATAACACAGTTATGTATGGAATTCCCTGAGAAAGCTTTTTGGAGGCAAGTAACTGAAACTCTCCCTTAATTTGAGATTTAGTAAATTTTTCTCAGTTTAATTTAGGCTAGATGACACTGTAAAAGAGCAACATATCCTATTGTTGTCATGAGATAACACTTCTAAAAGTGTTAGTTCTGAAGACCCAAAGAGGTCAATCATTCTTATTCTTGTTTATCTGTATTTTAATCTGAGCATTTATATGTCATGCTTCTGCTTTTACACCACTTTCACTTTCCAGGAGGACATAGGGACTCTTGCAAATTATAGTGGTTTCTAATGACCCCAAGGTTGTCTAGAAACTGGGGAACTGCTATGGTGGATTTTTAATTGCCTCCATGGTGCCAAAATTCTTTATTTGGTGGTGGAGTCTAGTGATCTAGGACTGGTCTCAGCAGACCTAGGCTAAAACAGGTAGTATTATGTTTGCTAGGCAAAGGTGGACAGCATGCCCTCTGCAGAGGACCAGGCACCTACTTGATGGCAGGGTCTAGCTGAACCATTTTATACACTGCGATGTCCAAAGAGAGGTACTTAAATCAGTAGAGTGAATTTTAAATTTTATTTTTAAGCCAATAAAGTCAACAAATTCAACATTTTCACAAATTTGCATGAAGCAGACAATCAAGTAACAGTGGTTTTTCTTCCATAAAGTAATGAGGCAGCTTGTTCACAATATGGTTAACTGAAATTGTTTGAAGCAGCCAAGGCCACTGTTAAGCTTTGGAAGTGCTCTCAAGGCTGGTTAGCTTGAGTTCTGCAGTAGAGAGCAATCAAGACCATGTTCCTGAAATCCCTGTAAAAGCTAAGCTGCTCTTGACACCTTAACACTTTGCTACTTTACTCTTCCTAGAAGCCACCCACCAGCTGCACCTAGATTCCTTTACTCTGTGCCAAAGGGAAATAATGTGGTAAAACAGGATTTACCAGGCTAGTTACGTCTCTATTCAAATGTTTGGAGAATTCAAATTTTGATTTTTAGTATGTTCTTTCCCTTGGACACACCAGGGTTTACGGAGACCCTTGGAATACAGAGGTTTTAAGTGTGTTTCAAAAGCAAGAAAACTGTGTGCAAATATGAGCATATATAAATGTCTGGGGTATTTTTCTGAAGGTCAGTAATGTAAATAGTCATGTGAGAGAAGGAAGTGGTAAAAGGCACCAGACTGGAACTCCAGGCTGGGTTCAGCTCCTGGCTCTGCTGCAGCCTGTGACTGCAAGCAGCTTATAGGTATAGTATTTCACTACCTCAGTGGGCTGCTACTAATTAATCTCTGTGGTCTGTGTTAGGAGGGATGAGAGCAGGCATTCCCCTCTGTGAAGCAGCAGCTGGGCTGCTTTTTGTGTCCAAAGCACCTCGTTCAAAGTCGACGAGGATCTTTCCATAGAGCACTCCACGGGTAGGTAGTCCAGGCAATTCCCTGCCTCCTGGGGCTCAGCTTCACTTCTGCTGCACTCTGTGAGCTACATTCACCGTAGGTATAAAATTATAATTTCAGAATATGAAAATCAGTCATGGGGGGGCAAAGAAAAAGACCTCATAGCAGAAGAATGAAGGGATGGATTTTTTTCTCCAGCACATATGAATTCAATTTTGGAGAGAAATGCATGTCAGACTGTAAGCACATGAGGAGACCTCTAAGGAGCCAGAACAAAGGGACTCTTAAACGATAATCAGTCATTCTATCAGGCCCTGATTGCAGCAAAATGTTTTTGTTGTAAAACATTTGTCTGACACATGCTTGTAAACCTGCCAAAAAGGATATCCCATTTAAACAAAACAGACATTAGCCTCAAAAGTGGGTTTTCACTTCAAGATAGCCCTGATTTTTCTATAACTTTTGTTTAGATTGTGGAAATGACTGGAGAGTACCATTAACTTAAACAAGAACGTAATTAAAGTTCCTGTAGGACGCTTAAGCAGAAACGGTTACACCATTCAAGCTATTGCAGCCATTGGGCGCAGAGGCCGCTACAGGCCCAGCTGACCCGTGCCCTGGCACAGCAGAGGAGAGAACGGCGCTGTTGCAAGCCCTCAAACAGAGACAGTAATGAGGGGTTCCTCCTCCTTGGACACTTCTGTGTAAATTGTGCCCGTTGGCCATGCTTTATAGGGCTGCAGAAGTGTCTGGTTATCTCACGGCTAGCGGAGGCACAGAGCCTTACTGTAAACACGGAAGGTATAGAAAAGGAACTGAAAGGCCACTGCAGGTGCCAGGCAGCATTAGAAATGGAGTCGGTGCAGCCGGCACTTTAGCTCAGGAGAATCAAGTGTTGGGGTAGGTTCTGTGCAAGCACAGGTGAAATTACTAAGGACAATAAAATTAACCTTCCAGGACAGTGTAAACTTAAGGTATGCTTATGGTTATGCAAGTGGAAAAGGAGTTGGCAAGCTGGGACTTCCAGAATATTAAGAAAAAACAAAACAAACAAACAAACAAACCTACAAATTACTTTTAAAATTAAATTAAAGCAAAAATTAATCAACCTTAAGTACCAGGATAGCTCTCAATACTAAGACCTTGTATGAATCCAAATGCTTTTGCTACACATATACACTGAATTTGCATATTGACTGGAATTTTGAAAAGATAAAATTAGGTTACTCTGGGATTCAAAATAATAGAATTATTAAATCTTTATTATCTTTCTATCCCTTGTAGAGGAAACACAAAGCAAATTGCTCTCAGCTAGGAATCAGTCTTCAAAATCAAAGAGGAAAGAATATATTCTGTTAGGTAGATAATGTGGTTGGTTAGTAGAATTTCATTTAATCAGTGCTATGTCCATGAGCATTAGTGGGTATGAGGAGAAAGAGAAACTTTGAACATACATTTTAGTTTATTTTGATATGACATACACTAATTTACAGTAGGATCATTGCATAAAGCAACAAAGATTGACAACTTAAAGTTAATTATCAAAAGAGTTACGTGGAAGAGGTAAGATGAGCTGATCATCCAATTATTTTTGAAGTCTGTTGTAAGAATTTCTTGAAAGCCATTTTAAAGAGCTCTTTGTTAGGGGGATAACATCTCAAGACATTTGGACTAAACTGAAGCAAAGGAATTCAGCCTTACCTAACTTGTTGGAATTCTTTGAAGATATTACTGCTTTGGCAGATAAGGAGAATTCTAATTCTGTTAGGTTTTCTTAAGACAGCATTGCTCTGCATCAAAGACTGCTGAATAAAAGATGTAAAACAGAGGCTAAGAGCTAGTGTAGCCTAAAGTAAAGAACAAAAGACAATGATGCGCGGCTACTATTGAAAGGAAAAGATGTTACTGCTTATGACAGGGTTAACTGAAATATATGCTTTAAACATTCTAAAAATATTGAAGTATGAGTAATTTGAGTGGGACTTTTAAAAATCAAGAGCCATGGGTTTCTGATTATCTCCACTTTGTCCCTCACGACTAATAAACTTACCTTCTTCATTAAATGAGATGGGATTTTCCAAGTTTATTAAAATCTGACAGCATAGGGAAAAATACAGATTTCTTACAATATTCCCTTGTCCTGACAGTGCTTAAATGGGAAAAAGAAGACTGATGGGACAGCTCTGTGCCGTACTGGTCAAAAAGTACGGCCACAAGCAACTGTGGTTATTTAAAAGTTTATTAGAGCAGCTTTCAGGCTAATCTGATTTGGCACAAGAATTTTAAAACTCAGTGAAGATGTAATTCACAGACAGCTAGCAGACTAAAGCTCTATGCTCACTGTCTACACGGCCCTGTAAAACTACAGGCAAGGAGATTAGAGCTTCCCCCAAGTTCAAAACTTAGAAGAAACTGGGAAATGTTTCCATCACAACTTCTTTATGCCAAGATTTTACACAGTGCTAATGGAAAAAGTGCTGGAAATTAAAGACAAGTTCACAACGAGTTAGAGGAGCAGAGTGAAAAAAAAAAAAAGGAGAAAAAAGAAAAAAAAAAGGGAAGATGGAGGCAGATAAACAAAGGCACAAAGAAAAGACGGGACATACTGAGTTGGACAGGTTCTTCCTGTCCTTGTGCTGAACATTTCTATCTTTGCCTTCACTGTTTTAAAATTATATCCTCCAGGTGTAAGGGCACACTTTGCTCTTGTGTCTCCCTTTCCATGCATATGTTAACTGCCACTGCTCTAAGCCTTCCCTAAAATGAAAGTTAACAGTAGCTGACCCAAAAGCAACAGCACAAAAGTCATCAGTCATGGCAGTCAGAGAGCCAAAGTTGGAACACATGTACCTATTTTGGGGGTTGTGCTTCCCTTTTTGCACCTTTGGTACACCATGAAGCAGATTTTTTTAAAGCCATTCCGGTGATTACTTGCAATTTAAAATGGTATATATGTCATAATTACAGTGTCTTCTAACAGAATCAGCAAACTATTTGCAGTAAGAAATCTCTTTAACCTTCTCTGCAAATGAGGCAAAGTCAGGTGAGCAAGTTTCTCTGACAGAAAGGTATTTTATTGATGGACACAATCTCACTTGGCTGGTGCAGTAATTGTAAAGCAAGAAAATCTCAGTGATTATTCAGAATCACAAAGAATTTTTTTAAAAATTATTTTCTTTAACTTCTAGTCTATTTTCAGCACATAAGCTGTAATAATTTTGCAGTCTGAATAAGGACACAGTCGTCAGGCACATAATGAGAATAGGCATTAGATTATTCAGTAAAAGGCAAATTATCAAAGGATCTGCAGCACCAAGAGTTGCTGCCAGTGCAGAGAAACCCTTGTATGTGTTATGCAGTAGACTACATTTGGATGGTTGCCCTTCTAGCTGCTGCAAGCACAAACACCCATTTCCATCAGTTAATGAAGGAAAAGTTGGCGCCCATAGACACCCATTACTAGAGTGCGGGCTGCAGCACAGGAAATGCAGTCATGTTCAAGCCTTTTCCTGTGTTCAGGTCCAAATGTGCGGTGGCCTACAGTGTTTGCTGTATACTCATTACCAGTTATGAGCTCTTTGATGTTCTTTGAGGGTCACCAAATGGACCTTTTCCCAGTCACCTGGAGAGAATCGCGCTGAAAAGAATTGGTAAATAGAGAGAAAACTAAGAATGAAAACAATATGACAAACCTGTGACTTAGTTTATGGGGCTGGAAGAATCACTGAAGAGATGGAGGAGGGCCAAAAGTCTAGGACAGTGGTCTAGCAAAGGACCAAAGCTGTAGCAGAAGCTTAGGGTATCGAAGCTTTGTGCAAACAGGCCTCCTCCTGAGCAGTGCAGAACCATGGAGTCACAGCTCCCAGTGCCGGTCCTAGCCCACCCACTACATGTTTGGGCAGTTCCTTTGATCAACCATTTGTACGAACCTTGTCTGCAGTGGCATAAGTTAAGAAGTAATTCTATTTCGGTTGGAGAAGTTCAGGCCAGAATAAAACTGCAGCGACATCGATATGAGATCACAAGGATCACAGTCTGCCAGTACGCAGAATAGTTATGGTCCCACATTGACAATGTTCCCCAGGAACAGGAGTTTTGTATAATTCATGATTGAACTTTAAGTCCTCAGAAGAGGGACAGTAAAGTTATTCAGTTTACTGTCAGCTCAGGGCCAGATTTCCTGAGTATTTATCCTCCAGCATACTCTCTCAGACCAGATTGGGCAAAACAGCTGGTAAACCTATCAGAAAATAATTGTGTACACCCTGGGCTTTCCAAAACACACAGTTTCATGGTTGCATTCACAACAAACAGCCCCAGCATGGTGCAGCTGTTCTGACTTTCTATCACATCTGCCCTTAATGCAGTGCCTAAGATTAAGTAGATGGCTCTGTCAGTGGTTGGCCTGGAATTGTCTTGCCACCGCCTGCCACCAAGGGATGTGGGATTCCCAAGCAGCCAGAGTCCAGGCTGCCAGCATAGGCAACATGAGGCCCAGGTTGACACCAGAGCATGAGTCCAGCACAGATTTCAGCAGTCAGGTGGAAACTAGACTTGTCATTGCTCCGAAAACTGTTAGCACAAACGTAATCCAAGAAACTCTTGCTGACACAAATGCAGATTACAGGGTTTTTTGCCAACAGGATGGTGATTGCAAGTTTGAGGGCTGTTTTGCTAGAAATAATAGGGTGAGGAAGTCCCTGTGATGCATTACAAACATGTCTTCATGCTGTAGTTGTTCCCCCATTAACTGAAACTATTTGCAAGGGACATTGGTGTTTCGTATCATTCCCGGTGTTTTCTAAAAGTGTTCAGAGGAAATTAATGGCTCTCTAAGTGTCAGATCCCAGGGCACGGAAACAGAAGGGCTTCATATTTTAAAACAAAACCAAAAAAAAGGTAGCATTTCTCAGGTATCTTTCTGACTTAGCATAAAAAATATCACTCATCCCTCCTGAGTCTAGTGATGTTCCTCATTAGGGAATGAGAATTATAATAACACCAGAAGAGTCAGGGTTTTTCAGACAAATGTTAATTGCTTTTTGCAAACACAATACCCTCTGCATTCAGATCAGCCTCCTCATTTAGTTTTCTGCATTCTCTCCTCCTTATTTCAGGAGTATTTCTAGGCAGAGCCCTTTCCTGATCTTTGAGTTTATTCCTAGAGTGGGTGTCATTTCAGCAAGCTGGGCTCACTTGCTCAGTCACAACAAATGAAAATAAAAATAACCAGCTGAAAAACTGAAGTTGTGGAATGTGTAATACTCAGCATTAAAATGGCACAAAGTGCCTGCCTATTTATAGCTCTTGTTTTGAGAAAGAGTGAGGCACACTTTGGGCACTAGATACAATGGATCATCCAGGAAAATGCATGGCCTTGCATTCTGCGTGTGAAAGCCTTTTTATTTGTTTGTTGCAATACCAGTAATTTCCCAGGAAAATGGGGCTTACTCAGAGCTTCGGTTATCTATTTTGTGCAAGCAAATGCCAGGTTTGACATGCCAGTTTTGTTGCTGAGTAAAAACTTGGATGACTAAATAAAATCCTATACTTGCTGTAATTCAGATTTGTCCACGTTTCTTTATCATTATGACTTTGCTGAGACATGCATGCTTAACATGATTACACAAAGAATGTGTTTTCAATATAGTAACAGACCCGTAGTATCCCATTCGTCATACGATGAGACTTTGAGGAGGACAAAGCACTCCCAATTTACCAGTATCTAATCTTTTTTTTTTTTTAGTCTACTTCTTTGTACTAATTTGAGTCGTGCTGAACTACACTTAATAAATTATGAGTTTGCTAGTTTCTCTCTTTCTTTTCACATTTCACTTAATGGTCTTGTTTTCCAGTTCAGTAGAAGGTAAGACAGATTGAAATGTCAGAGAGCAGAAAAACCAGAGATATAATGAAATTGCTGTTTGCAAGAAATAAAAGGAAATTATGTTGCCCGTAACATGCAGAAGACATAAGCAAAGAGACAGCACTATTAGTAGCAGTCCAGAGATTTTTGATGCTGTGTGTAAAAGTAAGCTGACTGAGAGCAGAGATGAGTCCTCTGCACAGGAGTGCTGCAGTTCGATAATGCTACAAAAGCACATTTGATGGGCCAAGGTAGATCCCTGTGGGAGCCTACACTCATGCCATCTTTCGGTAAAGCTAGAAGCAAGCCCAAGATTTCATAAATTTAGAAGGCAAGCTGTGTTCATAGACGAGATGCACATTTATCCAATACATTCCTGAACAAAATGGCAAGCAGAGCCACAAACTGAATTTGAGGTCCTCCGTAGGGTGTCATCACTGATCCTTGGTAGATTGCAGTTCAAAGGTATAAAATCAGTGAATACGTTTCACCTCCATTATGGATAAACTCACCTCACCTTTTTACTTAATAGCAGGAACTCGCTTGGATCACATAAGTATGGTGAAAGCGAGAATAAGCAGAATAACCATCATAAGTTTTATTTTTTATTTCTAAGCTGCATCTCATGTCCAGGGTCTCTTCAATTTATCCTCCAGTTGTGAAGGTATGAATCTTTGAAACTTAATTTCTCTGACTGACACCCATGCCTTAGTGTTGTTGTAACTGTACAAAATCACCAGCATTAACTGAATAGGAACAATTTTGTAATAAATTATATACTGCTGTTTTTTCTCGGCTTCTTGTATCACAATGCCCCCAGATAAAAGTATGTAAATTATGCAAATCCATATCTGTGTTTGTGATCTGCATCAATTTGAGAGACCAAAACTGTATTGGAAACAAAACATCCTATATGAATAACCTGTATCCTCTCCAGTTTTGTGCTCGCCCTATTCTACAGTAATTAATAAAAAGTCATTCTGAGAACAGAAGATCACAATAAACACTCTATAAGTTCAGTCCTGTGGTCCATCTAGCCCAGTCCTCTGTCTCCAACAGTGGCAATCGGAGATGCTGGCTAGGAAGAACATGTGAGCTGGGTTCTCTCTGCAGGCTCTTCTCCTTGTTCTTCCCAATATTCACAGTCTCTGGAGCAGGGGCTGAGAGGGCACATTCGTGCCCATCCCCTTCAGTCCTTCAAGCATCTTTGTGTACAATAGTCCCTTTGCAAAACCAGCTAGAGACTGCCCATGTTTTTTTGAGACTGAAACCTATAATCAAATATGACAACAAAGATAATAGGATTGAAAGTGGAAAAGTACAGTGGATAAATGAAAGAAAAAGTTTATGAACAGGCTCTGAGGTGATTCAGCAAGGCATAGTCACTGAAAAAAAAAAATCTGAACTAAAGCCAAATGATAAACATGGTTCTGTGGATCCATTAAGGTATATTAATGCAGCCGTTTTCCCATCTGTTCCCTGAAGTTCCAAACCAAAAAGCAAGTCATCTGCAGTCTTGGCTTCCTCATTGTGTGAAACATCCATCTATTAAATTAATCTGGAGAAAATGGATCCATTTCATCCCTCGTGGGACATTTTTTTTGTTTTAATAGGGTTGCATACCATGGACTGTAGCCCATTGAGGCCACTGATAAATTATATGTGAATAAAAATAAAACCCAGATGAAACAAATAAATAATAACTACATGCTATTTTTTTTACTCTAGCAGAAATGCCTTCAGGATAATTGCAATTTTTTTTTCTGTTGTGTTGAGAAGGCTAGCAATTTACACTAACAAAATTGGCACAATATCCCTGGGAATCCTTGTTTTTCTATGAACAATATACAATGACAAAATTTAATGCTAAATTTCCGTGCCCTTAAACTCTGATATATCTTTCAACTATGAAACAAAATTCCTGGTGCCAGTATCACAGAGGGAAAGGCTCATGCTTGACCTTGTTAAGCAAAAGATTGGAAATGTTCTTTGCAATCTCCCAAGCCAGTAATTCCTGGATGCTTTATATTGCAAAATTCCCTTTTATCACCCTGTGATTATCATTGCTCATTTGGATCACCATGGTGATGCAACCATCCACTTGGAGAAGTTGCAGAATTTATTTCTAGTGTTTCTAGAACGTATTTAAGTTCAGGATGCTTAAACGCTGTGCCATAGAAGTAGCCTAGAAACATATCTGTTAATGTGCTTAGCAAAGTTACCTTCGTTTGTATGTTTCCGATTAGTACTAATCTGTATGATTTAATAATCATTAGGTGGAATACCCTCTAGTCTCTCTAGACATTCCACCAAAATTAAGACATACCCTTTGCAGAGAATACATTGCTATCAGCCACTTGAAGGGAAGATGTGTAATTTCTGTGGCTCACATGGTGTGTTCTCAATATGTCCTGTCATGGTTCTCTTTCTCATTAAATGTATTGTCTTTTCGACCCATTCCTTTACAAAAGTGCTTTCCAAACTGTTGATTAATTCAGCTTCGACCTCACATGTGATTAGGGCACGGGACTGTGAGTCAGGCAGCTTAGAGTTCCCTCTATGGTTATGCCACAGTCATTCTGCATTTTCCTGGAGAAGTCAGTTCAGTGTCTCTCTGCTCCTAAAACACAAAGTGTTCATACAGAGATTAATGACATATGCCCACCGGTATGTTTAACTTAGCAATACTATAAAGTGAATGCATACCTTTGACAACATTATTTCAAAATGCAAATGACCATTAATAATTGTACCTTCAAGTGCTTTTCTGCTGCATATTAAATCATTTGGGTATATTCAAACTTCCTTCATTTTAGCTTGAGAGCATTGTCTTCTTGCTGTTCATAATCTACAGAGGCCTTAGAGTAAGGGTATAAAATTATAACAAACATCATATAAATTATAGTTTTAAATTCACTGACAGAGATTTGAATTAAGTTTATTTGTGCCTCCTCTTACTGCAAAACTTCAGAACAGGTAAAAGTCAATAAACATCTATTTAATTTTGCAGTAGATCTAAATTTGAAATTACTAATTTATAAAAATATCTCTATCAAAATTTTAGAATCACTTTTGAGTAGAAGTCCATTCTGAAATAACTTAGATATTTAAAAGGATTGACTAAAATGCAGAATGCAGAAGTTCACAGGTTCCCATTCATGACCATGGCAACTTTTAAATTTATTCAAAATTGAGAAATGAGTGTTGCATGAATTTGTCCGGTTAGCTTGAGTGTGCTTGGCCATAGACTGATGGAAACATGCCCACAGCATTTCCAGAAGTAGGTACCATGCAGGGTGGATGAACAGATACATCAGCTCAGACCCACTACTTGAGCACCTGGATCATTCCGTGTTTTATCATATAAAGACCACAAAAATTGTTTGTAACCTCACTTCTCTTGAATATACACACAGGAAAGATTTGAGATATCATGTTTGCTGACCAATATATGAATAAGACTCCTCCAATGACCTCAATTACTAGTTTAGTGGTGATATGGTAGTACTGTGAAGAAATCGGCAGATAAGAAAGATTTCTTCATTTTTGTGTAGGAAAGGCCAAAGTAAATTTAGTAACTTCAGGAATTCAAGTCATCAAGCCACAGAATGCCAAAGCAGGATGAAGAGGGAAGCTATGCTTTGTTGGAATACACCACTCTTTTCCAGGGGGAAAGGAGAACTTGAGGTTTCTCCTTGTGGGTGGACATGTGGGAAATCCAGTTAAGAGTGCTGTTGGAATCTTTATTTTTGAAAACCACAGCTCTTGATATTAAAAGTAGAATGCAATCAATAGAAGGTAGCTAATATTGACATGTCTCTTGCCATGTGCCTGCAAAACACCAGTGGTTCATGCTAACACCTCTCTGCCTTGCTTCATCAATTTTTACCCAAATCCCCAAGAACAGAGCTCAAAGTCTGGTTCAATTAACAGAGCGGGGCTCTGGTGACTGTCTCACTCAGTGCAGCTTCCCAATACACCAGCAGAGCTGTGGTCTGCTGCTGACCCCTGGGAAACAGACCTGATAAGAAAATGGCACCATGAAAGAAATAATTGGCAGAGTTATAGGGAAATACTGACTGTACCTTACATAAAGCCTTCCTGAGAAAGGGAGTGGTTTACAGATTAAAAATTCTACAAAAATGCTGAATGTGCAATCACTTATGATTGTAATAAGAAAGGGGTCACAATCTTTTTATTAATAACATTCTCTTCCAGTATCCTAACGAAGTGACACTGTAATGACAAAGGTAGATGCATAAATCATTACTGCCTTCACAAAACTGCATTTTGTTGTTCATAGCATTTAAAAAAAGGAATACCTTTCTTAAACGTTAAAGCAGTGGCTAAAGGTGGAGGGGGCGTTATGTGTATATATACACGTCTTAAGAAAACGTGTATATGTATACACATACACTTACAGATGCCTAAGTATTTGATTGGCCCCTGTAAACAGTAGTTTTTACAAGGATAATGTTATACAGCTCTGTCTGGTTGGCTTTTTAGACAAGAAAATATTTTCCTGTATATTTTTTCATTACTACTCTAACTGTATGATGTGCAATATAGAAATATTTATAAATATATATATAATTTTAACATGAGGTCTCACTTTCCCTGTAGCAAATGCAAATGCCTACTTCAATTCCATTGTTTCAGAGGAATCAGATACACAAGTATTGAAGATGTTCATTGCTGTCCATCCCCAAACGTTTTTCCCCTTCCATGCTGCAGAGACCAATTCCCATTTTCAGCTTGTTCTTATAGCAACATTTTACAGAAGCAGCCAGCCTCTCCCAATGCTACTTTTCCTAACTTGACCACATTACCACTCCTTCATGTAATTTTAACTTACCGCCTCAGAACAACAACAACAAAAAAGAACAGACCACAGCATTCAGCTGTGGATGTCAGCTGTCTCAGCTGAAGTGGCTGGATCAACACGTCATGAAGGAGCACGAACCTAATGGATGAATGGAAGGATATGAGCTTTTTCTTAAAGTAAACTTCCAGAAAGCCCTATTGTGGCAGACAGATTAAGGAAGTTTCCTTTTCTGCATGTAATTAACATGGGAATAATATATGGGTAGTCTAATCTGGGCTAAGTAGAACCAACTTTTGAACTCCTAGAAAATAAACTGGGATCATTGCTAATCAAGCAGCTACATAAATAATTTTTTTCTATGCCTTTGTGTCGTTTTTTAAGATAAAAGAGTCCACGTTAAATCACTCAATTAAAAAAAAAAAAAAAAGACCATGTTAAAGTTCGCCAAAGTATGATGTATACTTAAACTGGGCCTGGGACTGAAATATGTGAGGCTATATTTAACAAAGATGACTTTTTTTATATACTCTAATTAAAAACCTTCGAAACACCACCAATTGCTATGGTACCTGATTTCTATTCTCTTTGCCTAAATAGCCTTGTTACTTAACCTGTTTGCAAAGGACAAGCAACAGCTTTCTCAACGTTGTTTTTAAGATCATTTTGAAAAGACAAAGCAGAATAACAAAGATTTTCCTCTAATTTGGGGGGTTTTTTTTGCTCATGAGTTTTTCAGTGTTCTAAAAGCAGTGGGTGTGTTTTGCTGCTACCAGTGAATCTCACCCATTCGCTCACATTCCCAGCTGCCCACGCAGAGGTACATAAATACCTCACCTTTAGAGTGAAAATAAAAAAAGACTGTAATCCTTCCAGAGTCACAGGAATAGAAAGCACAGAGGCTAAATCAAGCATTAGAAGCTATCTTCATGATGTAAAAAATTCTTTTAGAGGAAATAGACCTGAAGCCACAGTGAAAATTTTGCTCACACAAGAGTGAGACCTTTCTCAGAGCCTTTTGTCACAGAGGGTGTTGGTACTGAGCAGCAGAAGATTCTCACGCCACTGTCCTTTACTTTCATGTGACTTTGTGGGACTCCTTGTTTTCAGCGTCCAGGTGCTTTTTACCCACACCAACCCTTTGGTGTGCTGAGTCCTTCTGCCTCCATGCCTCAAGCATCTTTCCATCCAAATGACAAATTAGAGACAAGTAAGAGATGCTTTCTTTTTTGCCTTTTTTTTTTTTTTCCCCAGAGCATGGAGAAATACAGTGCTTCTGGTCTTCTGGTTTTGGTTTCTTTCACACAGAAAAGTACAAAATTTATTGCATAGAATGGCCTGAGCAAGAGCGATTAGGAAATTTAAGCACAGTGCTGGGATGACATTTTTCCATGTATTGCTCCACTCTATTTCTTTTATTTAATCGGTGAAAAATGCTGTTTTTTGCACAGCTTCCTTTAAAACTTAATCTAACCCAAGTTCACATTAAACTGGTCCAAAATTAACTTCAAAGTTTTGCAAATTCTGTCCAAGTTTGGCCTGGCTAATTTAAGCTGGAAGCAAGCAATGAAATTCAATACCCAGAAATTTTTGTGTGATTTGTAGTTCGAAGCGGAATTTTGCACTTTCAAGGGCTCTGTGGGTCTACTCCTATGATACAATGGTGCATTTCCCAACCATCTCAGGACAAGAACCCCTGGCTGATAAATCCCATCCCTCTCAGTGATAGCCCCCCTTAGACTTAACCAGAAAAGGGTGTTTAAAATCTGTGTGAAAAGTGTGTTAGTTCCTTTCTAAGCTACAGACATTAAATTTGCCACACAAAGGTTGCCCATCATGTTACTGCCACTAATAGTTATTAACTAATATTACGAAAAAAATATATTTTATTTGCACCAATGAAAATCTTTTTTTTCTTCTCAGTAAGCACTAACTAGTCACTGTCTGTGTTCATATTTCTTTTATATGGCTGTCACAGATCTCCCTCAGTGGAAGAGCTGAAGACTTCATCATACAACTATATAGCCACTAACTTACGTTTATGAAATGTTAGGTTTTTCACTCCTAGCTCTCAAAGTCTGGGCTAACTGATCCATATAAAAACAATTATTTTTCCAAATTTATGAAAGTGCAAAGCACATTCCCTGGGCACAAGCATAATGTAAAATTCAAAACCACATGGTCCTTGCCTACCAAACCCAAGGGAGCTGCTCACAGTTTCACCAGCTACAGATTCTCCACAGATTCTTCTCTGCTGCAACTTCAGTGTACTGATTGCCACTGAAAACATCCTCACAATATTCTCACCAAACTGGCATTTCCAGGTTATTTGAAAGGTCTGTGGAATTATTAACTACTTGAAAGAATAATTAGAAGCATGATAGTCCTGAGTACTCCGTGATCTAGTATTGAAGAGGATCCTGTAGAAAGACAAGCACGTTGGATTAAAATATTTTCCTACTTGTGTCTTTAGAGACCAGGAGGACAAATTCTCCTTGAACTCAGAGAATTGCACAGGTAGAACTGAAGGAGGAATCTGGCCCATGTTGCCTTGTACACTTTTCTAATAGCTGTATCACTAGGCCAGTTAAAACTTTGCTTAATGGCTGATATGTATCTCTAGTTGATTTGGTATCATTTTTAGTTTTCAGTAATACGCAGATGTCTAGCCCCAAGAGCTGTTATGTATATAAACATTTTTAGCTCCCAGTTTGACATATGTATTTGGTTGATTAATTTTCAAAATACGTATTTGTACTTGTGCTAGTCTACCATTTCCATACAAGACTCCAGTTTATGTGCAAGCACTTTATAAATCTCCAAATAAAATCTTCCATGTTTATTTTTCTTAGAGAGAAAATCCCATTTAGTAAGTGTGGGCCTCTTTTCTTTATATACATTTTATGTTGAGAGGCCAACTGTATTCTTTTCTAAGCCATATTGGTGTTTGGGTTTTTTTATGTGTTGTTTTTTTCTTATTATGGGAAAAGAGGAAATAAAAATAATACTAAAAATACATGGTATTTTTACTGTGGGCATTATCTACACAAAGCCTAAAGCACACAACCATCATTTTGTTATCTGACGGTACTGGAGAAAGTCTAGTTCTATGACACTAGAAAGGGGAGAAAAAATATTTTCCTGGAGTTGCAACTAATATTTGTCTGCAGTCTGATCTCCTAAAGGACACCTGTTCTGTTTCTAACGGTGTTTGGTGCCTTTGACTATGCGTGTTTCCTCAGATGTTTGGTTTCTTGAAGTAAATTGTGTAGAATGCCCTTAAAGGGTGTCAGAAGGTATTTTATAATCTATATTTATAAATTTTTCATTCTCAGTATGATACATGTATTTTGGTTGATCAGTTTTCAGAATACCTACTTGCAGTTGTGCCAAATATAAATTTATATTTAAAATTTCCTCCCTCTCACCAGACAAGCGGGATACCCACCTTCTGGTCCAGGAAGAGGAATGTAAAGCCAGGGCAGGGAGGGAAAAAAATCACATTTGCAGCAGCATCCCTGGTCATCCAGAAGCCAGACATCAACCTGCCATTCAGTCAGTGCTCTACAGGGTTGTAGTATGAGATCCATGGTGGCATCTATCATCGTTTTTCAGATCCTATCCCTCTCCTAAATTGCCTTCACTCAGTCCTCACTGTCAGCACCATAGAATATAATCCTGACACCATGTGCAGTAGGGAATGCTTCCAGAATTATCTTAGAGACTTGTCCTTCATTTCTAACATACATACGTGGCTGCAGGGTGGTTCCCAGAGGGCCTCTGTGCTGCCATGGAAGCAACCATGATTTTATCCAGTGCAAC
This sequence comes from Pampusana beccarii, assembly GCA_013399365.1. Taxonomy (NCBI): domain Eukaryota; kingdom Metazoa; phylum Chordata; class Aves; order Columbiformes; family Columbidae; genus Pampusana; species Pampusana beccarii. The sequence continues at coordinate 390,945 of VWYH01004149.1, read as the reverse complement.
CTGGCTTTAAAATATTTAATCCAGGACATGTTAACAGCATAGCAAAAGCAAGCCTAGAGGCTCTGCATGTTCAAATATTTATGCTTCCTGGGTGAGTCTGGCAAGAAATGCTGCCAGGCGTACTGTTATCAGTGTCTTATGCTGGCTAATTTAAAATTAACTTGGGCACTGCCTACATGAGTTACAGCAACATATTTGACTGAAACTGTCCTGCCCCTCCAGGCAGGATACAGAGCTCAGGGGGAAGGTGGAGGTGAGATGAATCATTTTTGTTCCCTTCAAAACCTGAGCTGCTTCGCCAGCTGGAGAGGCCAACAGTGTAATTTAGTCAGCCTTAAGAGTACCCAGGAGAGCACCTTTCCTCCAGGGAGATGGCAAAGAGGAGCCTGATGGGCATTTTGCACAACACCTGCACTGGCGACCGTGCCCCAAGCTGTGACAAAGCTTCACAGGGGCTGATGTTTCACCCACGTGCTCACAAGTCGCTCAGAGAGCTGCGGCTCATAGAATAAAATCAGGGACATCCTTCCTGGGATTTCACAGGCAGAGAAATTTTTCAGGAACAGGTATTTATCAGAAACATTTATTTTCAAAAAGCCACAGACACTGAGAAGTGGGAGAGGAAAATAAAGGGCTGCCTGAGTTTTCTCACTTTGTTTACAGAGTTTTCTCTGGGTGTTATTCCAGAGTTGAACTCCAATATTTTCGCTTGATTGTTTCCTTTTGAGAGAAAAACATTCAATTAGCATGAAAAGATTAAGCGCAATCATGAAAAAATATCAGCTGCCTGGGAGTGTATTTATTTATGGGATTGCTCTAGATGAGTGCACACTATTGTAAAAATAATTCACTCATTTCCCGGTGCTCTTCTAATTATATACACAGCTGTATCAGGAAAAACAAAAGATTAATCTGGTTTCAGGAGAAAGCAAGTGTGGTTCCCTGCCACAGAAATGATCCCGCGTGTAGGAAATCAAGGTTCGTGCTCCTTGATAGTTTAAACAGAGCAGAGCCCTCTTGGTTTCTGAATCTCTCATGTAAGCAGCTTAAATATCACTCCCTGCTCTGCGAAACCACTTTTTGTGTTTGAGTTGTGCTCTCCACTTGTACTCCTGCTTAACCGGCAAATAATTTTACTTAGTCGAGCCTATTTCAGGAGCAAGACAAGAAATTGGCTCTCAAAAAGAAAGGAAAAGAAAGAAAGCAAGAAGTTTTCCTGGCGGTCGCTCAGTGCCGTGCAGGATTATCTCAGGTTTCTAGTTTCCTAGGAACGTAGTAACTTCCCTGTGGGTTGTTTTGTGGGCGGTGTTTTTGAATATATGCTAATTCAGCTTTCCTGACGGGGAGAGGAGCCGTGTCTCGCTCACACAGCTCTCCTGACAGCAAACGGTGGCGAGAGGCTGCGAGGGAGCCAGGCCATGCTCTGGCGCTCGTGACAGGACCCCTCGCCCTCCCGCCAGGGCCCATCGGCACCCGCTGGTCACCGGCCTTTGTCACCAGCAGCGGGGCCAACATGTGCCTATGACCATGGAGATGAAGGACTCGGGCAGCGTGGTCCTGACAGCCTACCACCCCCACAGCCCCGCCAGGATCCCGGGCATGGAGCAGAGCTTTGTGCAGGACATTCCCCCCGGCCATTCGCCCACCAGCAGGTAAAGCCTGAGGGATGGGGACCGGTGCCATGCCCTGCCGTTTCGCCAGGGTCGGTCATGGTTTTTGCTGGCTGTATGTCAGACCGAGAGTGCTTCCCGAACGCTCGGCCTCTTTGCAAGCACTTTGCTCTCGGACGTTTCTCACCACCAGCGGGGAAGTGATTCAGCCCAGTGCTGCTGGTCAGGACTGGGAGGGGGAAATGCGAGTGCTTATTTTAAATCTTGTAAGTCAACAAATCAGGTCAGTTTCCTGCCCAAGATACTCAACAAGACAATCCCCAGGAAAAAAAAAGAGCACGTGAATTAGGCTTCTGCTCAGGTCATTTAGGACCGTGTTACGCAAAGCGAGAAGGCTGGAGTGACTGAGCCTGGCTCTAAGAAAGTTGATTCTGGCTTTGGTTTATAGGATTTTTTAATTCCTTCCCCATTCACCCATCAGGTCAGGACCAGCTCTTGCCTTTTTGTGAAATTGCAGTTTCTGCTTTGCACACCCACATGTACACAATGGGAGACTGCACGGTTAAAGACTTAGTCTAAATAAGAAAATTCCTTTGTTTTGCAGGAAGCTATGTATTGTCTTAATTAACGCAGTCGTGTGTATGTTTACTTCCCTGCTCTGTAAGAATGCCTGTATTTGCACAGTTCAAAAATAGCAGTTTGGTCAATTTTGTTGTTTTAGAAAATCTGACCTTTTTCCTAAACACACGTGTCTGGGTTTTGCAATTTTCTCCAAAAGAAGTAGTATGAAAGTTCATACTGTAAAAAGTTGAAGAAAGTAGGAAATGCTATTCTGTGGCTTGACTGAAAAAATGAGAACTGAAGTCTTAGGAAACATTAGATGTCTTTATCCCCAGGAATTAAGTCTCTGTCTTCTCTTAATAAAAATAATTATATTTACTTCATATTGTTTATTTATAGACTGATAGCTGTTTTGTTTTCATTGTCATTATTTAGGATAGCTGCATGTTCCTGTTCTTTGTGTATTTCCCTGTCTGTCTCGTAAAGATAACTCCTTTGTTCTGTTAAATTGTTGTTTGAGAGCAGTACCAAAATACATGATTTCATGTTAAGAAAAGAAACATAGTCTGGGCTTTTAGACATGGTAAGAATGGCATTTGCTGCTCAAAACAGAGAACAGTGGTTTGGCATTGGGTTACTGGGGAGTATGTCATTTCTTCCCCAAGGAAGAATGCTAAACTGGATCTCCCTTTGAGGAGAGCAACGGAAATGTGGTGGTTTGCTGTGCTTCTTGTAGGTGTGCTAATTGTTTTAAAATGCTCTTGAAACTTAAGCTCAGGGTCTATGAGGGTTTAAATCACATACGTGTCACCTACGGAAAGCAGAAGTGCAAATTGCAGTTCCTGAAAGTAAAAAAGAAAATAGGATCCTGGCATTTTGATGAGGAACATGTTTTGGAAGCTCCTGCCATAAGGCAAAGCCATGTGTCCCTCTATATGTCTATGTGTCCTTAAGATTTTGGTGCTGTCTGCCTTTTCTTGTCTTCTACTTCCTGCAGCTGTCTAATAGCACTCACCAAATTCTGCCATATGGGCAGTCAGTGACCGTCTGAGTTTCCAAAGCCTGTTCAAGAGAGGGATTTTATTAACCCAGCATGCAGTCCTCTGGAATGCAGAATACATGAAGGCAAATGCACTGAGAGTTTTAGCAAATGGTAAAATAGGCTCTGGCTTAATCCCTACTTCATCTTCCAAGATCTCTTTCCTGGACTGCATTTTCTGTATAGTTTTCTCTGCCGCCATCCTAATGCAAGAAGCTCCACTACAGATTCTGTCTGGTGTTCTTTGATCCCTGGGGCAGCCACCCACACCACAGCGTGCTAATTCCTTGACTCTCCAGGAGAAAGACTTGAAAAAGCATGCAAAGAATAAAGGTGTTAGTCCATTTTTTGTTTAATAACAAAAACAGTTGGGGCACAAGCTTGACTTTCCTCTGAATTTCGTTGGGTTTAGCTAGGTGTAGCTCTAATGAAGTCCATACTTCAGGTATGTATCTGCGAGAACAGAATCAGACTTGCATATTAGCCTTCAATTTGATAAACTGCTGACAAGTTATTTTTCAGTTTAGGGATCAAGATCTTTCGTTTTCTTTATTCCCTCCAAACATCTCTTGTGCTTTGGAGTGATGTTCCCTTGACGTCAGAAGAACAGCAGCATTCACCAGAGCCGGGCTTGGATATGAGTGTCTCCCAGCTATGTTTTCTCTTGCAAAAACTTTCACTTTGGGAGCCTTCTAAGAGGAGGTTTCTCACAGAAAGGGAAACCTAATGCAGCCTCAGTCAGAACTGAACTGCTTTGTTTCTCACTATTTAAAAAGGCCCTGATAAAAAAAATGAAAGATTTAAGTAATCATCATGAACTCTTAAACAAATGACTATCTTGAAACACTCTTGCCAATCCAAGAACACAGCTGAGAAGCCCATGGACAGCAAAGTTTACACTAATAAAATAACTTAGATGCATCACACCACTGGGACTCACATCCATTTACAACTCTTGAAGGACCACTAAGGCAGGCATCTTGTGCACATCTAAAACATACACCAGCAGCATCAGCATGAAGTATAGCAGTCACAAGTATTTTCACTCATAAGCCCAGTGGGAGGAGGGTTGTTAGTTGGTGGGCTGTAAGTGGGACAGAAAAATATGCACTTTAGCTTCTTCAAATGGAAGATGCAGCAGTGTGCAATGATGGATAGCAAATTCATAGCTGTAATGAAGGGGAGGGAGAGTGCGATGTAAGTTTAACTATGTAGTGATGCCACCACCAATCTGCAAAGGAGAATTCTACCTTCCAATTTCACTGTTGGATAACATTAACAAAATGATTAAGAAGAGGAACCACAAATTCCAGCCATTCTCCAGAACAAGAGAGCATCAGGGGGACTAGTGATAGCTATATTTAAATATCTCCTCCTCAGCTATCTATATCATTCATTTCTATCTTAGTCCTTTTGTTCCATCTGGCAAACTTACTTTACCAGTTCCATACATGGGGTGAGCCCTGAAAACTGCCGAGTTCCTTAGATGTCCAGGAGAATTCTCCAGTCAAATCTTCCTTTCAATTCCATTAATGTAACTAGAAAGTTCATTTTCCATTTTTCTAATGTGACATTCAGGTCTTTTCTCTTCACTTGTCATCTGGTTTGCATGATTGCCACTGTTACTCACATTTATATTTTTCATATATTTTTATACTTATTGCATTTAAGAACAAGGTGTTGGGGAGACCTCTATTTTCTTTGCTTGGCAATTAGACTAATTCTATGGCAAATGAGCATAGTGGGGAAGGTTCCTGTGCTCGTGGCATCCCTCTCAACTTTTTTTAATACCATTTATTAGAATTCACATGTCACAAACACCAGCTTCAAACACCCCAGAATATCACACCATCCCTTTCAATACGTATACGACCTCAGTGCAAAGGTGAAAATGCTGATTTACATTAAGTAATTGTCAACTTTTCCATTCTCAATTCAGAGAATAAAGGATTTTCTAGTTGTGCAGAAATACTGCTCCTGGATTATATAGAGGAAAAGTGGGGCCACAGTCACAGGTCTTCCTCACATCTCCTTTTTATCCTGCTAGGAGGAGTTATTCCTGTGCTCAGAGGAAACAGGCATGACCTCTGTGCCAAATGGCCAGTGAGCTCTCTGAGGTAATTAAGCAATTAGGGGAGTACAAAGCATTCCTAAGTGAGTCATGCTCAAGCTTTTCTTGCCTCAAGTACGACAGAGAGTTCCTCAGCCCGCTTGTTACTAACGTGTCTACCAGCGAAGAACTCATCCTGCACTACAAATCACAGATATTTCCACTGCAATGAGTGTTTTAGGCTTATGTGTGCATGAGATAAGAATCAGGGGGAAGAAAAAGCACGTTCACATGCTTTGTTCCTGCAGAATGGGTTTAGAGCAGCTTTTAAAGGGCACATCAAGCTGTTTATACATAGAATAAACATCTTTATAATCAATACTCATGCAAAGAGCAGCATATAAACTGCAAAACCTAGTAGCATGCTACATAAGGAAAAGATGAATTGGACTTCAGCACCACTGAACAATGCAGCCAAGACCCCTTCTTGGCTTCTCCCCTAGTCAAGGGCAAATCTGGCACATCCAGTTGTCTTAAGGAAATGCCTTTACAATGTCTTAATGTTCAGCACATCACCCCCCTCCTGCTGCCAGGAGGTGACTTTTAGGCAGACATCACTAAACTGTAGAATCAAAAAAAAAAAAAAAAACAGGAATATTTTCTAAAGATTCCTTGAGTTCCCTGCTGGCAGCTTCCAGAATCCCCACTCTCCAGGACTAAGACTTGCATTAATTTGGACAAGCATGGGAGCAGATCCCTTTGCAATATTCATCCCCTCTTGTGAGCCCCAAGGCATGACAGAGACATGTCATGGTGAGGTAAAGTGTCCTGAAATAGAAACTGTTTCTCTGGAAGTAAAAAACTGGAGGAGCAGCCTTTATGCGCTGAAATTTGGCTTGTGACAAGAGGAGTTCTATGAGCAGTTCAGGTTTTATCCCAACAGAAGCAGATTTTATCGCACTGAAGTAAGGTCTGTACGCCCTGAGGCTGGGTGATCTGGGTTTAGTTTCAGTCAGCATTGATTGAGCAGCTCCCCTGCTCAGTTGTATACAAGTGATGTCAAGAATGTCTTCTAAGTGATGCAGGATAAACAACCTTAGGTATTTTGGATGTTTATCTCACTCTACCACAAACTTCCGCAGAAGATAAAAATAAAAAGCTGGCTCCTTTTGCACTGTAAAACTTGAAATGACTTGGGCCTCTTGCAGTAACTTGAACTTAAAACCTATGAAGTTAAGATTTTAAAATGTACTAAAAGTGGTAAAAGAAAATCCCACGAAACAGTGATCTAGGAAAATACTGTGTTGGCACAGCTTGGGCAAAAAATACATTTTGTGGAAAAAACACTTCTATAATTTTTAGCAGTTTCCTAAAATATGATTTTTAAAATATGTTTTCGTAGATGCTAAGAATGATAGTTCTTAATAAAACAGATACCAAGAGGATACGTATAAATAAGTCAGACAATAGTAGACATGCTTTTCCTGTAGGTTTTAGAAGTGCCTACAGAATGTCCTCTGGGAGCCTCACTGAGGAATGTAGTATTTATAGCCAGTTCCTCAGGTTATGGTTGAAACTAGAGTTGGCTTCTCTTGTTTCTTTTTAGTTTGGTGCTCCTGCTGCTCTCCCTGGTACCTCCATATGCAGAGATGATGGAAAACATCTGGCACTGTCCCTTTGATAATTTTGTTTGGTTGAGCATTTAGCCAGCTGCCCCATTCATTTTTTAGCTAAGTCACTTGTCTCTGATTACAGGAGGTTTGCAGCTGCTTGCAAAAAAAAAAAAAAAAAAAAAAAGAATAAAAGTAGGACCTGAGAGCCCTGCGTGCCCTACACAGACACCTTTGGGTTGCATCTGGCAGACTGACAGAACTGGCATAACAAACAGTCAGGAATCAAGAGCTGTAAAGTGTCGTTTTTGCACAGGAGATCAAACTAATACAGTGTAAATGTGTGGAAAATGTACAGTGGTGGGAACTGCAAGACAACTATGGAATACTAGTAAAAGTCCTAGCTAGGACAGTATCTGAAAAGCCTCTGGTTAGCACTGTACAAATATAGAATCACATCCTGAAATAATGCAGAGTATCCATAGCAAACAGTCAAGTTAACATCCTGGATTTTGGCAAACCACAGTTCTAGCAGCCACTTGGCCCACAGCGGTGCTTTGCTCCAGCTGGCCAGGCAGCACTGCAGAACGAGGCCAGGACGCAGCACATCAACCATTGAGGTGCGACCATGTTCTGTGCAGGCTTCAGGTACCACCGTGATGGGAGAAGAGTGTCCGGGGTCACGTCCCAAGCTGGTGACCGAAGTCAGGCATCCCATCTGGCATTTTGGCACCTTGGCCTGCCTCCCTCTTTTTGTCTCAGTGGCAACATTCCCCAATGCGGTTTTCCAAGCCCTGTTATACATGCCAAGGACTCGAAAGAGGGAGACAAAAAAGAGAAAGCAAAGGGATGGGAAGAAGAGGGCAGCAAAGGAAAAAAAAAAAAAAAGCATCTTCACAAGCAGGTGATCTAATTCTCCTCCTTGTGTGCAAATAAAAGGAACTGGAGAGAAAAAAGAAATATGTCCCAAAGGATGTTGTATGGTGAGGCCATTCACAGCAGACACCCAAGTCCCACCAGGAACATGTGGCAATAGCTTTTGGAATGGCATTTAAGTGGTGATTTTGAAGTCAAAAGCTGAAGTGGTTTAAAAGACAGGTTGTTTGAAAGAGAACCCCTACTACTGTGAAGGAGTATTTTAGCAGAGGTCAGTAGAAATGCTTGAGTTGTCATCCCTTGTAATTAAGGCAAGGGAAATACTGGTGCTCTCTGAGGTACCCCTCATCTCTGTAATTAATTTTTTCCCCTGCCTATATCTGTTAACTTTCCAGGCACCGCCAGAGTCTCCGAGGAGAGTGGAAAAAACACTGGAGCCTATTATCAGCTTGTTCATTTGAAGATGTTTATGTTTTCTTATTCAGGATGCTATTTGTAATAATCGGTTATGTAAGTCTGCAGGATTTTCAGATGTGCAAAATCATCCAGTCTAGGATGGACTTGTACTGGATGTTTAGACAGAAGAAGGCTGAACAACAGAAAGACAGAAACCTCTGCTACTAAGTGTTGCTTTTATTGAATTTCCACATGAGGACTATATAAGCCATTTATAACATCTCTTTTTGTAGAAGTTGTTCTGAGCATATAATGAGCAAAATAATGATAATAAGTCTTGCTGTGGAGAAAAGCCCTATCAGTGAAGAGAGGCATAGGGGAGTATAAATTGAAAACCTACACTGGATGTAGAAGTCCAGCTGGGTTGACATCATTTACCAGCTGAAAGATAAGTAAAGCAAGAGGCAAGCTGGGCAACTGTGTTTTAAACATATGTGGGCAAAACCATCAGAGAATAGGTCACTCTCACAGTTTGCTACTAGAGATGGAAGACGCTCTAGATCTGTAAGTCCTCATATTTTACTACAGCTAACCAGAAAATGACTAGCTTCCCAATGGACAGATTTGAGCAGGGAATAACAAATTTATACAAGGTCTGAGTTCAACTCACTGAGTAGTATGTTCCTCACTACCTACACCCCTGCAGGCATCAGAAAGTCTGCAGTTTCCCGGACTCTGGGTTAGTCTATGTAAACTCTAGGCATGGTGATGAAGAGCCTTCTCCCCATCAGTTTCTCTTTCTCTGGCTAATAAAAGGTCAGAACATATCATCCAAGCTTATTTTCTGGCCCAGTGATGATCATACCTAGTGGTCAAAAGGGAATCTAAAAGTGATAATGTCAGATCCTTTTTAATGTTAACATTAGTGTGAAAGCAAGAACTGGATAGTTATAGCATCCAATCTAACACAAAATGCTCCGTCTTTTTATACTCTAATAAAAGGTCAATAATATATCCTGCAGGAGAATATAGAGTGGAGTATGAGCCTTGTTTATGCACATGGACTGAGTTAATGGATACTTAGGTGGTTGCTGGAAGTGGAATCAAGCCATCAGAACTCAGATCTTTTTGTCAATAACTTTGTGTACAGGGCATGATCTGATTGTGCTATCTCTTGTCTCAACACAGATTGACTTCTTAATTAATAGAATTCTTGCAAAATAAGACATCTCACAGAAGTCTTAGATAATTAAAACAAAACTGTAACTAGGCCTGTCTTCTTCTTGCAGTAGTTCCCTCTGTTGTTCAAACGTTGAAAACTCGAGTTCTAAATATTTGCCTGGGTATATCAGAGACGAATATAAAATCTTTACTGTAGTTACAGGTGGAACATGGAGCAGGGGAGCCTGGGGCAGTCTCTGAAGATGTTTTGCAGGCTTGGCTGTCCTTGGCCATTTCTGGGCCAGATGGTGCCCAGATCATGCATGTGCAAGGAAGTGAAAGGAAACCGGGAGCTTATCCTAATGAATAGAGAAAAAGGAAGCCTTTGTACTCAGGCTGCAGCAGGATTTCACATTGAAAGTGATGGCTTTTGGTGGGAGGGTGGGCAGAAGGAAGCAGGGACAGCTGGCCAAGCACAGGAGAGGGGTCTTTTAAATATGTGGGAGTCTTTAGTTGCCTGCTGAAACAGTTGTGTCCGCCTTGTGCAAGGTCCTTCTTACATCTTACACTCAGAGGATGCACTTCCCCATAATCCCCAGTGATCTGCTGCGATCCTTTGATGCTGCCTTGTTTGCTTGCTTTCTTCCCTCCTCTCTTTCAATTATCAAAAGCAATAAACCACAAGAATTTAAGTATAACATTACTGGAAATGTGAAGTTTCTGGAAGTATTATTCTTATTTATGTGTGTATACAGTATGTACCAGTCCATAGGTGTAGCGTGAAGCTTAAGGCTACCCATGCCTCACTGGCAATTCACAGAGTATATGGCACTTATCTCACAAGACAAAAATTAGCTGGAATCTTCTTCAAGTGTATTTCTACAAGCCAACTGTTTCCTCTGAGGAAGAGTGGCAAATAAAAATAAACAAACAAAGGAATCTACTATGTCCATTTTTGAAAAGCCTTCTTCAACATACAGGGCCTCCATGTTCTGTATTTAGGAAGCACACCACAGATTTTTGGGAGACACTTACTCTGCAGCTGTTTAGTGTGGTCAAAATGCATTTCATCCTTAATTGACTCCATCTTTTGTGGCTTTTTTTAACTGCTGAATTTTTTTAATAAGACTTAGCTAACGCAGTCCTGAAGTTAACAATGCCACACTCAGCAATGCAGTAAGACCATGCAAACCAATCCAGCTTGCCTCAGTCTACACTGAATACAAGTAAATCTGCAGTTAATTATGTTAACGTGCCATAAAACAATGACTCACTCTAGTTTTAAGTAATCGACCAGTTGTATGGAGAGTTTATAATCATAGGGTGTTCTTGGAGGCTCATTTTCTCTTTTCAGATTCAAACATGGGGTATGATATTCATGTGGGTAATGGGGATGTCTGTAACCAACACTGTTAGTGCTATCAAGGAATCTAAGAGATACAGTGAGCTGTAATTTTCAGAGTTAACCTTCTCCTACTTACCTGGAGACTTACTGAAGCAAGAAGGAGGTACAGTGCTTTTTTATTTAATTCACAGCCCTTTTTTTTTTCTCTCAGACACAGAACACTGAAATTTATGTAGTCAGTATTTGAGGCCCAGTTGTAGTGCCTGTATTCTAACACCTACTGAAAACCTGTATTAGAGGCAAAAAGGAACCAAATAAACCAATGGAAAAAAATTTTAAAAGTTCGTTCTGACACCATAAGGTTTAACAGCAAAGTAATAAATCCACGGCTTCAGTGAATTTCAGGATTACCAGGTAACAATTGCGCCACAGGAAATGAGGATGTCTTTTTATGGGGTGGCTGCGTGCAAATCCGACCTCCCTTTGGCTGCATCCAGGAGCTGTACAGCAATGTAGGCACAGCTTTTTGCCCAAGCCAATACGCAGGTGCAGCACCGCACGACACAGCTGTAGGGCTTCTGGCCCCGGGGAGCCTGTTCCCAGCCTGCTGACACAGCTGTAGGTGGAACCTTGAAGGCTGGAATTCAAAATGTTCAGATTAATGCTTCAGAAGTGATACGGAATGGAATAAAAAAAATTTTTAAAAATTTAAAAAAAAATTTTCATGTCTAGATGCTTCAAGTAAGCAGCTGGAAAGCTGTACTGCAATTTTCTCAAATAGTTTGCAAGGCTGAAACTTTGTCCAACTCGAATCATAACAGAATATCTCATTCATTTGTTCAAACCAGATTCCTACCAGAGCAAAACACATGGAAGAGGAGTGGTGCTTGTGATATTCAGTTAGAAAAGCTTATCGACAACACTATGACAGTATTCTTCACCTCAGTCCTTGCAGGCTCCAGCAGAAGAGTCAAGGGTACAGCAGAGAGTCAGAAGTAGTCCTGACAAATAAATTTAAAGAAAATTTAAAATTTTAATTAGGTTAGATTTTTTTCTTTGAACTTAGTTAATCTGTGTGAAGAGTTCTGATTTTCCTAGAGAACAGAGCCTAGAACACCTTTTATTTCTTAAACAACATATAGGTCAGTCAGCATCTGACTATCCATTAGAATCCTTTTTCTAATTAAATCTCATCAGCTGGATCAGGAAGATGATCATGTTCAGAGGCTGAACTGAGCCACATTCAAACACTGTAAATAAGGTTCATAACCTTTATTCTTGAGCTGTCAGCTCAGCCTTTGGTTTCTGAATCATTTCATGGCGTTGATCCAGGGCTTCAGTTATGCTGAGAAAGACACTGACCACTGCATAAGTGGGTGGAAAAACATCATTCAACAGTTAGCTGGGTATATCTGCTGAAAGTATGTCTGTAATTTTGTGAAGGAGATGGTGTTACTAAGAACAGATTGGTTTCTGAATCTGTCTTGAGCCCAGCCAGCTGTAGTTAAACCCTCAGAAGCTAACAAAGTGCATTTCTAATTATATCAGTGGAGTGGACGGCTAGATTAAGTTACCTCCTTTGAGACTGTTGGTGATGAGTTTCCATCACGGGGATAGATTTTATATTTCATCCAAGCCAAGGGGGACCTCAGGCTGTACAACAGTAGAAATGAACCAATCACTGAGATTATATGCATCTGTGGGGCTACCCTAAAGCCCACAGATATGGACATCCCATGAATTTACTGGACGTAGCAGCAGCATTAAGATTTGCTAGGCAATTTTTGAAGACTTCAAATGAATTTAAACTTAGTGTTGTATTTATCTTAGAAATTAAGTAAAGCATTTTGCAATAGGTACCAGAAACAGCCAGGAAAATGGTAGATAGTGGGAAGAGTTTCCTTCTGATATCTTTACAGAAACACATATTCATGGCTTTGGCCAACTTCACACGGCCTTAAAGCATTCACTGACGTCAATATACTTAAACAACTGGTATAGCTGAAGATAATAAGCTCAGTATTTATTTTTCTCTGCTTTTCTGTGATCTATATCTAGTTAAAAACTTAATACCACTTTTCCATCATTTCTGACAACCTATAAACCTATAAAATGAGTAATGGCCCATAATGTGGTTACAGCAGATCAACTTTAATATCTTCTGAAGATCACTTGAAAGCAATGAGTAGATAGCAAGGATAAACAATAAACAACACATACCTATGATGAGAGGAGTGACATATTCTTACAGAAGGGGAGGAAACTCCTTGATCTTCAATATCAATTTTACATATTATGAAAAGTATTTGCTTACTTCGCAAAACTGTTGCTGTACATTTTGTGTTTGGAAGATGTAACGAAAATTCCTATTTGCTTAAGCTAACATTTCTGCTACCATTGTGTTTTCTCACATTTAAACCATGTTGCCTAAAGTCGGAGAGAAGATACAGTGCTCTGTACATGTCACCTTGAAAATCCTGTTTAGAATTATGTGGTGTGATGGGTCAGTCAGATAAGTCATGTCTGTAGAGAGTATATGTTTACTTTAACTGTTGAACTGTAGAGGTTATAGGGAGTTGAATCTCTGGATTATAAATGTAATTGACATCTCACCACGTTTAAGGCCAGATCCAAAACTCTGCTTAGTGGCAGTAGGCTTTGGGCTTGCCTCTAAAGACAATGTCCCCGCAACCAACTCTGTATACTTGATATATGTTGCAGTGTTCCTTTTTGCTCGTTTATCCTATTCACTCCATTATCTTATTTTAAAACTCTTAAACTCCTCACAGGGATGAATCAGTTATTGACTTTCCCTGTAGTTACATTTCTATTGAATCCACTTTGTGCATTTTGTGACTTCGATAAAAACAATAAACTTAGCCAAAAATTACTGAACTACACAGGAAAGATAACTGAGTGGGGCAATTCTGTAATGATCACTCATGATGGAAAAACTTAGCAAATTCAATGGGATATTTTTCCTATTAGATTCATCATAGTCACTTTTTTGGATTGCCCTCAGAGAAATATACTTATGAATGGAAATATTATCACAAGTCAGCACTGGACCCCAAAATCCAAAGAAAACAATGAAGCAGCACAGACTTTCCTTCCTATTCTGATTGCATCACTGGAATCATTGCCTAATAAAGGGATTTTGTTTGAAAAAACTTCCTTCTGTGTGTTTTACAGTGCTGTGTGTCTGCATTCCTGTTCATTTGTCTGCTTGATTAGCTGAAATCAAATACAATGATGCAGACCTCCAAGCAGCTATAAAAACTCAAAGTGAGCAATACTAACAGCACAAACAAGTATTCTACATTGCAATCTTCATGGGAACTGCTGTGCAGAAAGCAAAAGAGCTGATGCAAAATCACGTATGTGTTTTTCCTTCGTGCTATTTTGTCGTTATGTAACTGCGCAGAAGGTTGGTCTTCAGCAGACTTCAAATAGTCCTGTGGGCAGGTGACAAAGGATGGACTGTTGGTGTCTGCCTGGTGCACAGCTGTCCTCTGGCCTGCAGCTGGAAACAAGTGGCTAGATTTTAAGAAATTCTGTAAGTATCAGGTTTTGGGATTTTTTTTCTTCTACCTGTGATAGTCTCTTTGCTGTTGATATTCCTTTTGACTTTTAATGAGTTGCTCTTTGGTGGCTTTGCAATATGATCTGTAGATTTTGAGAATGGGGAAGGTATCTCGACCTTTGCAGCTGACGTTGTACCTTCTAGAGGTGAATTATTGAGTTGATTCTGATCATAAACATCCATGTAAATGAATAGAAATATAATTCTTTGGGTGCCTAAAAGAAGTAGATCAGTGGAGTTTTATGTCATCCTATCCATATTTTCATAAAGTGTAGCTTATGTCAAGGTAAGATAAAATAATACAACAACCAATCATAAATCTAATTAATAAATCTTCCAATCATGACAAAAATCTAAAGTAACTCAAGAGAAAACTCGAAACATAAGGATAAAGTGGTGATTAGTAAAGGAAATAGGAAGCACATAGGTGAAAAAAAAACCATCTATAATCTACTTTTATGACAACCAAGCTTTCATGTCGCTGTTTTTGCTACTCAGATGAGGGGATTCTTTGAATTTGTATTGCCATCAAATAAATCTTGGCCAGTCGGTCTTTGGAAACGAAACACATTCAACAGCATTGGAACAGATCTTGCTCAGTAGATACAATCTTCCATTACCAAGTAGTGAAGTGAAGGATAGACCAAAACCATGATGAAAGTAGATGAAAGATCATGCAAAATTCTTTAGTTGAAGCTTATTTTAAATGAATCTCAACTTCAACATCTAGTTTTGATGTGCTGCTTTATTTAAATTACTGATTTAATCACGCACTTGTTGAAATCAAAGCTATTGAAAAGTTCTGTAATTGCATTATGTGGAAAAAAAAGTTTTTGACTAGAATATTAAATACTGATTGTTGAAATTAAAAGTTACTCAGAAGTCTAAAGAACTAACTAAACATACTGATGTCACCAGGCACTTCAACAAAGAAAGCATAAAAAACTACACATTCCATATACCAGATTTGACGTGGAAACTCTTTTGAGAGGTCAATCTGTACATTTCTTTGATGCAAACCTTGAAATGCCTAAGGTCAAATTATTGATTACACTGTGTGTTATCTGACTATTATCCTATACAATATGTAAATAGGAAAGGCCTGCTTCCCTGGAAATTATGATAAGAGAGTAGCTTCTTGGTTGTCTGTGACCCCATGCTACAATCCAATGTTTGCTTAATTAAAATGGAATTAGTTTATTTTGCACGACAAAACCAATCAGATATCTTGAGTGAGAATTCTTACCTTACACACTTCTACTGTCTGTACCATAGAAAGTTTTCTGATTTGCTCTGTTTCTAAGCACTTGGAACAACTTTTGATGAATGGGCTGGTTTAAACCCTAATGACAAGATAAATAACAAGAAAAACTCTGTGGCTCCTCTGAGTTGCTGAAGTTGTTTAATCTTCATCGGACACAAACTTTATCACAAACTTTTTCTTAGTGGTGCTTACCCTGTGTTTCCTGAAGTGTATGCTGAGCTCTATTCATGCATTATTTATTCATATTCTGTTTTGTATCAGGTTGAATTGTACTTTTGTCACAGATGGAGACCTGAAGAAATTAATTGTGTTGTTCAGTTGCTCTAAGTCATTTTTAAGCCTGACTGTGGAATCTGAGGGTGCTCTGTGATCCTCCCCATCCATCTCCCAGTCCAGATCTGTGCCTCAAAATGTTACAGTGAGACCAGAAAACTTTTCCCATCAGTTCTCAGAATGGTAGCTCTGCCTGTGGCAAATGTATGGACTGAAAGTGCAGGAAAAACAAACAAAATAGCTGTCTGAAGACTCATGTACCTCCTGGACCTCCAGGGACCTACTCTTAGCACGGGGCAAATAAGAAGTAACATTACTAGGCTTTTAACGCTTTCATGGCAGAATAACTCTGAGTTATACTGCATTTGCCATGGACTAAACTTTCACATGATAGTTAATGTAGCTCAGCTGCCAACCAGGAACTTTTCCAGCACTAGCAAACAACATTATTTTTCTAAGTTCTTAAAATCAGATGCATCTGAAACTTTTCACTGAACTCCATGACTGCACCTAAGAAAGAAATTTTCTTGCGTGACAAAAAGATATGAAAAAAAGGGGGCATTAATGCTTCCTCATGTTCCTACTATCACCTTCTGAGTTAGGAAAAAATACTTTTTTAATTCATGTATCTCAAAAGTACTGGTCCATGGTAGTCAACTGTCAACTCCTTAAATAACAGTGCAGTATCAGGCATCCTCACTAAAACGATCATTGAATAACATTTGATTTATATTAGCCGTTTCTCTGGCATAATCATTTGTCAGTGGAGGATCCACAGCACGAATAGCTTTGAGAAAGGAAGCTTTTTGAGAACATGTGCTAAATTCATTTAAAATTTCTCTCCAAGGCCAGGAGAAGATTAATGCACTCATGAAAGCAAAGGCCTGGTGCCTCTGCCAGCTCCTTTTCCAGTTGCCTAAATGCTAAATTGATCCCAGAAACTTCCTCACAAGTCTCACTCCGTAGCCCACATGTGTGCACAGCTCCAGCACAAGTGGTGGCTGGAGCCTGCGAATGGCAGACACCCCTAACCTGTCTGGCAGCCGTCAGCTTGCCCTAATTCAGCCTCCAAGGCTCGGCCTTGAGCCTGGACTGCTCTGTCTTGAGCATTAGCAGTACCAGCAGCACAGAGACAGAGGCTCACATCCCACTTCGGCTGCTCACTGTGCCCTCCCGGCAGGAAAGTGGCTCCAGCTTGGACGACTTCCAGCTGAGCAGCACTCAGTTTCAAAAACATCCATGTAAAACCTGGCATGTGCACAAGTCACAGGTCTGAGGAAGTTCTGGAGATAGTTGTAACTGTGCTGGAATGGAACAAGAGGAAAGCCAGGAGCTCGTTTAAAAAAACAAAGCGGCAACGAGGGGTTTATTTTCTTCCCGCTGCCTTCTGGCAGGTGACCTCAGTGGATGTGTGAGTGCTGAGCACTACATGGCAGCAGCCTCGCTTCAGTTCAGTTAAAACCTGGCTTATGAACAGGCAAAGAGCCATCTCCCATTGTCCCTGCTCAGCCATCCCCCTGCAAAAAACCCCAAAGGCATCAGAATGACTTCTGATGCAGGCAACGATGCTTTCAAACACAGCGGCGCACCCAGCTCACGTATTTGGGAAGCTCATTAGAGGACAGAGTCAGCATTTTCCATCCTTCAGCAGCTCCAAACTCCTGATAGTCCTTGTCCAAGCACCGCTGATTGAGTCAGAACTGAGTTAAAAACAAGCAGCAGTTTTCCCGGATCTTGCTTTATAGAACCACAGAATTACAGAATGGTTGAGGTTGGAAGGGACCTCTGAAGATCATCTAGTCCAACCCACCTACTAAAGTGGGGTGACCCAGAGCAGATCGCACAGGAATGTGTCCAGGTAGGTTTTGAATGTCTCCAGAGAAGGAGACTCCACAACCTGTCTGGGCAGCCTGTTCCAGTGCTCTAGCACCCTCAAAATAGTTTTTTCTCATATTCAGATTGAAACTCCTATGCTTCAGTCTGTGCTTATTGCCCCTCATCCTATCATTGGGAATCACTGAAAAGCATCTGGTCACCCCACCCTTTTGACACCCACCCTTGAGATATTTGTAAGTGTTGATAAGATCCCCTCTCAGCCTTCTCTTCTCCAGGCTGAACAGACTCTCAGTCTCCCCTCATAAGAAAAGTGCTCCAGACCCCTAATCATCTTTGCAGCCCTCCACTGGACTCTCTCTGGTAATTTCTTGTCCTTGTTAAACTGGGGAGCCCAGAACTGGACACAGTACTGCAGATGTGGCCTCACCAGGGCAGAGTAGAGGGCGGAAGAGAACCTCCCTCGAACTGCTGGTCACACTCTTCTTAATGCACCCCAGGACACCATTGGCCTTCTTGGCCACAAAAGGTCATTGATGGCTCATGATCAACCTGTTGTCCACCAGGACGCCCAGGTCCTCTGCAATGCTGCTTTAGTATCATGCTTGTGAAAATATTATAAGGGAAAATTTTGGTACATTGTCCTCTTCTCTCATTGCACATGAGAATTGTTTTATAAAAAAGGCAAAGCAAGAAAGGAAGAAACAAGAGACAGAGGGAGAGAGAGAAGTCAAAATGCAAACCGAAGAGCTTATTAATATGACAAAGCCATCTGGTTTGTATCTGATCCCAATTTGGAGCGTGATCCTGCTGGGTGTCTAGTGCCTCAGGATTTTCTCTGGGGCATTCTCCAGAGCAAGCTTAACACTGGTGCTTTGCTGGATTGGGGCCAGCATGCTGAGCACCTCACAGGAATCAGCCCTTGCTTAATATTTCTGGTTTGTAGAAAAAGCTCTTTCCAGCTCTGAGCCCTGGCACTTCTGACTCAGAGTTTCCTTCCCCACCCTACTCCAACCCCTATATTTTTTCTTTCCTATTGTGAGTAGTCAGTGCCAAGCAGGCTTAGGATACAGGTTGCCCACCACGGAAACTCCGGTATAGGCAGTCAGCCTCTGACAAGACTCCAGGGGACAACATTTTAGCCTGAATTAAGGTCCTACCTGGAGTTATTCAAAACTCCTGTTCCTTTTGCTGAGCCCATAAAAAAGAAAAACTTCAGAGGAGAAGGGGTAGTATATAATAAATCCTCGGGCATTATCAGCATATATCCCAAAGGGGCAATGGGCTGTTAAATCAAATTACAGAAATCCTTAGAAAACCAGGACTCGTGATGTCCCTGACAGCGTACGCTGCATGAAATACCTCAAGTCAGTAACTCTAAATGTGGCTGTCACCGTGATGTGCACCTTCCATGCACTCAACTTTCACTTCTTTCCAATAACAGTGAATCTTTGCAAAGAGCAGATTTAGATTACAGTTCCTAAGAAAATTTTCAAATTTTATAGCCAGATCTGTAACCAGTCTGAAAACTGTAATGAGAAAGGGATGACAAAGCAAGCAGAGACACTTTTTGCTGTCGTGGCAAGTCTGCTTCAAAATTTTAGTTTCAGGGTCAGGCTGCATAATTCCCCTCTCAGTTGATTATTACTCAATGCTTTAAAAATCCTTGAGGTGCACACATTCACCATGGTGTGGTGTCTCCAGTGCTCCATACCCATTTGTGCACCCATACATATATGAGCATGTGCAGGGTGTGTTAGTCACATGTGGTGCATGGGCTGTGGTACCAAAGTGCAGACACCCAGCATTTCAGCCATGTGCAAAACCACAATCCCCAGTAACACCACCCCTCACCTTTCCCTTTCTCGCTCTCTGTTTCCCCCGCAACAAAATTTTACCAGCATTGCAAGCCTCCAGCCATCTTCAAACAGCTGCTACATTCGGTAGGCAGTTTGCCAGAAAGAAAAACAAAAGTAAAGGAAATATTTACCTCTCTTCCTCAGTTATAAAATTGGCCTAGGATGTGGAAAAGACAAAGTGTATGCCTGGATCACTGATTGGATTAAAGACTTGTCTGTCCACACGTATGACCATACCCTCCAAGACTAGAAATAATTCTTTACTGGACCAGAATGCTATGCCTTGTGGGACCCAAGAGAGCAGCTTTAAAATTGGTGTGTAATTGAATATGGGAAAGACACTGACTTTTTCCTGTTATTGTTATGTTTTTCTTATCTCCCTAACTTTTCCAGCGTCTGTAGTGAGAAAGTAGCAATTCCATCTTTTAAATGTAGCATATAAAACGTCATTTTCTGCCTGAACTGCAATCAGGATTTGGCCAGGGAGCACAAGCCTCTGCATGGGCAGAGGTGGGTGGAGGCTCTTGCTGGTAAACAGCATTTTTCAGTGTAGCTGGTATACAGCACAGCACCCAGGAGGCTTTTGCTTCTGACTCACACCTCCAGTGCATAATAATAATAATAGTGATAATAAAAGCAACAACATTTTTGCAGAAACAGATGAAGTAAGCAGAAGTAGCATAAGCAGTGGATTGAAATTTCACAAGTACTGTAAACAAGCCTCCATGTATGCTGGAATTGGGCCAAAATACTAGAAACAGCACTGTGGCCCCACAAAGACATGGCCCCCTGGGATCACGGGGGAGGTCTCTGGCACCCACACCCCTGACACGGATGCTGGTGAGGCGGGGGGTAAGGGAACGTGTTCATGAGAGAGCACTTGTACACGTCCTGTGTGCATGACAGTGGCAGAGATCACTGTCCTCCCTTTAAATTGCGTGTTTTTTTCTCATCCGCCATAACTCACAGCTAAGTAAGTCAATAATACATGTCCTGTAAGACATAAGTTGCCCTCTCAGCTCATACGAATCTGCAGAAAAAGAAGAACGTGAAGCATTCATCCATCAGAGCATCTGAAGGGGGCTGCCTGCAGGTGAGAGACCTGGCAAAGGAGGCTGTTACTGCAGCTTTGACAGTGCTGCCAGGAAAGCCTTTTGAAACACCACCTCTTATCAAATATCTTGAATTTTCCCTTTCTCTGATCCAGCTCTTTCTATTAGTGATAATTAGCATTTTTGTTCTGTCTTGCCAATGCCGTAAAAGCCCAGCTGGTGAAACCACTGGCACTGGGGTTGGCACCAGTTGTTTCATGAACAACAGGGAGCTGAAGCACTTTGATACAAGGGAGGAGTGCTCCAAGAGGAAATAATTGTCAGATAATCATCTTGCAGGACTACATGAAACCTGTGATATTGTCACATGTCTGGTTTCCTTGGGCTTCCCAGCTGGATTTGTGCAAGTGTGAGAGAGGTTCAGAAAGAAAAGCTGGAAATGGCAGGTGATGGCTGGCCCCTCTGTATATTGTCATTCATGAAAACCATGAAGCTGGCTACATCTTATTTAGCCAGTGCTGCTGAAGCCCAAGATTTCTAGATATCAATAAAAGCCGTGTTCTTGAAAGCAAGCAGGAACCTCAATCAGGATCATGGAGGCATTTGCGTTTGAAAAGATAATTGTTCCTTTCCTGAGCAGATAGAAAGGCTTTTAGGGGCCCAAGTCTCCACTGCCTTGCACTTCAGCCACTCAGACCTACACAAGTGAGGGCAAAACATTGCTTTTGGTAGTGCTAGCAATGGTCCTGGTTCCTCAGGTGGCATGGGTGTATTTTGGGTGCACTGGGTATGCCAAGCACTGAACATGGTGGGCTCCAGGTCTCTGGACTGAAGCCAAGCAAGGGAGATCTGTGGCCTCAGCTACTGTCACTGTCTTAGTGCCGCCAAATTGTGGCAATGGTAAACAATTGTATTACATTTACTTCTGAGGGGGGGCTGTGGTTTTTTTTTTTCCTTTTTTATCTCAGGCTAATATTTTTTAATTTCTCTTATTTTGTATGTTGAAGTGTCTGTGATGGTTCACAGTGGAGTGATTAACATGGATTCCTTCTTTTCAACTTTCTAATAAGAGAGTTTCTTTTCTCTTACCCTCTTTTTTTGCGTCATTGTTTGTTTGAGACGGGCATCTCAAATTCTGCCTGACTGCCAAACCCAGCTCTGCTTTCATGACAAATAATTAACAAACTTTTAGACTAACCTAATATTTATGTTATACATGGTAATTAGATATGTCTTTGACTTACATATGTTTTTCTTTAAAAGAATAAACTTTGGCGATTGGACGTTTGTAATTGATTCAGCATATTCAGAGGCATACTGAGGTATAGAAAGCAAGAACTTCGTTTTCCTTTCTCTGTTTGTGTCCAACGGAGTTTTCAGATGTAATGCCTGTTTAGTTAGGGATTTTTTTAAAGTCCGTTTAGTGGAATATATTTCATGATTTACAGTCCCCCCTCAAGTAATATTGCTGATTAAATTGGGATTACTCGCTGGGTGAAATTACTAAAATATTCTGTTCAAATTAAGTCCTCCCTTTTAAGAAGTGAATTGGTCAATAGACCATTAGAAACTATAGAAACTCACCCCGTTTCTTAAAATAAAGGTTACTGGCCAAACATGAATTTGGCAGTTACAGTTACTTTTAAAGTCCTATTAGTGAAGAACATCTGTTAATATAAAAATATCTCTGATGCATTACAGTGGTTTAGCTGCAGTTAGTTTAGCAGTGCTTGGTTAACATCTAAGGGAGGAGAGGGAATAAATGTCTTACATTTGGCAATCGGTAAGCCAGGGCTTTTACCCACTGCTTGGCTTTGTTTGGGTTTAGACAAAGTTCCTCTGTTTTTTCTCAAGCTGCAGTAATCCTTCAGCCCTTGATGTCATGCATTCTGGGTTTTCTATACTCTTTATAATCATCTTTGAATCCTCAGCCCACATCATATGTTATGAATATTCTTGTTCTGGAGAAGAGAGGAAGGCAGTCATTTTAGACTGCAGGAACCCTACCCATAATATTTCCCTGTGCATCAAAGACATGGAGCAACATCAGGGAGAAAAAGCAGCAGAAAGACCAGTTTGAAAAGATTGTTTGAGATGAGAAGGTTGAAAGTTGATTCAAACTGTACCTAGAAAGGCCTCTTTGGGGCCACACCTAGTTCGGGGTGTGGGCATGATCAGGCTGCTGCTGCAGAGAAGCAAAAGCCAGAAATTGGTCCTGGTGAATGTAGGAAATTATAGGAAATAATATAGCTCAGGTTCTTCTTTCCTGGTGAAAATACGTTGAAAATTGGAGATACTAGCAGGTAATGATTTTCTCCATCTTCTTGCCACATGACTGTTAGGGTATGTTATTTATTTCTTCCTTACTTAGTGACTCTTCCACCAGAGTGCCATCTTTTTATTCTTGGCTGCCTTGACCTGTTTAGCTTTGAAAAAAAAATGTGTAAAAAAAAAATGTAAAAATGTCTGTAAGGGGAAGTAAGTGGCTTTTCTAGGAAACTGTACTGTAAATCCTTGAGATTAAGGTAGCTAACAGATTATCTATGATATAGTTTAGTGCAGGACATAAGACAGTCTTTTGTGTAGGGACCTAATAGAGGAATATTGTCAAAAGTCAACAGATGACTGAAAATCAAGGTGAAAAACAGTGTTCCTCCAAAGAGCCACATGAGCAAAACCTCTATGTTTGTAAATTGAGCACAAAAAACTGTCTCCCGTCATATGACTCCACATACTGTTTCCAGTGTACATATGGCCCTTGTCTATGACTATTGCAATGGACACTGGAAAACAAGCTCAGTCCCTTCCTGCTAATTTACTGGTGGAGGAGTTTTTTTTTTTCCACCAGGCAAGTTCATTTGTCAAAGTGACCTTTGCAGCTGACACCAAGCGTTACCGCAGATAAAGAATGCCGCCTCAGCGTGTTTGTGAAACCCAGCTCAGTGGCCGGCCACGGGCCTCCTGCGAGGCACAGGGCCATTGCAAAAACAAAACCCTTCCTACAGGCACTGCAAGGCTTTTTCTGTTCCACAGTTTTCATACATCGACACGGCACACCGTGCAATCCTTCTTTTGTCACGCTCTGTAAACCCTCTTCTCTTGCCTGACCGGTTTTATGTCTAAATGGTCTTGAGGTTAAGTAGTTTCTTTTGAAAAATCCCTATTCCGTAAATTAATGGTCTCCTAGGCAAAGCTAAGACCACAATTAAATCTTAATCGATCATGAACGTAGGTAAGAAATTTCACAGATCCTTTGCCAAAGCCCAGGCAGAAGCAGCAGATCTTCAGAGATCTCTTAAGAGAAGGTTTACTCTTTCATGAGGAGCTGATGTCAAGTCTGGACTGCTTGGCCATGAATGACTGTCTTCTTCGTATCTACATAGTTCCTTTCAAATACATCACTTATTAAGTTTCAGGATGTTGCCTTTTTTCTACCATGAAAAACAAGCCAAATTTGGAGCATGTGTGCTTAATGTATCCCAGTGTTAACGTAAAATCCAGCTTGGAGAAGGGCCTCTGATTTTTGCTCACTAACAGCTGGAATAGATCAATAGAGTCCCTGGAAATAGCAGTCATGTTTCAGAAGAAACCAGCACATGATTATGTCCGTTTAATTTCTATAGAATACTTAATCCAATGATAACTCTTCCAGTTCCTTCCTTATAGTTTTATTTTCATGCTTGCCATATGACATCTGTTAGAGAAGTTCTTAAATATATTTCTCAGCAGCAGTGACCTGTTAAAACAGGAGACTCTGTGACTGCGTTTAGAATGGGGACACACAAAAAAAAGGTCATTTCTTTTACAGGGAAACAAAAACAAAAGCACACAAATAAACAAACAAACAAACAAAACCCACATCATCTGGTTTGGTCAGAATAACCTGCAGAGCATTTTTTTTTTGAGCCAAGAAAAGAAATAGGGAAAAAACAGAAAAAGCTGAAACATTTCATTGCAACAACTTCTAAATGAACTGTTTTGTTTCTAATTTATGTGGATCTAACTTTCAACAGAAAAGTAAAACAAATCTCAGAGATCAAACTGTTTATTGTTCTTCTGAATTTCTACAGGAAAAGCAAAAGGCTTTGTTTCAGATGAACTTTAAATGAAGATTTTGTTCGATTATTTGTTTGGCAAAAGCCCTGAAAAATCAGTTATTTAGAAAGCTAAATGTTTATGACTGGTTCTTGCATCCAGATACAGCAAAAAGCTTAAACATTTGTCTCATTGTAAGGATAATCTGTGTATTTTTCCAGTCATAAAATGGAGTCAACAGCAGGTCTATTTTATGTCTCAGCATTTAACTTCAGAAAAAGAATAGCACAAAAACACTTGTGTCAGTGTTTATCAGTTGTATGACATAAGGTGCTTAATCATATTTATGCAGTTTTATGGCAAGACTTTTAACCAAAAGGGTTGTTTAAATTGTATTTCAAGAAAACACTGTATTTTGGAGGTAAAATATGTTAAGCGCAAGGACACTGCAGGGAGAGAGTTACAGTTCCCTTAATTTTAAGTGCACCTAAAGCCCAGTAAGCATTTATCCATTTTCAGCATTTAACTGCTCTTTGGTGAGTCTCTCACTGTCAACTCCCTTGATGGGCAGTAAGAAAGACATCTCATCCACAGGTGAGCTGAATTGCCCTTTGTAGGTGACTTTCCACTGGTTGTAATCAGGAGCCCACGTCAAGGAGGGTCCTAACTCACATGTCCTGGGTCAACATTGAGTGTTAGACAAGAGAATCCGGCACTTACCGAAACAGTGGGAGTACTTTAATTGCCGACAGCAGCCAGAGGGGAGACACATTCACTGGGAACTGCTGTGAGGGACCTGATCTCTTCTTCCTCCCTTGCGTCCACTACCTCATTTTTCTGTCCTGCACAGGCAGCAAGCTGCAAGAGACTTGGGTTGCAAATGGGAACCTGCCTTCATATATACCAAATGCAAACAAATCTCACTTTAATTCCTGGGGAAATCTAAGTCACTGTTACTGAGGCTTGTTTAAATTCCACCAGAGAAACTTTGGGAAAAGGCAATCCTAAAACTACATTTACCTGACTGTTCAAAGCCTAGAATTAGGTATAAAACAACTTTAATTTATCCATAGAGCAACAGCTTGAAGAAAGTTATAATGACAGCAATATATCTTTTAACTAGAAAGACAGAGAAGACATCCTTGAGGGAAGCAGAGAGGGCAGGCTGGTGACTCTTTGGCCTGGAAGTGGCCTCTAAACACTTGCAGGTGGTAGTACTATAAAGGTATTTAGTCAGGATGATATGGACTAGCATCACCGGGCTACGAAGCTGGTGAAAGGTTTGGAGAGGAAGCTGTATGAGGAGCAGCTATAGTCACTTGGTTTGTTCATCTTGGAGAAGAGGAAACTAGGGGGAGACCTGATGGCAGTCTGCAGCTTCCTCACAAGGGGAGGAAGGGTAGGCACTGAACTCTTGTCTTTAGTGACCAATGGCAGAACCCAAGGGAATGGCAGGAAGATGTGCCAGGGGAGGTTCAGGTTGGACGTTAGGAAAAGGTTCTTTACCCAGAGGGTGGTGGAGCACTGGAACAGGCTCCCCAGGGAGGTGTCACAGCCCCAGGCCTGACAGTGTTCAAGAAGAGACTGGACAACACCCTCAGACACATGGTGTGAACTGTGGGGTTGTCATATGCAGGGACAGGAGTTGAACTCGATGATCCTTGTGGGTCCCTTCCAACTCAGGATATTCTATGATCCTATGATTCTATGATCACCATATCATTCTATGCAAAGCAACAGTAGCTGCCAAGCAGTTTCTGGTCACCACCAACACCAGCTGGATTTGTAGCTTGAACAGCCCCACAATCCACTACCAAATTCTTGAGCCACCCCCTTTCTTCCCTGCAGTTTATCCTTTGAAGCATGACCTACCAGTCCCTAAACAGACCTACAGTGAATGACCAGAAGTTTCCAAAATTTTCTAGGATTTATGTAATCCTAAAAGCTCACCAGAAAAAGTAGAAAGGCGACATGAAGTCCTGTTTAAAACATAAAGCAAATTTAACTTCAAGACGAACTGTAAAACCAAACCACTTCTGGTTTTGCTCTTTTCTGTTCATTTAGGAAATGTGTGACTGATTCAGGAAGTCCTTTCCTTTCCCTTCTCTTTTCTTTTTTTTTTTTCAGCTTTTTTTTTCTTTCTCTGCTTGTTCTGATTAAATAACAGGCTTTCTTTTTCCTTTATGCTGCTGAACGGCTTCAGCCATGTCTTGGGAGGAAGTGAAAGATATCAAAAAGCTTAAAACCAGAAAGTCAGCTTTGCCTCCTGCATTTCGGGCTGGAGGAATGACAACAGGAACGCTGTAAATTTGATAGACCAGTTTAAGTTGGTCTGACGGATAAACAAAGGTTCTTTGGAAGGAGTAAAGATTTACCATCTCATATGCTTTCCATGCTTAAGAGTATTTTCTTAGGGTTCCTTGGACTGCATTAACAGACTTTAGTAGGGAACTTGTTGCAGACTTTGTTTCCTCATTGCACAGCTGCAGCTCAAATCATCCCTGAATTTCAAGATTTTATCTATCTCGGGGCCAAAGCCCAATTCTGGGCCACTGTTTAGGCAAAACTCGGTGCATGCTTTTCTCAGCATTCATCGAGGCCTCCCACTGATCGTCCCACTGTAGAAAAAGCAAGCAAGGCTTCCCCATAAATATTTGATTTCTTAACAGCTGTACTCTGGCTCGTTTCTCCTTCCTCGCTGGCATTGTGCACTACACTTCTGCTTGGGGTGGAGCAGCCATCTCTGTGCAGAGAGGGCTCCTCATTAATTTGCGTCTGGTCATTTATGATTTTTCTGCATTATGCTAATGGTAGTGTCTCATATCCCTTTAGCAGAAAATACATAAATTGGCTCTGCATTTTTCTGGGCCACCCCACAGGCACTCTCCTGAGTAACAACACAGCTCACTGCTGATTGCTTTTTTATTTCTCCTCTTAGGAAACGGATAAAAGGTTTAAGTTCTCAGACAAACAGGAAAACACACTAAGAGGATTTATTCTGAAGGCATTTACTCTTTAAATAGTGATGGAGCAGTGTCAGTCCATTTCCCATAAGGGCCAGAAGCTCCGCCGCTCTTTGTTCCCGCAGCCCTTGTATGACTAGAGGCAGAATATCCTATCACAGGCTGTCAGATAACTCCCAGAATATGCTACTTGGTGATCATAGGCTGAGGAGGGACTCACTGCCACGAGGAGCATGAAGAAATTGGGTTTCAGAAGGACTCTGCTCTGCTCCTTCAAGGATAACACCAAGGTTTTATTCTGCTCCAAGGTAAGACTTGCAGAATTTACTAAATCAGTAACTTTTCAGCCTTCCAAACCCTACTCCCTCCTTCTTGTTTTCTTAAATGAGGAGCGACAGGAGGGGGAGCAAGCTGTCAGAGTTATCACCAGTGGAATTTTCCAGCTTTAGCAGGCAGGAAAGCGGGGGGGACAAAAAATATGATACTCTGTAGAAAAACAGCTGGACACAGTGCAAGAAAAAGCAACTGCAGGATAGGCATATGCATGCTTTGCATTGACTCAAGTTGTATGAAAATAGGCAACAAGAATCCATTAACATGAACCTGTTTAAGGTTTTATTAATAAGGTGTGCTTCTGGAAAGTTGTACTGTGCTATAATACAACTTTTTCCTCTCAGTTTATTCTGTTTTAAAATGTGTGCCACTGGAATAATGTTCCAGAGGGACCAAAATCTTTATATCAAATTGGACTAATCAGAGTTTTTCCCATTTTTGCTTTCATTTGATTCAGGGTCAGAAATTTGCCTTTTCCAACTTTTGCCGTCTGATGCCATGTAGAGGTTTATGATATTGATGTGTATTTCAGCTCAGTGTCATGACCAGAATTTAACTTTCATGATGAGAGTATTTAACAAACCTAGCTGTAAGGAAAGAAAAAACTTATGACTTACAGCATTCAACAAGAGGAAAGCCAGGTCTGATAATTGTGATACGTTCACAATAAAGTGATGCATTCATACAGATTACATGGCTAAATGAACTAAAGCGCTTCTACATTCACAAATACATTATCCAAATCCACATTTTCAAATTGTGCTCAAATCTGGCTCGGTTCTGTACATTTGGCAGGCAGGGATTTGCAGGTAGCATCAGCTCTTTGTAATGGCTACTTTCAGTGTGAATGTGCTTATGTCTGGTACTCAGGTAAAAATCCAGGGCAGCAGGGGACTTATGGTGAAAAGCAGCTAAAACTCTTTACCTAGTAATCAGAAGTGGAAAAAATGAAGGGAGCTGGAAACGAGGACTTGTCCACTTTGTTTCGAGGCAACTGGAAGCTTGTTTATGTAGTCTAAATAAATGAAAATGCAAACAATAGACCATCAATCCAGCTCTCACAGACAGGATCTCTCATCCCTCACGAAAGGATTCCAGGGGATTTCTCTCCCACTGGCGGCTGGCGTGACGCCCACATCTTTGCACCTCCAAAGCAAACATCAGGAGTGTCTGGGAAGTTTCTTTTAGCAGCTCTTGCTCCGCGGCAGTTTGCACACACTGAAATGGCCAGCGGAACCTTTCCAGTTCCAAAGCCTCCCTGCAGCAAAATATCATGAGCTGGGGTCATGACCATCAGCAGAAATAGTACTCCTTGCCTTGGGGAAATCTTTTCAAGGATTTCTTCCCCTGTTATTCCCTCTGTCAGGGCAGCACGAGGCCTATATGGGGGATCAAAGAGAAGTCTGAAATGGCATCAGGTGCTGCAGAGCAGCACGATATGATGATCGTGGTACAATATGATGAGTACATAATAGATTTTACTTCACTTTGATTAGGATGAAAGAACAAGTACTTTGTTTTTCCCTTGTCAAACATGAAGTCTCACTGAAAGGAAATTCAGGAAGCTAGTGCCACTGAAGATTTTATTTTTGCTATCTAGATTCTTGATCGATTTATTTAGAAAAGAGAATCAGATCAGCAGAATTACTAAGAAATTTCTACTGAACAGCTATACTCCTAACACTAACAGAGTTTCTTCAGAAAAACAGCGTAAATACGAGTCGCAGTAGTGTTCTGTGAGGATGGGAGATAGGGCTTACTGGTGTAAATGATTGTCCAAGCTGCTTTTTGTGATTTTGTGACTCCTTTTTCATATGAATGGAAGAATTTTGAGGGATCTCCCATCACCGTTTTTGCTCCTGTTTGTTCTTAGTGAAGGTGATCCTGTCCATCCAAGCAACAGGCAACTCACTCTTGGGTGTTTCAGGCAGGGCTTTGCAGTGCAATTGTGAAGTGATTCCTAATTCAGAAAGTCTCTATGAGAAACAGAAACGTAGATGTTTCCAGACAGCCATTGATGCTGTTTTAAGATAATGACCAATTCCGAAGAAAATTAACCTAGCAACTCTAAACAACTTTGCATTTTCTTCAACTCTCTTAATTGCTTTTTATTAGAA
Organism: Pampusana beccarii; assembly: GCA_013399365.1. Classification (NCBI taxonomy): domain Eukaryota; kingdom Metazoa; phylum Chordata; class Aves; order Columbiformes; family Columbidae; genus Pampusana; species Pampusana beccarii. The sequence goes on along the minus strand of VWYH01004149.1, from coordinate 360,985 downwards.
AGTCTTTTCAAATGCAAAATTTTGGAAAACCTTAGGTGGTGAGCTGTGCATAAGCGATCGTGATGATATAGCAGCCCCTTAATTTGACAGATATTTCTCGCAACCAAATGCTTCCAACTATTTTGAATAAAGTCTGTTCCATTTTTATCTTGAATTACACTTCCACTAAGAAAACAATCAATGTGGATTCCCTGGTTCATGCTATACAAAACATTCCATTTTATGTATTATCTAGACTTTTTCACAAAGGCTTTTAGGAGATTACTATTCCCTGCCTTTGTTCCCATCCGCCGTGTATTCATACACATATTTATATGCCAGTATGAATCCATATATACGTATAGTAATCTTCCTCTTAGGATATTCTCTACATATGTCATAAAGGAAAAGGAGATTAACAGTACAATACAATACAAGCAGGCTGACTTTATGGTGGTCTTGCAGAAATTCCTGCCAAGCAAAAGAATAAATACCAGCTGTGTTAATCAAAGCCAAATTTAAAAGATAAGGCTTGAATTTAGGCGGTCAAAATCCCAGAAAACTGGGCAAGATTAATTCTCACAAGAAAAAAAAAAAAAAACCACCACACACAACCCACACCAAACAAACAAACAAACAAAAGCCTTCAAGGATAAGGAGTGTAATTGTATACAAGTAAATTGAAGGCAAATTTTTAAAAGTGCTTTTGTGACTTGAAAGGCTAAGTACCACCTTTAAATTGACTTAGTGTGTGGAGGCATTTACTCTCCCTGTCTGTCCATAGGGTTTATGCTCCTGAATCCTTCAGTCTTTTCTGAAAATGGGAGTTACGTGACTGCCCTCCTAAGTCCCTTTTGGAAGCATAATCTGTAGTTACCAGAAAAGATACTGGTCCAAGTAGTGGCTGAATACCAACCAGGGATACCAACGTGAAACAAAGAACTAGAGGTAGAAGCATGATTATTCCTGTTTTACTGGAAAGCCATCATCTCTGCTTTGGATTAAACTCGTGAAGATGTGTTAGCCTGTTCAAGATCCCATGGAAGCATTTTGAATCAATTGTAACTGATGTAAATATAGCCCTTGACTGGCAATCTTCCAGAGTGAGAGAGCTGCAACAGTTCAGCCAAGATGCATTATATCAAAAGCATGGATAAGTAATTCGGTGTCCTCGTGGGAATGATAGCATTACAGCTTCACAACATTCATAAGGTGCCTGCACAGTGAAAGATCTAACACGATCGCTAAAAGATGGATGAATGCCCTGTGAATCCTCACCTCCTATCATGGATCATAGCTCTTATCTAGGCAGGAGTGGGAAGAGGAGCATGTACTCACAATGACGGAAGGCACAATAACAGCTTAGTCGTACTCATTTGACATGAGCATGTGAGCATGCAAACATGATTTACTATGTTTGTATAGCAATATTAATTACTTTTTTAGAGACTACCCAGCCAAGAATATGTACAGGGCTGACAAAGCTCAGTGAGAAACTTCAGCCAAGCTCTGCAGGACTTACAGGAGATTAGCAGTTCTATTACTCATGGTGTACTGTAGCTTTAAGTCATGAACTAGCTCTTGTATTTTTAACTCTCTTCTGTGGCAAAACATCTGTGTGATTGTAGAGATGTCACTTTACCTCCCTCTGTAATTCTTATTTGACAATACCTCTGTGCTCCTGTTATGATGAATTAGCTCTTGCCCTTACAGAAAGTTAAATGCTACAGGGAGTGGTTGGGTGTTTTAGTAGTTACCAAATTCTTGGTTCTGCTGTTACTATCCACAGCATGATGGTTTGATGTCTGCGCTTAGATTTCCATCTGTGACTGAAGAGAACTCAATACAGCTTAAGGAGGTTATTCTCCAAAGTCCTCTTTCCATTCTCCTGGCACAACCTGGTGCAAACCCAGAACAGCTTAGAACAAACCAGAACAAATCGGTAACTGTCAAAGTATCCAAGAGTAATCCTTTCCTGTAATACATTATGTGTATAAAAGGTGCTGTAGAACTTTCTAGCATGGTTCTGGGACATCTAGGGTTTCTGCTTCCCAGGAGAACATGAATGGGTATTTTGTACCTATGTTAAGATACTTGAAGCTAAGATTGCTCCTCTATGTCTTCTGAGCCTTGAAGACTTTCCTCGAATATGAGCCCATTTTTTCTCACAGATTTCCAAGAGCTACCTCTTACTCCCTCAGCATCAATATTAAGACATTTAAACTTCCAAGCCCTGTACACGAGAGTCATTTGGCTGGCTTCAGCAGGGCTGCGTGTAGGATTCAGAATTACTCGTATCACTGAGGAACTGCAGACAAAGGCACCATGTTTTGTAAACATTAGTGGCCTCTGTAACTCCAAAAGCTTCAGGAGCTGCAATATATTTGAAAAGCTGGCCTTGAAATATCTGGCATGCTGCAGCTTCCCTCAGAGTGCTCTTGGATGAAATATTTGAGATAAACCTTTAAAATAAAATAAGCAGGAGGAAGAAAAGGTAGTTGTGGAAACTGGAAAGCTGCTGTGCATCACATGCTAGCATTCCCATTGAAGAGGTGATTTTTCTTTTTCTATTCTTTGCCTTTTTTTGTGGGTATTGCAAAAAAAGTGTAATGTAGTCAAACATTTCCAGATTTTGCTGGAGTGCAAGCGGTTTGGCAACATCACTGATTCATTTGACTCCTTACATCGAAAGGTCATGTTTTTCACAGACATGTTGTACAAACATTTGAACACAAATTAGAAAAATACCACTTGAAATGTAGGGTGTTGCCTTTAGAATTCTTGTGAAGACGTTTCCTCTGACGCTTTAGCAGAAGACTTGAAGTCACTTTAAGAACACAGAAAACCTTTTATACCCCATTGATTTGAATTATATAGCCAAAGTATAAGAAAAGGCGTTGTTTTTTCCTTTCCCTCTTCACTCCTCTGATGAAGACCTGAGAATATAATAAACTAAATTCGATTTTGTGGTCCACTGTTTCCTCCGAAAATGGGAATATCTGCTCTTTGGAGACCTGTGATATTCTGCTCGATGTTCCCTGTTTGTTGTGTTTGTCTCTATCCAATTTAAGTTTAGGCTCTTCATCTTCAGCTCTGCTGTGCCCTTTTTATGGTTACATCTCCATCATCTCACCATGACCTTCATAGTGTTTGTAATGCCACTAGACTCACCTGTCAACTGAAGAGGTTCCTGCCAATACATTTCTGTTTCTACATTATAAATGAAAATTCTTTAGATCAGTCTTCAATAGGAGTCTTTTATCAGCTTTTGCTTTAAATTCAGCTTTATGCCTACACAGTTATGCTTGTAGAGCCATTGATGTCCTGAATGGGAGAGGTTACTAAATAATATACTATTTAATTTTCAAGTGAGTGAATTGCCCTAAAATTTTGACCAAAAAGAAGATGAGTGAATTAGCAAAAATTAGTTGTTCATTGTTTCCCTCAAAAAACGTAGTTCAAACACCTGTCCCAATACAGCTTGCTTTTTAAAGCTTGAAGGTGAAATGGGCACTGCATTAGCAAAATTTCCATTGGTTCAGCAGAGCCAAGAGGATTTACTTCTGTTAACATTTCATAGTTGTTTGGGCTTTTTTAGTTTTGTATTGGTTTTTGTTGGTGGTGGTAGTTGGTTTTTTTTTTAATATAAAGTGGCCTGGTTGCTTCGACTCTGAGCTTTTTATAGATATTTAGAACGGGATGGAGAGAGATGCTGGTGTGTGACTTCTGATAAGGAAATACAATGGTCAAATGCTGTTAGAGAAACATGTGGGAGCACACCCATCAGTTCTCATCCCCATCCCTCGCCCTGTGTGCACTGGTATCACCTTCTCTCTGCTCAGATTCCTTATCAGTTTCCCTGCTTGCTCTACCTCTACACAAGGTTCCCACGCAGCATAGCAGCACCTGCTTTCTGGAAAGTGGAAAAGGAAGGGAAAGTAGCAGGATTTGGGGATTCCTGCAGATGAAAGGATGGAAAGGGAGATATAACTAGAGATGAGGCCCCATGTTGCCTCCAGTCATTCAGAATAAAGTCACAGACTGTTCTGAACATTGACAAAAGTAATCAACAGTGTGCTAAAAATCTGTTTTTCTGTAGTTTACATGTTGATGTACTTTCCATCAGTTTACAGTTAATGCATCACCATTTTTCTTCAGGTAAAAATAGACACATCCTGCTTTGAGATATTCTCCAAGATTTGTTGCTCTATTCAGTGTACATTCTCTATCTGCACTGCTTTATTAAACAGTCTCATTAACAAAAGAAGAGTCTTTTCAGCAAACTTGGGAGTCTTTCCAAAGTAACTCATACTATCTTTACCAATGTGCTTGAGTGGCAAAAAAAATAATTATGTGCATATCTTGATTTGTATTTGGCTACGGCATTTTCCAGTGAATTTTTCATTCCTTCTGACTGATTCAGTATGCCACAAAGTACAATACACCATGGAAAATACAAGCTGAGGGTTCAGAATTGCCTGACAGCCAACCCAGAGCTGCCGAGAAAAATCTAAATGGTGAGAAGCACATTTGCTCATGAAATTTTTGTGATTTGTAGTAACTTCAACATTAGAAGTACCCCAAAGAAGGATGTTCTGAATTTGAACATAAGGGATAAATTAAGCCAATGGGGTTGTAACGGTTTATAACTGTATGAGAATCAGATCCAGTATTTTTACAGTGACAAAGTTCCTCCTCACTCTGTCAAAAGATTTAACAGTATCTTCACCACATAAGTATTTTTTTAAATTAAAAAAATAATTAGAAGTTGTGTGTTCCTTAGCTTTAAAAGTTCAATGTGTTGCTTTACATTACTTCAGTCCAGTTCTGTGAATACTATTAAGCACAATGTACAAAATGTTTTCTCATTAATTGCAGTGTAACTGATACCGTTCAGGACTAAAATGATAATGGATACATTAGAGGGTGTATGTGTTCATATTTTGTAGCTCAACCACTGCCTCTTATATACACTAAAACACGTTTAAAGGAAAACCTAATATCTCATGAAAATAGGTACTACATGTTTGCTTAGGTCCTGAAGGCTTTGAAAAAAAAATGTAATGGGTGGAATGATGACATTTATTTAAAAGGGTGCATTAATTATAGAAGGGAGAATGTAACAGCTGGAGTTCACTTAAAGCTAAGCAAAAACAAAGCTTCAAAGGCACATCGCATGACTCAGAACTCCTGTTTAGTTTATATGTTCACTCTCTAAAGTATCTTTCTCCCTTCATTGATTATGTCAGGAGTTCAAAGAGCTTACACTTGCAATGTATGTAGTTGCATTAGATGCCTTCCGGTAGATAGTATTGTCCAGTTCTTTATATTGTTGCCTTAATTCAGTCAAAATGGCTGAATTTGTCTTTTGAAGTGTTTCAGAGAGAGAAAGTCCTATAAATACTGTGAGTTCCTTAATGATGATCATGCTGTTTGAAAAGATAGCTTCTTTAGAATGATCTAAAATAAAAATAAGTAGATATTCTTCCACAACTGCTACATGAATTCTGGCAACGTTAGAAGCTGCACTGAAAGCTATAGAAAGTTTGACCCCTTATGTTTTGGCATTTTGGTCTTGCCTGTTGAATGTTTACTACAGCTTTTTCTTTAGAAAATCTAGTTTGTGCTTCTGGACCCACAAATCTTTTAACACTGTCCACTTTACATCCCCAGTGGGTTTTACTTGGTTTGCTTCTTTGCTTGTTGAATGATTTAAGCCTCATCGGAGCTCTCAAACCTGTTCATTTCTGCAGCTTTAACTGGTTCCCGTGGTGTCATAGTGCGAGTTGATGGCAAAGTCTCATCAGTTTTACTGTGAGACGAGATTCTGGCTTAGTCTGCACATTATCTTCCTCCTCCCAGCCTCCTTGGCATTTCCAGTTGTACACATATGCACGCATCGTGGCCTGACATATTCCAGTTGGCTTGAGACGATGCCATCCCCAGGGAGAGCTTGCAAGGCTGTTGTTTACCTTAGAAGTAACACTGCCAGAGCAGTAGGAATCGACACTAAAATACAGCTTTACCACCACCTTTTGCGAGACCTTCCTCACTACTACAGATAGCTCTCTGAGGAGGGACCAAGTGATTGCAGCAAACGGTGTTAAACTTCATGAAGTACTAGAGTCTAGACAGGGTCTAGTGTGTTTGTGTTTGCCTCTTTTTATTCGTATCACTCTGCTTCATCTTTGCTTGCTACCTGGGGTAAGACACTGTGTCTTGCTCCAAGCTGCAGAAAAAAATGTGTCTGCCTTGTGTTTACTGAGTGGTTTAAGCAGGTAATTCATCCCAATGACTAGTAATCTTACAGTAGTATATCCAGGGCTGTTATACATCTCGATTTCAAATTCAATCCATGTGGAATTTCAAGAGTTTGCCTCAGATTCCAGGGTACTTATCTACCTAGTGATCTCTCTGGGTAAGTTCCAGACAGCTGGAATTTTTTGAGACATCTACTCAACCCGAGTCAATAAATTGTATGGTGCATGCACAGTGAGCCCAACACTCCTGGAGGCCTTCATCGGTGCTGAGGCATATGTAAAATGAATGGTCAAATGCTTAGACACAAATTATTTGTACTGTACATGGACAATAGATCAAACATTTACTGGAAGCACAGGATTTCCTAAGCCTACAGTACGTGGTCCACATGCCTGTGTTTCTTCCTGGAAAAATTCGGTCTGACCTAGATACATGGATTTGTTCCATATAAAAGCAATTGAACTTAAGCAAGCACCATCACAGAAGAAGAATTTGTCACTTCTGACAATAAAAATACGTTGGAAATGTTTAAGGTGTTTAAACTGGCTGCTCACAATCAGCTTTTGCCTGCTGTGGGCCATGTACAGATGCTTCTTATCTTGCACATAACCATTGAAAATTACATCTAACACACTCTGTCATGATCTGCTCATGTCCTTAAGTCCTCAGCATTCAAAGCTAGCTTATCGTGCTTCCTCTTAATGTCTATGAAAAGAATTCTTTTCCAATTCACTTGAAAAAAAATGGTTGATAGAACGTACTCCTGTTAGTGTTAATCATTTGGGAATCCCTGCTGCCCTTTAGGAACAGCTTTGTTAGGAGAATGAAGACAAAATAGAGACCCTTTCAGATTTTGACAGACACATTGAAGCCGTGTAGTGCACTGTCTCTGTCGCATCGGGCCAGCGCTGAAGTGATGTGATTGCCAGTGTGGGAGAGAGGTCTGGGTCACGTCCCCAAAGGTCATTGTTGCCAGCAGGCAATACCTAGAGAACATATTCTCTGCGCACCCCTAGCTCAAAGGGTCTAATTGTGAGAGCCCTCACATTGAAACCCACAAACAGAGAGAGACTCTTCTGCAATCTCCATGCTCAGCCACAGAGCAGTCACAATGTGGCCCTTGTTACAGACTGGGAACTTCCACAGCACTCATGAAAATGTTGCACAAGAGAGAGCTGAAGAACCCAAGGTGAAATGCATTTTTAAATGCTGGCAGGTAACACTGGCATGCAAACTCTACAGCTGAATCTCCTTACTCCTGTTAGTACCTTGATGAATTGCAGATAAGTTATAAATAAATAAATGAAACTCTTTTAATTCCTTTAAATCTGTTCTCTTTTAAGCCTTTAAATCTTATGACTCATTGAACAAATCCTTCTGGTCCAAAAAAATCTTTGTGGAGGCAGAAAACCATCTTTAGAAGTAAAATTAGTAGTTAATGGAATCGTATTTTGTAGAATACAAAGACATGCAAAGCACTGAATTCCTGTGTTTTCAAGTGTAGCCAATACAGTAAGGTGATAACTTAGCTCATTTTCAAACCCATCTTTGTAACAAAGAGCAATGAGATTCATATAATTTGGGTGTTCTGCTAGGCAACAGGATTAAAAAATTATTAATAAAATCAAAACCTCTTCTGCTTCTCACTCAAACACTGTTACAACGGAGGCCAGATGACAACTCCATGAAATCAATCAGCATGATAGGTGAAATATCTGCTGTGCTAGATGTTAGAGAAAGAAAAGGGGAACTTCAGAATCCACTGCCTACAACCTACCTAACATCTGCAAGATAATCAGAAACAGAGGTGTACAGAGTTGAGAAGATATTGTCTGAAATACATCCCTCTGTGAGCAGAAGCCACAAAGCATGGAGAGGAGCTATGCAGACAGCAAATAGTGCTGGGACAGGGTCACCAGGAAGGAAGCGGAAGATGAGAGTTTTCAGGCGAGAGTGAACTATGCCATGAACTGTGCACAAATACATTACTTCAAATTGCTGGGCTCTTCCTTTGCATGGAATTTGTATACATTTTACTAAAAAAAAAAAAGGATAAATATTGGTACATGACTGATTCCTAACAATTCAGACCAGAGAAAAATACAGTTCTTAATAAAGAGGAATAAATTTTGTCTCCCTGTCAATGCAAGCAGCCATCCCCTTTATTACATTTGGAAAGAGATGAGCAGGGAGATAGTAATTATTTTTTGCCAGAAGTTGGTGAATTGTGATGTATATACAACACTGTATATTGCCACTGTTGTGGTATTTGGGTGCTACCGACTTCATTGGATTAGGTGGCTATACAGACAGAATGATTGCAAGATGAAAAGGTGCATCTTAGTCTTAAAATGACCAACAGAATTTACTTTCTTCATCTTCCCCATTCCTACAAATGTGACTAATTGTAGTAAAGCAGGTTCAGGACCCATGGATTGAAATGAAGCATAATGGCCCACAAGAGAAAGATATCCTGTCTCTCCATGTAAACAAGGATTAAATGTTGGTTTTAGCTACAAGATGGCTTTATTGCTCCAGTTTGTTTTATGGATTCTTTACCACCCATTACTCAATTAAACTGAGAACACAAGTCTGGCTTTTTTATTACTCAGCCTGTGAGCAATCATTAGGTGTCACTGAACCAGTTCTTTGTGTGGTTTGACAAATCTTCACTTTCAGGATAAGAAAAAAGTTGCTTTCTGGATTTGGCTTGGCTATCCTGAAATTGATGTGTGCTGTCAGATCCTGCACAGCACACTTGTGCACAATATATGCAACATGAAATACAGGTTCAGTAGGCCTCCTTTGCTATTGCATTTCACTGGGGCAAAACCAGTCACACACTGTTGAATCAGCTTCCTTGTGCCCATGGAAATACCCTGCCTCTTCGCAAAAATCTTTCCACAGAAAGCTTTCTACATGATATCATCATATTTCTCCTTAACGGTACTCTTTAACCCTTTCTCCTGTGACAAATATGCAGTAACAGAAGAATAGAGGAGTCCTTTGATAATGATAACATTGGCCCTTATAGTATACTTTTCCCTTCTTTCTTTTTCTTTCCTTTTTCAAGCTTTCTGACTGTGTGGCTTTTTTTTTTCTTTTATTTCCATCCTAAAAACAGTTTCATCTCATTCAGTAGAGTCACCATAATTTTTGCTTGCTGCTTTAAGGTTCATTCTCCTCTCCCAGCATTTTCCACTTAGGAAGCCAGGATCTGAGATCCCTCCTGTGTTTAATTTAGTCAGCATTTCAGATTAGCTCACCACTGCCTGTGTGCGTGAGGGGGGAAAATGAAACTGAGCATGAGCTTCATGATTATTATTTACTTAACAAGATGGGCTTTCAACTTTTCTCTAAGAACAACAGATTCCACTTAGTGAAAACATTTTATTCTTGTAAACTTCTCTACAGACACTGAGAAAAAGAGCAAACAAGCCAGAAAGCCTTGTGGGTGAAAAAGGTATCAGGAACATAGGTTTTCTGCTACAAGAGTTCCCAGGTGATTGGAGACCTGGTCGTGCTGAGCTATTTCTGAGACAAGCAGGCAGCTTGTTGAGTCAGTGCTCATTCAGTGTCCTTCAAGAATGAATTAAAAGCAGTGAAGAATATGCTTTGCTTCCTCAGTAGGATTTTTTTTTTTCCTGAAACTGTTTTGAGCAGCTTTGGCTGGAGGAAACGGGGACAACTGCCTTTATCACATAAAAGCAAGACCACTTCCTCCAGGACAAAAGCCACAGGTATATGGGTCAAAATAGAGGTCTTTTCAAACACATGAGCTTTTAATAGGCAGACTCAGAATAATTGTAGAACGTTTATACCAGATCACCAGGAAACGAGCTTCAGCTATTTACCAATAAGGATAAAGCACCTCCGCCTAACCTTTCTTGTTATAGGAATTTTACACAGCTTGATTTAATCCAGGCTGAGATAACAAACCTCAGATATGATGTTCTCGGGAGAGTTTGTTCAGCTGATTTTCCAAATAAGCTCTGTACTTTTAATATTGTTGTAAATGCACATTAATTACCCAGGAACCTTAGATGTATTTAGTAAAGCTTGTTACAGCAGTTGTTGCCATGCTACATGGTCTGTTTTGCATTTAGCTTTTTGGTATGGTGATATTACAAAATAACATACTGTGGGGAGAAAAGAAACAACCCGCCAAGCCTCTTTCTTCCTAATATGGTGAAATAAAAAGCCTTGGTTTGGGCTAGCTGAAGTGCTGATGGAGTCAAAGCTCAAAGATCAGTCTGGTGTGGTGTGTGAAGAGCACAAGGGTCGTGGTCAAGATTCACACTGGGAGGGCAAGAAATACTTAAATTCCCTGACCATGACTAAATGATGGGAGCCAGCCATGCTATCAGGGAAAAAGCCCTCTTTTCATCCTGGCACGTGTTTGATCCCAGACGGCAAGAGCATTCCTTCCTACAATCGCTGGTGTGGGAGCTCTGGGCTGTGCTATACAGCCGATTCAGGGAATTATTTTTCACAGAGTTTCACACTAAGAAGGGATATGAATTGCAGAGTGGGCAGCGGTGTGTGGGGCTCAAACAGAGCTGAAGGGCCAGGGAGAGACAGGCTGTGGTGGGAGGACGGGCGTCCGCTGCACGCCTGACACCGGGCCTTGGCCTTGCTCGCTGCTTGTACAGCGCCTGGTGAATAGGGGCCCCAAACGGCGTCAGAGTGCCAGGAAGTTTTGCCTTTTTCCTTATTTGTGTTCACTATCACCTTTTAAACAAAAGAGCACAGCTTTTCACAGCAGCAAGCACTTGGCTGTCGGGAGCAGTTTCCCCCATCCCCACCAGCTCCCAGCTGAAGAGACAGGGGTTTCTGGCTGCTGCTCAGGGGTTCTGCTGGTTAAAAACTCGCCTTGGGGACACTTGGTTCAGTATAAACTCATGATATTTAATTCCTGTGAGACATTTTTTTTCCTTGCTGATGCAGGGAAGAGGGATAGGTGAACCCATAAAAAAACACAGAGGTCACGTCTTGTAGTTTCATAATTACAGTAATTATGATTTATCATGTACCCCAGTCATCGGAGGCTTTGCAAACAAAAGCTGACTGAATAGCTCACATCTCCCCAGAGGCAGAGCTACGTAGAAAGCACACAAATAGCTTTAACCATACTTATGTCACAAATTCTTCTCAGATTTGGTGACTGTGGCTTGTTCTAATTAAAACATAACGTTTCAGTGCTATGTTTAAAAGCAAACAATCCTTTGCTGTTTAGGAGGGGGAAAAAGGACTGAAACACTGAAGATAGCACTTCTTTTCCTAGAGAACATTGTCTCCACAGCACCGTAGTACATTTTCTTCTGCTGAAATATTGTCACCCATCTGAAAACTTTGCTTCCCAGCAGCAAACCAAAACCACATAGGCAGTTTGGGCAACTGAATCCACTGTATTACACCTCCCTATGCTCAGAAAGAGGCAAAGGCCTGAGCTTTGCCTTTTTTTAAAGCACCGATAATGTCCGCAGCTGGATTTGTTGTGCTCCATTGTTTCCAGCACAGTTCCCCAACCTGGGGCACAGACGTAACCCAGCAGGGATTGCCTGGGACCACCCAGACGAAGCGAGGAGGCTCCAGGAGCCTCAGGGAAGCAGCCAGCCCTTTGCTGATGAGGGGGGATGCAGCAAAGGCAGCGCAAAGGGGGAAAAACATGTCCAGTCAGCTTTATTAAATAGTATATTGTTTATACATCCATTATGAAAACTTCGGCAAGGAGGGAAATACTGAAAAGGAAGTATCTTTTTTTCAGTGGAGTAAAAGTAATGCCTGTGGTTTTAAAACAAAGGCCTGTTGGCGGAATGATGCCATAAAGAAAAGGAAGAGAAAGGGACATTGCATTTGAATTAATTAAGATAAGTGAAGGCCAGAAGACTTTCTGATAGAATTTTCCATTAAGTCCTGTAGTCTAGCTCTCTGCCATAATTGTCTTACCTCATGACTCCTTTGTACAAGTGTTGTGGATGTTATTACTGTTTACTGTAACTACTGTAATTAGACTTATAAAAGCTGTTTACAGTATTGCAGCCATAATGCTGCAAAAGAGCAAAGTCAGACAGGACTCTTGCAGTGGATATTTTATAAGATTTTGAATGAACTCACATAACAGTCTTCAGCTGCAAGAACTTACAGTAGGAAAAGACAAGAACAAAGGAGTAAGGAACAAACTTCTTTGTTTTGATTCCATCACTGTATTGAATCACAACTTTATTTTCTTTTAGTGAATCATAATTTTTTTTGAACTTGTGATGAAAACCTTCTGTTTGGCCTAAAACATACTATTTCATGTCAAAGACAAATTTTGTTAAGATTTCACTTATTTTAATTTCATTTAAGAAAAAAATTGATTGTTTTTAAAAGGATTTTCAAATAAAAGCTAATTGTTCTTCTGAATTAAACTATTTCAAGATTTTAATTCTCTTCTGGAGCAAAGATGAATTTGTAAAATATTTCAGGGTTCCCAAGTCTGATTATTTTTCCCCAAAGAAGTTTTAATGGAAGCATGTCAGCCATTAAGCAAAACAGGAAAAGACAGAAAGAGAAATTGTGGCACAAAGAAGTTAAAATATTTTTCTAGCGTCTAATTAGATGAGTATCAATGTTAGAAACAGAAGCTGCACCTCCTGAGTCCTACTCTAGGTTGTAAAACACTGAAGGACATTGAAGAGATAAATTATTAGCCACAAAATAAATTTCCAGACACAACTGTTATGAGCAACAGAGATCGTGAAGACCACCAGAACTATGCACTTTTCCCTAGTTGCATCCTTTGACTGCATGGTACAAGTTTACGTGATAGAAAGAGAGAGCATTTTTATTTTCATCTCTCTTTTCAGAAAGTCTCTCCCTCGTTGTCGAAGAATTAACAGGATGCTTTCCAACGAGTCAGCACCTCCTCCTGCATTCAGTCGCTCCAACTCACAAGCATCCATGGATAGCACCTCCATGGAGGACTTCTGGTGCGAAGTGGAGAGCATCAAGGAGAGCAGGGAAGATGGATCTGAAGAAGCAACACTCTTGGAGTTCAAACCTGCTGACGGTGAGCACACCAGCACCACTTCTTCTTCACACCTTGGCTTTGCCTTGTCTCTATAGTGGTGCCCTGTTCTCCATCCTCGTGTCATCCAGTATGAAAAAAAGTGCTAGGCAGGGTCTATGATCATGGTAGCTACATTTTTGAACATCACGGTCAATAAATGAGGTGTCACTGGGAAGAAATAATAATTCAGTCTGGTGTATGCACAAGGACTGGTAATTGATTTCTGAAGTAAGGTTTTTTGCATTGATTTTGTGCTTCAGGAGGACAGATGTGGTGTAATTCAGAAAAGAGAGTCTCTAAATGAAAACTTCATCTCCAGCATGAAATAAACTAAATTAAAATATATAAAAGGACCAAGAAGTTAATTTAGTATACTGGCATTTTCAATTTCCTGGCTTTTGGTAGGATATAATGCAGATGTTATGAAAGTCTTGAAGAAGTTTTTAGTTAGATATCATTTGGCACTATCAGAAACTTAGTAACTACCTGTTTCTCTGAGATTGACCAGTTTAGATATAATTCAAACAGATAAGTTTGAATACATAGATGTCTACATTATTCAGATGCCTACATCATTATGCTGAATGTGTTACTACCTCCTTCTGTTACCTTAATGTTTTCCCTTCTCCTTTTTTTGTAATGTATTTGGAAAAGCACATAATAGTCTGCACTAGTTTGTTGCAATGCAGCTTTGTGTTAGGTGGTTTGATAACATCTAGAACAGCAGTTCTCTTTTTTTTTTTTCCAGTTATGACCCCATTTACAGATGCATTATATTGTGCAACACAAAATACCAGGTGTTACTATAGGATGAAAACAAATTTATTCCGAGGTCGTGACCCACCGATGACTGCTGCAACCCTTTTGTGGATCACGGCCACTAGTTAGGTAACTACTGATCTAGGGGCAGAATTTGAAACAAAGGAGTGTTCTTTCCATACAATGATTAACATGAGTGATTATGTATTTTTCTTACCCTGATGTGCAATGAGATGTCATTAATTCTGCTACCAGGAAAAAGGGTGAAAAGGGGGAAAGGGTGCTGCTTTATTAAGCAACCCAATATGTAACCAGTCATGATAAGTATCCCACACAGCGGTGTCTAGCTCTGACCATGTACCATTTCCATGGGAACACTTCCCTCTCACTAGTTCCAGATAGGACTCCCCTGGAAGCAAGAGGAGAAGACCTCCATTCACCAGAAGTCTCAGTCTGCTACGATAGTTATGATCTGTCAGCTTTAATCCAGATTGTACTTCTTTGTCCTGGCTTGTGGTCTCATATAAAAACAGATCAAGGTTTAACATCGGAACTTTACGGTTGTTGTTATGGGAAGGCAGAAAATAAATTTGCCTCAATTGTTTCAACCCTATTGGGAAAATTCCTGTCTGATCACGATCTCTAGCTTGGAGACCCCAGAAAGAGACTGTGAACCTCTCAGTGTCTCCTTCATGCAGTTATCAGCATGAACTGGGTGTTCCTGACTTGTCTGCACAGTCAAGAGAATGTCACACAAGTAGGAGTTACTAAGCCAGATAAGTTAGTATGGCAAGGCAATATAGGAGCCAATTTGCCATGTTCTCAGAAACTTTTCCATCAGTTTCATCACTGCTGAGCTAAATCTTCACAACAGTGCAAACTCTGCTCCACTCCCATGTTACCCTTTGTCTGATTACACCTCATTACATTGCATTGATTTTTTCTCCCCTGTCCTGAATTAAAAATGAGGTTGCAAGGTAAAATGCAATACATCTCTACACTTCATTTACCTTCACACTGTTGTTTTAAACACATATATATTGCATACACTCACACACAACTAGGCAGTGCCTGTCCTAGTTATTAACTTCAGGAATATATCTAGCCTGGGATTATAAATCTTGGAAATAAAACTGTGTTCTATTAAGGTCCTAATTGGATGATACTCCTTGCCAAGAATGAAAACACTTAAAATTAATGTGGAAGTCCTCAAGGCAAAATAAAAACAAATATTCATCGCAGTTTTGAGATGTCTGAGAGGAAGAGATGCAGAATCCTTGAGAAGGAAGCCAAAGCCAGGCACCAGTGACATTGTTGAAACCACAAGGCTGTTTTTGCCAGATCACATGTGCAATGGGAGACATCAGCACACTTACTCTGTTGATGTTAGAAACTATGGTCAAGAAAGACCAGAAGATCATAACGAATGATACAATGGACAAAAAAGTAGAGGAAGAAGTAGTCGTGGGATATTTGTTAATAAGATGGCAGTGATGTACAGAACTGCTTTAACACTTTGGATTACAAGGCTGGGATACTCTGAGTTATTTGAGGTTATATCTGAAATTTGAATAAAGGCACACCTTTTTCCTAGCAATTTCTATGAGGAAAAAAAGAGAATTACCAACCAGAGGGAACCCTCTCAATTATCTGTTTTTCTTTTTGTGGAGCAGAATCACGTACTGTATCAAGACTTTGCCATATGAGTAGCTACCACTATAAAAATAATGTTTTGTAAAGCTAAATATTTTTCTTTTAGCCCTTATTTAAACCTATGTATCATAAATTTTTGAGGGTTCTTTAATGCAGAATTTCCTTTTCTTTGAGTTTTACTCCTTTGGTTGTTGTCATTATTTCTGAGTCTATTGTTTGTGAGTGGTTGGAACAGGAAAAGAGCAAAAGCCAGAGAAAACAAGTCACAGGGGTGGCTGGTAAGGAGGCACAATTCCATGTCTGCTTTACTATTTTTCACAGCATCATGAAAGCCAAATTTTATTAAAAACTAAATTCTTGGAAATAATACATCAGCACAAAAACCAAAATGAATATAATTAAGAAACTGGAACATGAATGGATGTTGCTAGACCAGTGGCACAGGGAAATGACAAGAGACCTTGTTAGAAAGAAGAGTGAAGATGGCAAAAGAACCATCAGTTCAAGGAGGTAATGGAACAGCCTGACATCCTATCTGTCAATACAGAAAGGATCAAAGGGGAGACAAGTTGTTTCCCAGGATACAGGGCTGGTCACATTCCATCTAACACAGAGCAAGGGTTTTATAAGCAGATATTTTTTTGTAGAGCTTTGTAAAGAGACCAGGCAGTTAACAACAAAATCAGTGAAGGCACATATATAAGATTCTTTCACTTGTCCCTACAGTCCAGCCCTGTAATTTTCTCTTTTTTGCCTCTAACTGC
Organism: Pampusana beccarii; assembly: GCA_013399365.1. Lineage (NCBI taxonomy): Eukaryota > Metazoa > Chordata > Aves > Columbiformes > Columbidae > Pampusana > Pampusana beccarii. The sequence continues at coordinate 344,515 of VWYH01004149.1, read as the reverse complement.
CAAAGTGCAGCAAACTGGTATCTATCAATCTGTGTGCATTCTGGTGTCAAAAAGAGGCAATAAAGGGAGAGTGGAAATACCAGCCTACCATTAAGGCCAGTGCTAGGACAGGAACAATCAGTGCATTGACTAGTTATCTTACAGAACACACTGCAAATTATTCTATTTCCTGTTTGACATATTTATTTGTAATACCTTTTCTTCAGTCAAAGCTGGAATGCAACTGTTGTCATGTCTCAAGAACTAGGATTGTTCACAGAACTGAAATGGAGGCCCTCAAAACCTCCTATGTTAAGAGAGATTTTAACAGACTATGACTGTCCACTTCAAAAAGCAGGCAAATGTAAAGGCAATGACAGCAAAATTCAAAATTACTAAGTGGTTTAGGGAAGGCAGATTGGAAGCTTTTGCCTGTCCTACAGTGATAGGGGATATTCATTCAACGTAAGAGGTAACAAGCCGAAACCCTGTATTGGCTTTGCGTGGCAAGGTTTTTGTAGAGGGAGGCTGCAGGACTGGCTCTCTGAGAAGATGCCAGATGCTTCCCTCACGTCTGATAGAGCCAGGAAAGAAAATACTTTTTCACACAGCGCATAACCTCACTATGGAACCAGTTGGGGTGTTGAACCAGTTGAGAAGCAGGTATTGAACAGGGTTCAGGAAGATATTACTCACTAAACAGTATATCAAGAAATGCTGAGGTGTAGAGTGCCAGCTAGTCTTTAATTATTAGAAATCAGGATGATAGCCAGCGTGCAAGGAGCTATTTCTGCATCTTCCACCCCTACTTGGCCTCTTTGATGCCTACCCTACATGACCCTTGCTCTTTAGTGAGCTGCTCTTAATCATCTTGTTCAAAACAGGTTATTGGACTAGTTGGACATCACACTTCTCTCAGTGAGGTTTCTTCACCAGGTGCCTGACTACCAGCTGACTCCGGCATCTTAAATCTCATCTTTAGTGTGCAAACACACTGTTCTGTTGTATACACCTCTTCACTATTTTTGCTTATTTTAATTGGAATGCCAACTTAATTTCCACCCGCCAAATGGCTTAATCCAGTACAACGTGGTATGAATGGTAACCGAGGGCATTTGTGCTCTTGAATGAGGGGTTAGTTCTTAGCAGCCTTGCTGTGTCAGGCTAGGCAATCTAACACCTTCGCACGAGTGTGTTAATGCATGGGTTAAAAATGCCTCTTCTGTTCTTCTCCTAAGCCTCTCCTGTGCAGAGACTACCAAACTGAAAGTTGACAGTATGTTGACAAAACTAACTTAACTTACACTTGTGGCCTAAGAAAGATTGGAAGTGGAGACTTCTCGAGGTAAAGGCCAAGGCAGCGACCCATCGTGTCACCTCCCTTCCTTAGACCCCTCTCTTTTCCATGCCAGGCCTGGTAACACGCTTTCTTCCTTCACAGAAGGGGAGCTGGAGGCAGAATGGCTGCAAGATGTAGGTTTATCAACGTTGATCTCGGGGGCTGAAGAGGAGGATGGCCAAGCCCTGCTGTCCACTCTGACCCGAACTCAAGCTGCTGCTGTACAGAAGAGGTACAACACCTACACTCAGACACTGAGGAAGAAGAACAAGCACACGGTCCGAGATGTGCGAGACATCTTTGGCACAAGTGACTCTTCTGTAAGTAGCTAATGCATCTTAATGAATGTTTTTGAGCTTAAATTTTATGTATTTTGTGAGTAGCTCGTCAAAGCTTCTACCAGACAGGAACCCTTTTCTGCTGACAATGTACAGACAACCAGTAGCAGTACATGACACTAAGTCCAGACTTTTAATGCTGTATTTACTACATTTTTAGGGGAGAGGAAGAACCCAAGTAAAATAAATGGTGCACAGTTTTGCAACTAACCTGTAACATAACGTTGTATCTGTTGCCAGCCTTCCTCCTGCAACCTCCTATCAAGACTAACATTTACTCCCTTATTTTTTGGAAATTGGTGAGTTACTCTTGGCAGCTATTCAAATTTTTGCTGGCTTCTGGGGACACTTGCTATTTACTCAGCAGTCTCAGTGGTGAAGTAAAACTTCTCTCATGAAGCAACTGGGGTTGAAATATGCATAAGCTATTAAACACCTGCCGGCGTTATTGCAACTGGTATACTGGAAGTTACATTTCACTTATGTAGCAAATGAAAATCTATTAGCTGTTCATTTGCTTCATGGCTTCAGAAATGAGAATTGCCTTTGGTGGTTTAATTCACTTTTCCCTGAGGATAGCTCTAAATGTGTCAGTTCTTATCTCTACACATTTTGATTTTGGTGAATGCAGTCAACTGTGTGAGGTTAGTCCAATGCTTGAAGCAACATGCATGGCTTTACATGTGTCACTCATGACATCTTAAATGAGAGTCACCAATGAGCTCGCAAGCTCACCTTTGAAATTAAAGTTCTTGTCATTACAAAACTCAAAAAAAACCTCGTTTCATAATGAAATTGTTTTGTCCTTTTCTATTTGTCCTACCTTCTCCTCAAGGTTTGGCATCCTGGTTGAATTTAAGATTAAAAAAAAAAAAAAAAAACTGGGAAACAAAACTTTAGCTACATAGTTATATTAAAATTACAAAGACATAATATTTGGGGACTTATTCATCTCCACTTTAAGTATCTGGGCTCTTTTGAATATCTTGCACATATCCCACAAATATATCCAGAAGTATCCAGTAGTTTCCTGTGGGCAGACTTTCTTGCATGAGAAATCATCAGGCATGTTTGCATGCACATTAATAAGCTGGTGACACTTCTTATTAGTTTAGCATACTTCTCCCATTTCAAGTATCTGTAAACCTCAATGTGTCTAAAATTTTTTAAAATTATGATAAAGCTTAAGTTTCCTAAAGAATTTCCATCAGCCAAATGAATGTTGTACCCATTCTCTCAGATGGTCACTTTATTGATCTGGTTTTGATCTGCTTATTTTTCACCTCTGTTTCTTACTTGCTAAAGGAATGAGGAGCTCCAAAGCATTGCCCTTCAAATCACTTCTTTACCTCTGCCGAAATTCAACTCACTTACTAGTTCTGCATTGTCAAAGTCTGAAAGACTGAAAAAGTAATTAAGACTTCTAATTCTTTTTCCCACAAAAATACAGTCCTGCAGAATGCTTACCTAAATGTTAAAGACAGATACACAAATACAGCTCCAAAGCACATCTTCCCCTCCCTCCAGCAAATTGCAAAACAGATTGTGTTTTTAAAAGCCTGCAAGGTTCCCAACACCCTTTGGGCATTCCCACTGACCTATAGATAGCTTCTGTCTCTGCTGCTTATTATGGGATTTAGGAAGTCCATCCTAATTATCAGCTCCTGAGGGACAAATGAATTACAGTGGGGCTGTTGTGTCCCAAGCTGAGGTTTTCATCAGCAGCCCTTTCTAAGCGGGTGTCAGCTGAAGCACATCTTTGGGCATGGCACTACAGCTGTCAGTGAATCTTTGTAATGAATCCGTTTAGGAAAGTGATCTGGAATAAAAACCACCCAGCCAAAAAAAGAAGAGCAACAGAAAACAGGGAGGGGCAAATCTTTTCAGCTCAGCAGCTGAAGAGAGGCTGGTAAAAAGATTGCTTGAAATGATGTACAGGATTTTGCTTTCCTATCCTGCTTTTTAGTTGGGAAGAAGTAAATGTGTTGCAAATAGCAAAACAGGTCTAATTGCTTCACATCACTCTATAATCCTCCTCATTAGCAGGACAGATTTACAGCCTCTTCCCAACAACCTAAGCAAGAGCCTAAAGGGATGAGTCACATGGATTAGTCTCTCCTTTGCCTAATGATGAGAGAAGAGGTTTTTAGCTCACTAGGGTTACTTGAGATGAGATTTAGAGGACCACTGAAGGGGCATAAATAGTTGCCATCCGGAGGTGGGGGGGAAACAGAGAGACGGACCTGCCCTAGATTCTTTGTTCTGAAACTGCTACTGCATTGGTGGCCGACTTCTACATGAGTCAATACAGAGCAAAGGGTGCTTTTCCCTCATCCCACCTTGATGTCCATGCCCTTAGGGCAGGACTGTTCTCTCAACAACCCAAGTGGACTGAAATGAAAGGAAATGAAGCCATATTTCTGATCTGTGGGGGCAAAATGCAGCACCTGTGGTACCTTGCCCCTTGGAGAGTGGTGGAGCAGCCTCCCCCAGCTGAGGTACTTCTGCTCTGCTTCAGACAGGTCTACATGCAGCAGGCTCAACTGACAGTCACACTATGGGGATTTAAATTGGATGGTTTATTAATCACAGTGGCCTGATTTTCCATACTGCTTGTACCCCGCTGCTTCCATCAGAAGCTGTTGGCTCTGCTAGTGCTCAAAGCCTAGAAAAATCAACAGCAGAATCCTAATGGTGGGGTGGAACATTGATTTTATTATTGGAGGGAGGAAATGAAGCATTGTGCTCATTAACAGCCCAACTCTGTGTGCTGTGATCAGCTAAAACTCCTCAAGAATTTTAGGAGCATTTTACTTGAGCAATGCATGAGAAAATCATGTCCTAATTAAAGAAGGATCACTAACGAACCCAGAGCTATTTGCATGAAAAAGCATTTGTGATGACAGTGCCTGGAAATATTAATATATTCAAAGCATGAGCAACTTGTATCCTGACTAGAGCTATAAATCTCTCCTCCTCTGCTTTTATTTCCCTTAGCTGCAGGGCTGACAATAGAATCTGGTCTCTTTGGTGCTCCAATGATTTGGTTTTACATCTTCTACAATGAGGGTAGCTACTGAAGAGCTATCTACCTCATCTCCATCTTTTCCTTGCTTTTCTGCTTTCCTCTTCCCATTGGAAATTCCTGCATACATTGTGACAGTAAATATTTATCTAATTTTAATATCAAATAATGAGAGCTGTCTAATTAATCACTTTCAGTCAGAAATCAGGAGATGAAAATTCTTGCCTTTGCTGGAACCCCAGCCACATGAATAAAGCTGTCCCAGCTTAGTTAAGGACACAGTTTGACTCTTTGTCTGTCACATTCATTAAGACATAAGTTTCCAAAGTTTTTTAATCTCCTTTTTTTACTAAATAAACAATCTGGATCTTTAAAATTCATGCATTAAAAAAGGTTTATTCACAGTATTCCATTTTTTTGTATCATATAATCCTAAAAAAAAAAATAGAGGAAGGCTGGGAAATGAGACAAAAAATATGATGGTTTTAGCTACCTCTGATATTGTACATGGTTCACAATATTCAATTGCCATAAGCTAGAGCAGCTGCATGCTCCTGCAAGCAGTGCTGGGTGCAAGCAGAGGATGCTGTCAGGTCCCTCCACTCAGCCACACCTGGCTGCTGCAGCTGCCTCACTATTGAGTTCACCTGTGTAACAAGGCTGGAAGGACTTTTTTCTTAATAAATTTGACTCACTGCAAATCTGTTCTGAATGTTGTTTGCAGGGTCAGACATTTTGAGCCGTGAAAGTAGATGAGCCAGTTGCTAATGTTTACCATTAATATCTCCATCTGGATCTTAAGCAGGAGAATAACTACTTATATGGTTGATTTTCCCAAATTGCTGAGGCAAGTTAAACCATCCCCTCCACTTCCATACTCCCACCTGAAATACATCTTGCTTTTTTATGTCCTAAAGCCTTTTGTGTAAATGTTACAGGATTTTATCATAAAAGCATCCTACAGTTCTCCTTTTAAAAAAATCAATGGTGCTTATAGTTTTCTGGCAAAGGAAGTCTATGTGACTCAAATCCTGTTTGCTATCAAGTTTGCAGGCCATTGAATGGACTTTTTCAGGAGAGATTTTATTCTTGTTACATTTGACTTTGTTACCCAAATAACTCAGAGGATAAGACTGAATAAAACACCTGCAACATCATTTCAGGCTTCCAATTGGAAAAGCTGCCTGTCTTTCAAACATCTGACATTTTTTAGCAGCCTGAATGCTGCTCCTGTGCCTTGGCTACAAATGGGGATGACAAAATTTCTGCCCTGAGGCATTATTGCTTGTTGATGAACAGCTGATTTAGCAATTTAAAGAGTGGCTTCACCTGGGCTGTAGGTTAGGCTGGGAAGCTGGGGGCAGCTCCATCAGGTTTGGGAGTAAGGCAGCAGCTTTGGGACAGGGAGAGCTCCAAGGGATGCTACCAGGATGCAAAGGACAGCAGAAAAAAATACAAGGCTGGTTTGGGTCATTGTATTTATTTTCACTGAGTACCCTTCAGAGCGCTTTTTTTTAATTCTTTACTTTTTTTGTTCTTGTTGTTGTTTGGTTGTTTGTGTTTTGTTATTTTTACCCAAGAACATGCAGATGAGCTGCTACTGCCCTGTGTACACATGCACACTCAGATTTGTCTTATGATGAATGCCAAAACTTCCAAGAATAAGGGCAAAACTCAGCTGCCAAGAGAGGTGGCAGTGCTTAAGAGTCACCTCCTGAGCTTCACAGCCCCTTCTGTGCCGTGCCACATGTGCTTCCCCCATTTTCACACAGTACAGAATAATTTCTGGAGCAGAAAGAAATTAATTTGACTATAGAAAGGGTCTTTTTTTCCCCAAAAACTCTTTTTGCAGTTCACAGATAAAATGTTACTGTACAATCTATGGCAGGGCATCTGTCCATTAATAATTTGCTAGTGTCCAAATCTTAAAAGACTGTGAACGGCCTGATTTCTGGCAGGTGCTAGGGAGCAGCGGATGTCCGATGTGTCAGAGAGTCCTCAGAAAGATTTGTAGCCTAAATAATTAAAAGCAGGATGGATTACAATTTGACAAGGACCTTTCACTTACTACAATTACATACAGCAATTTACTTAGTTAATTTGGATCATTATATAGAACAGGACTCATTAGCTACAGTGAGCTGCAATATTACTGACCTCAACATGATCCAAATCTGTGCGGCCTGGGGAAGATTAATTCTCAGGCTCAGCTATGAAAAATGTACCCTGGCGAATCACTACAGGTTGTTTAAACTTGGCAAAAGAGTGTAAGCTGAGAATAATATGCTGTTGCTTGAACTGTAGCAGTTTCTGTCCATAGACGTTTATCTTCACTGCAGTCTGATCATTTTTCCTTGCCTATCAGCCCACATTTGAGACAGTTCCAGTGTCACCAGTTCCTTCTAATGGTATCCAGCTTCCTGGGCAGAAGCCAGTTTGGAAATCAGTTAGCTGTGAGTATGCCAACATGTAACCAGTGTTCACTTCCTCCCTGGAAAATAAATGATAGACAGAAAGATCCTTTTGTGGTTCTGAGGTTAGTCCCCTCTTCTCTGCTGGGGCTGTGCTGCATATATATTCATTGTCAGCTTATTGTCATGCAGGAACCAAAGTTTCTCATTCAAGACCGGTGTTGTACAGACACAGATCGCTGCCCTTGAGGCATCAGTGTATAAAAGTACTAATCGTTGCAAGGCTGGGAATGTAAAAATAACCTCTAAACAATACGGTGCAGAATCCGTCCAAAATGCATCAGCAGTGTATTTTCTTGTTGCAAATCATGACAAGAAAGGTGTGTATTTCATTCACATTTCTTCTCCGGTACTGCAGAAACTGTAGTATTAGAAAATTATCATTTTTCTGTTTCTGCCCTATCATTCTGATCTACTAATGGTGTTATTTTGGACATCCATTAAACTCTTTGCCCTGACAGTGACATACAGTGCTAATGAAAATGATAGCTCTGTTCTACTAAGTGTCTGGATAACTGTCAGCAGCCTTCCATGAGAATGTCCATATTTTAACTTTTCCCATCACCGTTGTTCAGGGCTTAACTAAAGGGAAATAATACCCAAGTTTCAAAATTAATCTCTTAGATGTTTACATCTGGATATAGTGCCAGAGACATTTTTCTTGGTTGCAAAAACTGTTCATTTTGCTGCTCTGCTGATACCTCTACTCCGCAAGCGGTTGTACTAGACCAGAGAGGGAGTCAAATTGCCAAGGACACTGTGGATGGTCTGTGGTCCCAGGTCCAAGGATGGAAAGAGAGATGGAAACCATCTTACAACATCTTGGCCATTAGGTAACATCTAAGGCCACAGTTCAGAAGCTACTTAATAGCACACTTAGCTTTTTCATCCAAGACTTACAAAACAAAGGCTGGCAAAACAAAGGGTGTTGCAAAAAATGCTTAAATCCATGTGTCTGTAAATTCAATGATTCAAAAATCATGAGGCCCACACGTTTATATAACATGTAATGCTTTTTGATTCAATTTCTGATTTCCATGGCTTTTGAATGCACTTGGGTCATGTTAGCAACCTCTTCTCTGCAGTCCTGGGGGCTGAAATTTTACCTCAATTCCAATAAAAAATTATGATTCAGTTCCAATTGCATGAGTCTAGGAGCTGGACAGTAACGGAAAATGGAAAATTGTTCTGAGATGTGAGGGACAAGTCATGAAAGTCGGCAACACTGGAACTCATGCATATTATCACACTTTGGACTCCATGACAATAGGGTATTTCTGCACTTGATTGTACTGATTTCGAAAACTTTCCTTCAGCATCCACTAATTTCACCGAGTGACTAAATTTTAGAGTAGAACGATAAGTCATTTTACAATAACTACCAGAAATTCCAGTAGACAGAGTATTTTTCAAACTGGAAGGTTTTACATTGAGTCCTGTTTTGGTGCTACACCCCTAACTAGCAACTGTGAGAAATATATGTATGTGAGCATACGAAACATATGCACAATATCTTATGATTGTAAATAAGTCAACAGTGACGTGAGAAACTGTGTCAACAGCATTTTTCTGTCAGGAACTCTTATGTTAATTGTTCATTAGACAAGTGCCAACGCAGTTTGCTGGCCTGGGTAGACAAGGATGGAGTAAAAAAACCTGATAATTCCTGATAAACAGGAAGTTCCAGCCTGACAATCTTTCTCATGAAAAGCAACAAGCTAAATAATCTAAAATGAAAATAGGGATTTTATTTCTAAGAGGTTATTTCCTCCAGACAAAACAGGAACATGCTGTGGTTTACACAGAAATTCCTCTTTGAAGCACTTCCTTTATTACTTTCTCAAGATTTTTGTCATCTTGGTTGATTTTTTTAATGTCTTTGTACTAAATGCAAGCATTCGTCCAGCATTCATATATAGTTTCCCTTATTTTCAGCTAATAGCTGTCTAGACTGTGGAATAGATAAAGGCAGCTCATCCATAACAGAAGAGCTCTCCTATGAGGTCTCTTTCTCAGAATCCATCACAGTCCTTCCAAAACCCCAAGAATGGCCGAAAAACCAGAGGTTCAAAAAGGAAGACTCTGCTTTGCCTGTAAGTTTGTTCTTGACATATTTCCTCAATTTTTTTTTTTTTTTTAAACCCAGTAATATCCTGATTTATATCCCCAGCACGTTGGAGTCTGTTAAGAATCATTAGGTGTCCTTTGCTGTGTGTGCTTTATAGAGACCGCGTACTGTGCCTGCCTACCACTTGCGACTGATTCCCAGAGAGGCACCAAAGCTAACCTGGATATACAAGCCTGGTTTTTACTTGTACCCATCACAGATAAATATGTGTAACTCAATCTACAACTATTGCTTCACCCACACATTTTTCACATAGAAATGAAGGCCAGTTACTGGCACTAAAACTAGCAATCATTTTCATTACTGGTCTGCTTTCCCATTTTATGCCCACACAGATTATCTGCCTTTGTTGACACATTGATTTAAAATTGCTTCACAGATGAAGGGGGAAAGCAAGCCTTGGTCCTGCAGCAGTCCTGATTGTCTCCAATCAGTAATCAGTGCAATTACACTATGGGAGACACTACATGAATAGTTAAAGGAAAATTTATTATATCATCTGACCAGACATAATGCTGAGCAGTTGTGTCATCATGTGGAATTATTTCTTGAAGTTAAGGAAGTCAGTTCTCTATTTCCATCAGCCCTCACAACTTCCATTACTGAAAACTGAAGCATTAGGTTTATGCTTCAGATACCACCTTTTCAGTGAAATGTATGAAATAGCTGTAAATTATTTGGAAGTATTTCCTGAACACTATGATGTCCTGAGGTCCTGAACTAACCTGAAATTGCGGCTATCCAAACATTGCAATCTCCAAGAATTATCCATTTGTCCATGTCAGACACCACCAAGGAAGAAGAACCTGAGATGCAGAAGTAAGCTTCCCTGCTGAAAGGAGGGATAAGACACCGAGTAGATTACAACTGGTGTGAAATCCCTGTGCTTTAGTGTGTCTGGGGATTTTCTTGTGGTGGGGATAACTTGGTGTCCTGTGGAGAGTAAGTATATCTCTGCATTCATCATGATTTTGTGAAACCAGAGGTTCATCCTTACTCCATGTAATATCAATAGCAAACCTGGGAGCCAGCCTTATCTACAGCACACGTACACACACACACATGCAAATTGTTCTCTGCGACAACTCAATTTCCAATTGATTGAGCAGGGAAACTGGTAACGAACAGGGAAGAGAGGATGCCGCATTGAACACCATGGAGCTGTGGATGCATAATTGATTAGCATTAGAAAAGGCCAGTATTATGCTGGCAATGAACTATTCTGCATGCAGGACATAATTTTATGTGCTCAGAAGAGTACATGAGAAATATGCCAGGTCATCACAGACAGAGACTTTCTGAATAAAGTCAACAGCTGTAGCTGTCAATGTTGGCATTTCTCTTACGTCATCTGCTGCCACTCATGGTATTTGTTTTTTCCTCCTGATGGCTCAGTCTGTACTGGGCCCCAGCAAAAGAAATCATCTCTTGCTCTGTTACACAGAGTGACCAGTCACCTACACTCTGAAGGAGTGAAGATCCTTAGCCAAAATGCTAGTAATCTAATTTCAGGATGGCACAGCCTCCTTCCCTGCTGTATATTCTGAATCCACTGTTTGCACGAAAAAACACTGGAAAATTGTGGCAAAACACAGAAGACAGAGGTTAAGCCCCAAACCTTGTGTTGTCACTGCATCACATTGCAGTGACCCTAGGAGTCAACCAGCCACCATGAAAAATCATTCTAGTTACCTTTTGTAATCAGATTTTGAGTCTTTGTCATTTTTTCTTGGGAATCATACTTGTTCTCTTTCCCCTTTAGGAAACATACTGTGCGATTTTTTTTTTCTCATTTTCATCATGATTTATTGTGCTTCAACTGCTTTTGGACTTTTTGCACCACTGCAACCAAACTGCATAGATATTCTTTAGTATTTTACGTGTCTTGAGAATACTATCCTCCAAGTAGCTTTTGTTACATTATTAAATCTCAGCATAAGAGTAACAGTAGAATTGCTGCATTTTGGGTAGGGAAGATTCTGGCCTAAAATGCCCCAGACAGTGTTTAAATTAGTTATTCCATCCACTGTACTCCTTCTCCCCCAGTTATTACTAACTCCTACTGAAAGACCATGTGTAGCGTGATTTAGGAAGGCCTAACATACATGATCTAGATGTGTTTTGTCTTCTCTTACTTTTGAAATCTTGTGTAAAATTAATTATTTGTTTGTTTAATTAGGGTTTGTTGGTTTGGTTGTTGTTGTTAAACTATTTGACTGGCTTCATCTAAGAATGGGTAGAACTTACTGAGTCCGAATTTATTTATAAAAAGAGAGGACTGGGCTGAAATCTCCAGAAGCAAAACATTATTAAAGGCTGGGTTTCCACTCAGTTCCCTAAAGGGAGGAGAAGATTTGTAATGCTATTTATTAATACCGCTGACTAACAATTGCTGGTTTAAACTACAATTAATTTTTTTTTTTAAATGCAATACCAAAGATCCACAGTTCTTTGAAAAGCATTTTTTTTTACTATAGCTCTGTTATTATGTCTAACAATTATGTCAAAAACTGATGGGTATTTGTCCTTTTTGACACTGGTACAAATGCTTTTGTCATGACGCAACATTCCTGGCTCTGGCCCATGGCACTGCAATTTCTAAAATATGTAGACATCTTCACATGCCCTCAAATTACTAAGTATCCTTCAGTTCAAGTCTACTTGTATAAATTATTTCTTAGCTGCTGGGAGTCCTTTTTCTATGCCTAAATGCTTCTTGAGTAATAAAAAGTATGAGTAAATTGGCAGGTTGGCATTGGGACTACATGATTCTGCTTCTGGGCTTTTCTTTCCTTAGGTCTTTAGTTCGAACTCTTCTATAAGACCTCATAAATGAATAGAAATATGCAAAGCAAACATGGATTCATTACACACACACAAACGATATACAACCGTATCCATGATCAAATGCATCAGTACTCCAACAGCATCCAAAAACGTTCTGGGAGAGGCAGAAGCAGAGCAAAATGTTATATCTTGCCGAAGCTGTGCAAAAATTTAAGTAGCACGTATGTCATTTGTCCCAGCTGCGTTACAGGCACTGAGGTTAACACCTGTGCTGCAGCACTGCATATCAGCCAAACTACAAGGGAACATGATCAGCAAGAAACTAAATTTTATGTTTCAGATGGATGCAAGTTATGTCAGTATACCAGACCAATACGTAGATGTGTCTTTCAGCATTTTGGTGTTACCCATCTACCCTGATATTACTTACTATCACATACGGGCATCTCCTTCAAAACAAAAATTCACATCTTGCAATTTTTGTGCAAATAAAGAAGTGACTCATCTCTACCGTAGAAATTCATTGTTCGGAAAAGCCGTTTTGGACTGACAGAGGTTGGAGACCTCTCTCCTGAAGACATGAAGAAGATCCGCTACCTCTCCCTGATTGAGCTGACAGCCTTCTACGATGCACTGGGGGTGGAGCTGAAGAGGAATCGCTCAGAGAGGGTGCGAGGACGAGGTACCGTGCTGGGGCATCCCCATGGTGGCCACCTGGGCGCCACTCAGCATAGCTAAGAACACGCGTACAAGGCTGTGTTTTCTCTCTTTCATATATGCTGTTATTATTTTTAAGAAAATGGTCTATTTGGAGTCCCTCTCACTGTACTGCTGGAGAATGATCAAAAGAAGGTTCCTGGAATAAAAGTTCCACTCATCTTCCAAAAAGTGAGTATAACTAAGCCTGCTTGGCCACTAAGATTCATATTTTCATCATTTACATTGACACTCAAAACAGACACCAGATAAAAGAAGATGTAGGCTTTACAGATTTGAAGATGTCTACAGGTTGTCTATATGTTGTTGTTTGAAAACCTTGAGACAAGAAGACAAAATTTGCTCCTTTTTTGTGTTTTATCTGTCATGGGAACCTCTTTCCATTTTTGTAATTATATTGTACTGTACTGCATACTTTGGGAAACAAATGTCTGGCTTTGTGTTTCCCTTTCTCATTAAATTAGAGAGCCATGCAAAATTGTGTTTGTGTACAGAAGGGGCAGAGATGAATTTTCTCAGGAGTTTTTACTTCACGTTAATTCAAACCATAGGTATTACTTAGCTATTATTTCCAGAATGGAAGTGGTATCTTCTCACTGAGGTTTGCATAACTAGACAACATCATTTATATGTCATTTGATAGTACAACATCCAGCAATCCATCCTTTTGGAGAGAGGTACACAGACACAAGCAAACATGCGGTTACACAGGTTTACATGGGCTCCAAACTACAACAAATTTCCCTGTAAATACTGGCAAAAGGGGAAGTAGTGTGGTGTGTCAGGGGAAAGACTGACATGACTCGAATATTTACATGACTTTGCAATCAGCTCCACAGCTCCCCTGTCAAGATACCATGGGAAATTAGAAGGATACAACAGCCAGGGCAGGAAACAGAGGTGGCAATAAAAATCCAGAGCTGTATAAATAAATGCTAGGAAATTATTTTATTATTTAACTTGTTCTGAATTATGTTAAATCAAAACATATTTATATTTTATAAAGAATTAGAGTGGAAAGCCTATTCCTCTGTTCACAGAAATTTCAAAATAAAATATCCTGGGATAATTTTCTAATCTGAGTTCTCAGTTCCCAGAAACGTATGTTATCTATAGACCTTTCCATTGTGTTCCTCAGGGAAATACTTAAACATTTCTCAGAGGTTAATTTTCCCTCAAAACACCATTGTGTTTTAGCCAGTGTATCTACCCTTTTATTAATACGTTCATGTGTTAATTGTTCTATAGCAATGCCAAGTCTCAAATCAAGGACAGAGGGGCCCACTGCATTATCAGTTTTCCGTACTCTGCATACTCTGTCTTTCAGGGTCAGGAATACGGAGAACAAATTAGGAAGGTTTATTTACATGAGCTGGCTTGTTTTTATTAGAAAATTACATATAAATTTATCTTTTACAAATTAGTTTCAAGAATATCTAGACTGAAAAAAGTTAATAATATTTGTATGTGTTTCTGAGTGTTTTCCTGGGTTTTGTTGGGATTTTTCAGTTGCTGCTCAAGCTTGAGGAAACAGGTTTAGAAACTGAAGGAATTCTACGAGTGCCTGGATCTGCCTCCAGAGTCAAGGTACATGCTTGTGCCAGTTTTATGCCTCCTGGGCCACAGACCCTATGTAAAATAATGCAGCACACACAAATGCACACTGCACATAAATACTGATGTGGGTAGATGGGCATTTCTCTCCCAACTAGTGAAAGGTCAGGTTGGTTCCTGGGAACCAATAAATCACAGAACATGCAGTCTATTGCTTTGCTTGTGTTAATGTTCTTTATAAAGCACAGATTTGACACAGAATGCAGTTTTTCTCTACTAAACATTGAGGGATCCTTTCAGTCTATCTCTGTTATCCAAAAATACTGTGATCTTACCTCTGTTTTAATTTATTTCAGAAATCCAGAGATGTTAAGCTGAGCGAACTACAGAAAAAGCTCTTATTCTATGTCATTTAAGTCTTTGTGTTATTTCTCATTTATCTTCTGTGATCATACAATTTCATGTTCCAAGTGAGAGAATTTTGGCCTGCATTCGCTGTTTGGGAGCCTCAAGTACTGCATTTTCACAGGCTATTTGCAGGGCATGAACACAAGCTAGTTGATACCAAATAACCTGACACTGTGGTGCAGTAATGCTTGCAATTCCTTCTCCAGACTAACCTGATTCCAGGAGCTGAAAGCCTTTGACAGAGGCAAATTAGGAAACCAAGTTTTTTCTGGGCTTAGTAGTGTCTAACTCTGACCCAGATTTTTTATTTTTTTTTTTAAATTTTCCCTAGTCTTTGTTCTGTTGTTGTTGTTTGTTGGGAGGTGGTGTGGGTTGTTTTGTTTGTTTGAATCTGGTTTAAGCAATGTCTTATAGTGCAACCCAAACCCACTTTCTCATCCTCAAGAATGCTAGTCTTGCTTTCTGACGCAGGAAGTTTCAGCATTGTGGCAGCCACACAAAGAATAATGTTGGGGATTGCTAAACATTGATGGGCTAGGGATCATAAAAAATGACTGTACAACAAAAAGCGGCATTAGATGAAACACGACGTTGATAGGCACTAGCGCTCCAGCTCCCTTTGACTCTGTCAATTGCTAAAAGCACTCAGCACCATGCAAAGTGCCACATGTTGCAGAATTGAGCTCCTAATTTGGCCTGTACTTTTCAGCTTCCTCATTTTTTTCATACAAATACTTAAGGTATTATTTCACATAATCTCATTTTTTTTCCAACCTCTCCAGGGAGATTACACAGCAGGGCCGTGCTCTACCTAATTGAATTACTTTCATATTTTTTGCACATACTGTACTGTGTCTTGTTCGCTTCTTATTCACAACCTATATCCAGGGAGCTGCTATGATATATGACTTTATATGTAACTCTCCTATACTGGGTGGTAAGTTAAACTGCCTATATGAAAGTTTTAAATTATTTGAGTTTTGGCTTCATTTAAGTCTGTCCAACAAGCCAACCAGTGAGAGAATATTTTTTCAAAGCTGATCCAGATTTTATCCTTCAAAGCCTTCATACATTATTATGACATTAGGATTTGAGGGCATTCCAATTTTATTTCAGTCTTGTTTGGAGAAAGAAAAGGCATATGGAAGTGATTAAAGGTTACTCTTCTATAAAACAAAGGATAGGAGAAATATATACAAGTTTTCCTTTGTAATCTGGTTTGTACCAAAAGATCCAGTGAACCAAAAATGCATGATAAGTCTACCGTAGGATCAGCCACATTTAAAAAAAAAAAAGAACTGCAAAAGGTTATTTAAAAGTGCCTAGGTGCATATATATATATGTATGTGGGGGGCGGGGTGAGTGTAGAAAATATATATATATTCTTGTCTGTGTGGATATACATATTAAATGTTTATGTTCCAAAAATCTTGCTTTCTATTTCTGCGGATTTTCCCAGTTCTCAGCAGAAAAATGTGGAGTATGTTTTCTCTCCCCTTGTGATTTTGATGAGGTGAGGATTTCTGTTCCACATTTCCCAGTCAGCTACCAGAAGAGAATTTAATCCAGGTGCTTGTATGGATTATGTGCAAAGGATGTGAATATAGAGGAAGCCAAGAGAGCCCAGATTACAACCAGTAAAATGTGCTACTAAAAATGAGATTGTAACATTATATACCCAATCCTGAACGACTTTCTATTTCCTTTTGTGCCAGCCATTTTACTTCATTATGTGTGACCATATTTGATATGTAATTTCCTTCCATTCATGTGAGGCACTGTAAACATAATTCGTTTTTCAAGCTTTTCTGTCCAAATGGACTAAATTTTTTGCATAATATTAAAGTACATTTGACAAAAACATGATCTGAAACCTGAATATTAACTACAACTGTAATTTGTCATAAATGGTCTCCCAAAAAGCATCGACAAACTTACTGTGGATAAGGCAGTGTTTTACCAGTAATAATTGTGAAAGCTACATTATTTATGGGTATCCTTTGATTACAATAGCCTCATTCAACCTTATTAACCCAAGAAATTTTTCAGGAGCTTGCATTTTCCAATCAGTGATCTGCGTTTGAAAGCAAATCCTACTAGGAACCTCACTGAATATTCCCATTCACACACGTGTGTGAACTTTAATTAGTTACCCTCCAGAACAGACATCTGTTATCGAGCAAGATGCCAACATCGGAGAATAAAAGCATTAAATGAGCACCGAATATGGTATAACCAATTCCGTCTTAGGTCTCTCTTGTGTTTTTTGGAGGGGTTTTTTTGGCATGTGTTAAGTGGAGGTTTTCTGACAGTAATGCTTTGATACTTTTCTTTTTCTGTGATCAAATCTAATTATAACTATCCTAAAAGAAAATATCCTTCAAAGACAGGAAGACCTGAAGTTAAAGCTACTTGCTCAAGGTCCATGGACTCAGATGCCAACAGATTGTCTAGCACATTCACTGGAAGAAATGCCACTCCTTTGTGAGTTAAGGGTCAAAACCTCTGGAGAGTATTTTAAAGAACAGCTGTGCTAAAGATCTTGTTTAACTGAATTTTCTGTTTCTAGTTCTAAGACATTGCACAAAATTATCTTGCTTTAAAACGGTTCAAAGAGGTCACCGGCAGAAATCTAGCTAATGCAAACCGAATTTAGCCTGGGTTGCAAAATATCCCCAGGAACCTGATCTATCAGCCTGCTCTGAACTCCACACAGCTGTGCCTAGACTGCTACTAGTTTAGGACTACTTTAATTTAACTATGGTGTAAACCCGCCTGTTGTTTGTAATTGGATTTTGGAAGTGATCTCAAACTGCTGGGTCAGAAGCCACAATTAAAGGTCAGATGTTCCTTTTATCTTTCAGAATCTCCACCAAGAACTTGAGGCAAAATTTTATGAAGACACATTTGACTGGGACCAAGTACGAAACAATGATGCAGCAGGACTGCTGAAAATGTTTATAAGAGAACTCCCAAGCCCCCTCTTCACAGTAGAATATCTGCCTGCTTTCATCATGCTAGTGGAAAGTAAGTGGAAAAGGAGTTAATATGGACTAATCTAGATAAAATGTAATAGAAGATGTTACATGTCTTTCTCTCTCTGAAGTAGGGAGAGAAAAAGGCCCAGAGCACTACCTAAAGATTTAAATTTTCTGTAAGCTTTCCTTTCCAAATGGAAAAATGTCTCTGCATTTAGCTCATAGCATAGACTTGTTGTGCGAGTGACACAACTGTTTAATGTGAGATTTGAAATCTGTTAGCAAATGATGGCTGAGCAATGACTTTCATATATAGACTCTGATTCACACAAATTCTAGATTTCACAAATGAAAATTTCTGCAAGGTAAATTCAGGTCACTGCCCTTTAGTTGATATTCTACTCAATCTATTTTATTTCTCTCTGGGTTTATGCTGAGGTCAGAATATTTCTACAAAGATATATGTGATCACAGGAAGCTTCAGGCAGTTGGGTTTTGTTTTCAAGTGTACATACACCCCCTCGGTCTCAGTACATTTTGTTCATTTATTTTCCAGGAAGAACACAGTTGTACCTTGCAATACTTATTGACTTCATTGTAAATTCACTTGAATTAGGACAGAGTGTAACTATCAGGATGGTGAATTTATTAGGCAAATTGGTACAGAAAACTTACGACCTTTACATAAGGTTGCAGCCAAGTTTTCAGTGTTTCCACGAGGTAGTTTAAAAAACACAGGAGGTGATTCCTTCCTGAAACCCTCACATACCTGAGTGTGTTCCTTGGGGGTCCCAGACTGCGTGCGGTTATGTTCGCTTAGCAGTTCGAAGGAGAAGACTGAAAAGGAGGTGTCTATACAAAATAAAATAACTTTATTCCCTACAACAGATACACTGTACACACTCCCACACTTTTTTTCCAAACCTCTCTCATCCATCCTGAGTGGAGGCAAATGACAGAGTTATCCTTCCTATCTTCTCCACCCCAGCCGTGAGCATTGCACAGTATCAATATATGCCAACTGCTGAAGACATGATTGTGTTTTGTAACTGACAAGGGGCTCCATATTAATCTAGAGTGCTAGATTGGGACAAATACTCAGTAACATTAGTTCAAAGAATTTCTGTAAACAAATATCCATTTCAGTTTGAAAGGGGAGAAATACTTCATCCATGTTCACAAGACATTTTGAGCATGATATCAAAGGGAACTGGCTAGTATAAAAAAATATTGTCTCCTTGCTATTTAGACAGAATTTTATAGAGCATTGTCTCCCCCTGTGACCATGACCCAAGATGATGAGGAATAACCCACTCATTAAGTTGATTTTATATTTGGAAAAAAAGGTTATGGATAATCAACACCTAAACATACTAGCTCCAAATGGGCAGTGGTTGTCATGTTTCTAGAACTGCTGACCTCAAGATTTTTAGAACAAACCAATTGCAACTGGGATTTTAAAAATATTAATCGTTCCTATTCTTAGAAATCTCCAAGATCAAGTTACAGCTCCAAGCTTTGCATCTGTTGATCATGCTGCTGCCTGAAGCCAACAGAGACACAGCCAAAGTAAGTTCTTCATTTGCCATCTGTGGTGCTTTTGACTTTCAAATGACAGACCTGTTTTTTTTTTTTCTGACAGTCAATGATCAGATGTTGCACCATGAAAGTATTCATCTATGTTTTTTATAATTTTCTTGAAAAGATGTTCCAATTCTCTGGCTGTCATTTATTTTACAAGAACCAGTTGCCGGAGGTATCCAACTGCTGGTGTCAGTAAATGGCTCCCAGGCATCATTTATTCTGGAGCACTCATTTCAAAGAGGCAGGTTCCTCACATAGTTTGGAAAGAGAAGGTCCATTTTTCTGTATAACTGGAATTCTCCAGGATGAAGTTAAATGAGACGCTGGCCCCTAAGCTCACCTGGTGCACTCCCAGTGCTGAAGGGCTTCCAGGGCACTGGACCAGACTGGAGGAGGCAGTCCGAAGTAAAAACCCCTGAAATGTACATCTGTAGCACGGACGTCGGGACTTCAGCCTCTTCTGGTTTGGCCTTACAAATCCACACCCACATCCACATACTACTTCTTGATACAGACACAATGGCTACAGACATTTTGGGTGCCTGGGAGCTTCCAGGTGTGTCTTCACCCTGAGACACTGGTTGCATCTTTGGACTTGTTTCCACATAAAGGAAACCTGGGTGAATAAGCTGCCTGGGAGCCCCTAGACATTCCCCTGCTCATCAGGACCCTGCAGGTCCTCCACTTCTGAAAGTCTCCCACTGGTCACTTTAGATATAACTTTATGAGTCCAGGTGCCTTTTTTTACCTGTATTTATTTATATAAGAAAAAGGGAGAAGAATAACAACCCTCTTTAAAGTATCAGGAGGTCTACTAGTGCTCTGTGAAGAATGGGATTTGTTTCTTCTACCAATGTCCATATTGATATACAGCCATATACATAAAACACGGGCTAAACGAGTAGTCTTAATTATGACTAAGCTTTTATACAAAAATAGAAGTGACCACAAGACTGAATGCATCTCTACTTGCTATCTGTAATGAGATTTTAGAAATTTCTCCAATGCATTTTGTTTTGTAATTCCTGGGTTTGTAAAAATGTTTAACTGCAATGTCAGGGTACAAAGACAGTAGTTTTAATGGTACAGCATCGCAAAAGGACCCAGCTCTAACCACAGCTGCAATCCATCCTATTCAGTCACTCAAGCAAAATTCTGAATAAACTGCCCAAAAGCGAAATTAATTTCTTTTGGCTCTGCCATGCATGTGCAAAAGTGATGCCAACGAACAACTGCTGAGCGCTTCTTGCTTTCATTATCCCAGCATAAATGATTGGTGGGTTGCTGTCAGAAATTCCTCAGATTATATCACATATGGGACTTTTCAAAAGAGGCTGATCATCCTAGTGACTACAATATAAAAAGCCTTGGCCAGATACATGAAAATAGACACCTTGAAATCTATGAAGGTAGTAACTATTCCATTGCAACACCTTTGTATCTTTCCTCTGCTAGAGGATTCAGAGCCTTAGTGCAGGCACTGTACTTGACTTACAGATTTGAGATTATGCTGTAAGTGATAGACAATTTATTAATGTGTGTTTTGATAACACTAACTGTTCCTCTGTGACTGTCTTAGGTGGTCATGCCAGCAAACATCAGAGTAATCCAAATTAGAATGCAAATAGCAAGTGCTACTCCAAAGTAGCAAGTGATAGGACAAGAGGAAATGGCCTCAAATTGCACTTGGAGAGGTTTAGATTGGGTATTAGGAAAAAATTCTTCACAGAAAGGGTTGTCAGGCATTGGAACAGGCTGCCCAGGGAAGTGGTGGAGTCACCACCCCTGGGAGGTGTTTAAAAGGCATTTAGACGAGGTTCTTATGGACATGGTTCATTCCTAGAGTTAGGTTATGGTTGGAGTCAATGATCCTGAGGATCTCTTGCAACTGAAATGATTCTATGATTGTATGAAAAAACCTGAATTTCACCTCCAAGTGCAAATATGGCAGCTTTCTAGCCAGATGTGCATTTGAGAATGCTGTGTTTAAAAAGCAAAACATCTTGTGAGACTCAACATAACAAGTGTTGTTTTTCCAGGCCTTCCTTCAGTTCCTGAAGAAGGTGGTTGCTAACGAAGGGAAAAATAAAATGAATTTATGGAATGTTTCTATGATTGTTGCACCGAACCTCTTCATCTACAAAGGGAAACGTGCAAACCAACAAGAAATGCAAGCAGCCACCACCACAGCGCACATTGTGCGGCTTTTAATTCGGTACCAGGACATCCTGTGGACAGTGAGTAATGCTGGTTCCCTCCTTATGGCTCCCGCATGGAGAAGTATTTAGCTAGATGCAGCAGCTCTGTAGAAATCAGACTGAACTGACCTTCCTAGAAGAAACAGTTAGCTATTCTTTGGAAACTGTCTGGAGTCTTCCATAACTAGAATGAGATCGGGTGACGGATAACTCTGGATGGAGATTTACCTCACCTAAGAAAACCATTTCAGCGTGAATTGCCCTCTGGAGGTACCTATACCACACCATTGATTATACAGGAGAACACACACTAGAATGATTTAATCTCGATGCCTAGGTGAGATATCCAGACTTCAATGAAATTAAATGACTGTTTAAAGTTTAGCCCGTAGTCCTTGCTGGACTTTAGAGGGTTGGCATGAAGATGATGACAGTGTCAGCTCATTTCCCTGTCAGAGAGAGAGGGTATGATGGGGATTGCAAAGACAACCTTCTTACAACTGCAAACATCACTAGAAAGCTTCATATTATGTGAAAGATGATCTACAGTTTCACTGAAGGGATAACTGTGAGTTGTCAGTGGGAGCTACTAATCATACGTATCTTCTGGGAATAAACAGAGCTTCTGCAGCCTAAAATTTGGTGCCTTTCTAAAGCCTCAACACCAGTTTTATAGGGGAAAAAATTACTGTATATTCTCAGCTCTGGTTTCCTCCCTTCAGGTCCCATCCTTCCTGATTTCCCAGGTGAGAAAAATGAATGAGGCAGCAATGAATAACAGCAAGAGGCAGCTGATGTTTGACAAAGGAGTGAGAAAACTTCTGAGGAGAAAGACCATGGAGCGGGAAAGACCTGAAAGATCAGAGGTGTGATAAAAATATATCATTTTCAGCCAGCCTCCCTCCTCTCTTATCTCATAAAAGCTTCTGAGGTCGGGGAGGAAATTTTGCTGTACAAAATAAGCTGATTTGGGAGCTATCTTGAAAGATATGCTTACCAGTCCAACATTTTGATAAGACAAAGCTCTGGAGATTGATTGAGGAAAGGTGAGGAAGACAGAATGATTTCTAGCAGCCCAGGCTCCAAACTGTTACAAACACATACTGGTTTTGTACCTGTTTTATAAGAAAATGGTGGATTGTCCTTGACAGCAATGGTCTGTAGACATTCAACAAACGGATGGCTCAATAGATACCTTCAATGGCTTCAATAGATACCTAAAAGTAACTTCTGTGTTAGGTGTAACATATCATTTGGGTAACAAAGCATGTTATCTAGAAGTGCACAACATATGCAGTCTCTACAGCAGTTTACATCTAGTATTTCCATGTAGTAAACTACCTTTAATTACCTGGAGGGAAAGTCTTTAGGGTCTTCCATAGTGGTTTAAAAGAATGAAGACTGGTGAATTGCAAGAGGTGTAATCAAGAAACTCATCAAGGCCTCTATAGTTGTTGAAGAATAGTCTTAAGGAACAAAATAAAAGACAAATTGGGAAGGAGTGATATTAAGAGACTGTAAGAAATGGAGAATAAGCCACCTAATACAGACAACAGAGAAACTGCAGAAGTGAACCTCTGGGAAAAGAAATAGAAAATTATATATACGAATAGTGAATCCATGCCAATGCAGCTTTTGGGGGAATTAATTTGCCAACATTGTCTGAAATATATTGGCGATAGGACACACGTTTGTGCTGTAGATGGAGACACAGATGTTCATTTAAAATGGCGGTGCAGACTACTGTGTTGCAAAACAGTATTCACGCTGGAACAAATGCAGTGAGAGCTTCTAAGGAGACTCAATTACTGCAGTCATTGCACCTTTGGGAAGGCAAGTTCATTGATCATAGTAATTGGCTTTGCATCTAATAAGAACAAGACTAGCCATGGCAGGTAGCTGAAATATGAGGGGTAAACTGGAGACAAACTCTGTTTGGATAGCTGAGTTGAATTTTGAGAGCACTTAACACAATCTCTGGGTCTCAGATGTTCTAAATTACACAGGGACAGAGACTGGAGAGACTATTGTACTCTGCTCAGCATGGTATTAACTGGATTAGAACTGGAATGCAAACCTTGCTAATTGATTTATCCACCATTAATCATGGAAGAGTGCATAAACTTCAGAGATGATCATTTGAACCCTACACAGGGTCAAATTTCAAATTAACAGAAACCTTATGGTACTTCAATATTTTACTGTATCTACACTTCGATCTAGTTGAAGCTACAGGAAGCAGAAATCGGGAACTGGATATTCATGCCTCAGGAGAAGTTTGTCTTTAAAAGGAAGAACAGATATTCCTAGTCATTTTTATATATTTTTAAATAAGCTGTTGGTTCACTGACCAACGGTAACAGAAATAACTTTAAAAAGATAATGACTTGACCCAATATTACTGCAAGCAACTAAAATGCAAGGGTTGTACTTTATTTTGCATGTATTTATGTGATGTTTAGCAAGGAGTTTGTGTCTTTGTGTCATATCTTATACTGTATCTATAAATTTGCATTTGTATGACTGTAAATATGTTTTTTGAATTAATAAGTGAATCTAAAACAGATTTTTGCAAGCAACCTTAAAAGCATGGCAGAATTGCTTCTAAAAAGGAGCTACAGCAATATTTGCCTTATACTTACTCTATTGAATATTGATTTTAGGGAGCTGTCACTTTTCCCCCATACCTGCAGACTGACATACCTGAGGGAGTGATAAGAGTTTATGCTCCACTGCATTCAAAAGTTTCTATGGCAATTCAGCTCAACAGCCAAACAAAAGCCAAAGACATCCTGGCTCGATTCCACTGTGAAAACAGGTGAGTAAACCAGAACATTTTGTTTTTCCTGAACAATAACGTCAAGCTTATTAATTAATATTGTCCCCTTCACAAAGATTCATTGTGTTACAATAATTCTTTTTCTAATCTAAAATTGCTAATTTATGGTTATGTTGGTCAAAGAAACCACTGATTTTATTCTTTATATTTTACTTAATAATTGGCTCCTATACAGAATCAATCTGCCCTCTGCAACTTCTAAAAATATATGTTTTATAGACTTGCTGCATAAAGAACCCAGAGGGATTGTCTTACATCTGCTCATAAGACGTTAGTGCTTTTACTTCTGTAAGGTAGTAATTATTAAGTTATGGGAAATGGCAAATTGTAGCTGAACGTCTTTTCTGCAAAGTTTTCCCACGTTACCACATAATTCTGTTCTTTAAATAAATAATAAAAAATAAACAACGTAATAGAAGGCTTAGTTAAGTGTGACACAGTAATCTATCTCTGTAGCAGATTCAGTATTCTGCAGTGCTCCATTTGGTGGAAGTCTTTGCTTTCGATAATTAAGTTCACAGTGGAAAAAACCCTCAACTTTTAGCTTAACATAGATGGTGGCTGATAAGGCAGTGCTTATGAAAGAAAGGCAAACTGAAGGTTTTTTTCTATCCTAGCCGCGGTTCATCACAGAACATGAGAGGCCAGATCCAAAGTTTACATGAAATTGGAGGAAATATAGGTAGGTCTCATTTTTGAAAATTCAATTCTGAATGTCCTTAGCCCCCCAAAACACCTCAGGGCAGTGCTGTTTTCACACAGCTGGGTCTCTCCAACCTTTCAATCCACCTGCAGGAAAGGTGTCTGACCCAAAAGCTCTTAAAATCAAGGTAATGATTCCTTCTGACTCCAGCATGACTGGAAGGGCACCCTGCCAGAGACAGTGACCTGATCTCAGCAGGACTCCTTACAGTCTTGCCGAATTCATCTGACCTTCCGTTTACCTCTATCACTCTCATAACTGAGCCTTTTTCCATGGTTAAGAGATTCTGAGTCTTCCTCTTGCGATCACATTCCACCTCGCTGTCAAGCCTTTTCCCAAGACCTATTTCTTCCTCACTGTATTAACCTCCTCCAAATAAAAAACACAGAATCGAGAATTCAGCCCCTGCGTGTACGGGTGTACTATACTCCTAGTAATCCATCTGCTTTATTTAGACTGCAAATTCCTTGCAGCAGGGATTTTGTCTTCTTCTGCGTTTCATGCAGCAACATTTTTGTAATAACGACAGTGACTTGCCACACAAGTTCCCGGCCTAAAGGTCAAAAACCAGATTTTAATTTGATACTGCACAGTCCTGACTCTCTCCTTTCTCTATTCATATTAAAAGTATGGATGCTCTGTTGGAGACTTTTGTCAACTGTCCGATTAGATTATTCCTTAATTCTTCTAGATTCAGCTCTAAACAGTTTCCATAAAGTTATCAGAAAACAACATGGACTTGCTTCAGCAGCAGCCAAGAAGCAAAGTCTTTATTACTGAAGACACACTCATACAAAACTAAATTCGATTAGTGATTTTTTT
Organism: Pampusana beccarii; assembly: GCA_013399365.1. Taxonomy (NCBI): domain Eukaryota; kingdom Metazoa; phylum Chordata; class Aves; order Columbiformes; family Columbidae; genus Pampusana; species Pampusana beccarii. Next base: position 318,645 of record VWYH01004149.1, on the reverse strand, counting down.
GCCTGGTTAAAGAGGATGACCAACCAATCCTAAAACAAGAGAAGATCCTAAAGGCCTTGTGAAACAATGCCAAGTATTCCCGGTACGCTCTTTCAAAAATACGGACATTTAATTTGCTTCTTCATTTCAAATTATTTTTATAACCATAGATCTTCCAGGGCACCTCATTCCACTGATTATGCATTAATTCATTTATATTGCTTTCACTTGAATAAAATCATTAGGACCTCAGTGACCTTATAAGTAACTGTACAAGAGTTTTACCATAATCCTTTGTGTCACAGCCCTGTAACCTCACCAGCTGAATTGCTTCATCACCCAGAGTAAATGCAATATAGTCCAACAAATCAACTTAACTCAAGAATTTATTGCCTTATTACTCAATTAAGAGGCACTAAATTCCTTTTCTCTGACAAAGGCAGCAGGGAACCCCCAACCACCCAATTCCTAGTCCCAGCCACCACCTAACAAAACGTTCCAACTGGCAGACTTCAGAGGATTTTTTTTTTTTTTTTTTTTTTACCCAGCAAAACAGCCACTGCCAAAAACCTTGATACAGCTCCTGTATTTCTTTGCAAGACCTTAGCCTAGCTGGATGGGAACACACGGTTTACAGAGCTACTTTTTCAACATTTAGAAATAGTGTAGAAACAAAGTCACAGAGCTGCAATTCCAGCCAAGTAAATCCAAAGAAATTAAAAACAACCCAAAACATACTGTGGCACTTACAGTAACAGTGTTGCTAACGCTTCTAAAGAAACCGTGGTATTTGTTCACCATTTGACTAAATGCCTTGTCCATAATGTGGGACATCTTGCCTGGAACTGAAAGTGAACTCATGACTCTTCTCACAGAGTAAAATCACTTACAAGTTCACCAGAGCCCCTGTTTGTATCCAGGCAAGATGTCAGCTGGACACACCAAGCTAGGGTTTCTGTGTGCAAGTTGAAGATACATCCAAGGACATTTTTAACATCCCATTTATTCACGTGCGCAAAACATCCGATGACTGACGGCTGTTGATTTCCGTTTCAGGTCAGCACTGTTTGGATCCGGATGCATACATGTTAGATGTTTACCGTGCCAATCCTCAGGCAGAATGGGTGATAAAACCAAAAGCAAGCTGAAGCAGAAGGCAGCGGTGTACTGGACAAAAGCCAAATGGACAACAGTGATTCCTGTCATTTCAAGAAGCTCTTGGCAGAGATGAAACAAAACGGTAGCTACAGGATATCATTCCTTCCTACTGTACTGTGCAACTGCTGGTCACCACGTACTACTTTTGGTATGAGCATTATCACTCCAGCTTCTGGACCATCTGAAAACATCTCATCAGTTACACTTTCGTATGGGTTACACTTGTGCTAGTTGGCCCAGGAGTTAAAGAGGACAGACCAAGGTACGGTGCACAGAAAACAACCTGTCGCATACAGGGTTGTTTGTTTCCTGACCTGGTGTTAGAACATTAATTTTTTTTAAAAGAATCCAGTAGCATCTGTGGATGCATGAAACACTACCGACCACAGCGTAACACACAAGCATCACAGAGATGTTCAAGAAAGAAGGTATCTGTCAAGTGTGGAAGAGAGGAGCTCGACCTGCAGCAGTGCCAAGACGTAGCTATGTGACAGAATCAAACCCTTCTGCTGAAAGTAAAACTGTGCAGTGTGCATTACTGCGATATCTATGTCTCTCAGTCACACCTCATGAGTACCTGACGCTGGGGGAGGGATGGAGGCAGGAGGAAGAAATGCTGTATAGACAGCTAAACTCTTTATATATATGTTATATATACTACTACCAGCCCTTCAAAATTGTCTGTCTGGATCACGTTATTGTGTGCAATTTTAGCACCGCAAACCATTTTCTCCTTCCTTCCCCTGTGACATATACAACCTTCAGGAGACAAATGCTTGGTGAGAAGTGGCATACTCCCCTGCCTCCATCTTTTACATGATACTCTCATATTTAAGTCTGTGTAATGCCATAATGAGATATGTGTTAATGGTGCAACTTACAGCCATCATCTTTTTTGTTAAACATTATAGTTTCTTTATTTGTAACCTAATTCTTTTTCTTTCGTTTATTTTAGCTTTAATATGTAAGCAACTTTTATACTATTCAGCTGCATTGAGAAGAGAGATCTTTGGCTGGACCTTGTAAACTACAGCATGAAGAAGAAAAAGAGCTTCCAATGAGCAGAGGGATTTAATACTTTTATTTAACATTTACACATTAAGGCCTTAAAACCGTAGCCAAACTAGGCCCAGTTGTGCTGGGGTGGGTTACAAATACATAGCAAATTGCAGCTCCTTTTACAGATGGCATGCAGTCTGTGGAAACACACGGGCTGACAAGAGAACAGGGGCTGCAACTGCCATGGGAATGCAGCACAGCAAATGTTAGACAGTATGTCTGGTTTGTAGCCAATCCCAAGGGTAAGCATCAGTCTTCACCTAATCCTCTGGTTTTAGGCTAAACTATATAGAACTAAAGCATGTTTGCTAAGGGAAATCACAAGTCTCTGGAAAACTGCAAGTCTTTTTTTGTTGTTGTCTTACACAAAAAATAGGAACTAATGCCTTCAACTGCACTGCAATGTCTCTGTCATCGGATGACGATACTGGACAATTAATTCACCCATGGTCTGTGCAGTAGGTTTTGCTCCCGATTCAGACACACAGATGAGACAGAAGCTGGTCCTCGGTTTACCAGGTAGCAATGTAAAAGCATTCTGAACCAAGTCCTCCAGGTGAACATGAAGTACGTTGTCCTGCAGAGAAACCTGTAACTTGCGATGCTCTGCTGAAGCTGTGCAATAAGGATTTTCACATCCTGGAAACCCTACTTCTGGTTCAAAGTTAATTGTATTCTCCAGTAGTTAACTTTCATTGTTGGTGTTTAGTGAAATAAATCAACACTCAATCAGTAATTTTACCAGCAACAATAATGTCTACAGAGGGCAGATCCCATCCATCTTTCTTACCTTCTTGAGATTAAAAAAAAATGATAAACAGTGAACTTTTTAACTTTCCAATTTTTTTTTTCCCTTGACACTAATGGCTGCACAGTTGCAGCCAGGTTAAGACCAGGGCAGTTGTATTATAAAATACACTGCTTATTTTGGCAACTATTTATTTCAAGTATGTGAGAGCGAGTAGGTTCTGTGGTTTGTTCTTTGGACTAAGCATAAACGTTTTGTCAAGTGCTTTGTTCCAGATTCCTTTTAGTTCCCTCTGTGGCAATGGACAACTCTTTTCAACTATGCTGCCCTTTTCTTTTAGCTGTAAAACAGGACTAGTACTTTCCTTATAAAGGTAACATGAAAACTAGTTGAATTAAATTCTGCTCTCAGACGCAGTCAAACAATTCCCAGAGCAGAGCAGGAGTTATAAACATCCATCTAGGAAGGACAAACTCAGCAAAGGGATTTTATGTGCCAAGTGCATTGAATACAAAGAGCATCATACAAATGCTAAGCATCATTGTATTTATAGCCAACGAAAGAGCTTTTATGACTATACAGAAAGCCTGAGTGTTAACCAAAGAATTTGAAGTGTCGTAGCAAATGAGGTAACTTTCTACAGGACTCTCAGACAAATGCATTGATCTCCTCGGTCTTGCCCACTCACTTTACTCCGTGTTCTCAATGGCTGCACAAGGGAAAGCACAGAGCACCCCTGTGCTCACGCTGTAACTTGCTCAGCATGTTCTGGACCCTGAAGTGAGGACGTCATTAAAATTATTTCTGAAATAGATCTCACTTGATTCCATACAGGATAGAAAGGGTCATTGGAAGACTTTCACCTTTATCACTTTGCAACTTAGGAAAGCCAAATCTGATGTAATGAAATCTATCCTGATAATACTTGTTTTATAATAAAAGTTATAATTTTAGTATAAGACATGCATATTAGCAGATGACCTAGACTGTACATACAGTGCCCAGAGTACTACAGCATGGCCAAATACCTGCTGTCTCTGAAACAAAATGGCAAGAATTCTTTTTTGATACAAATGGACCTAATGACCCATGTGTACTGTGGTTAATATTGTTACACATTAAGTTGTTTTGTCTTGTTGTGGTACACTAGCTTGATTTAATATGCAGCAGACAAACTGAACAAACGTTTTTGAATATGAGGTCTCAGCTTTAGGCCTTACATTTCAAAATGCTGGTGGAGGCACCTGGATTTTTGTTCCTCCTGACAGCAGCTGAAGTCAAAACCAAGCTATGAGAAGATTGTCACCTAACAGAAAGCAACATATGTGGAAAGCTATTAATAAGAAAGTGGTAGCAAGCAGGGAGAAACTTAGCGAACCCCAAAGATGCCTCAGGCATTTATGTACTCCGTGGTTCTACAAAGACAACATTTTGCATGTCAACACATAGAGAGTGTATTATGAGAAGTAGGTATTGGAAACAGACTGGGATGCTCTAACCTGTTGGTGCAGCTAACGTCATTAGAACGTGTGCATGTGTGCAAATGTGTCTGTGTCTATGTATAATATTAACTACCTCACCCTGCATTTTCCAGGAAAAATATTTTGGCTTAGAGGTTTAGCATTCAAAACCTTCCTGTTACTACTTTCACCTCTATGCCAGTCTCTTCCATTGATACAATGTTTCTCCTTCTAAGGGGCAAGATTTGGAAACTACCAAAAACATGTCTATTAAAAGACATATTTCAGGATATGGACGAAATTTTATCCAAACCATGTTGCTTTAATTACTGCTTGTAATGTGACCCTGACGAGATCAGACTTTGGGGTTAATAGATAATAAATACAAACATACTGTGGTTCAGTTTTTATTTTTCAAAGGCTTTCCATTATTGTGTGTCTTCTCTGGAAAATAATACGATGTCACTAATCAAAGCAAAATGTTTGTATGTACGTTTCCCTTACAATCCTCATTATGTTATGTCTTTTGTTGAAATAAGCCCACATGTAAGTGTATTTGTACAGCAGAATGTGTCCATTGTATCGTATTCATGTCAAAAATAAAAACAATACCAACAGAAAAAAAAGCTTCTCCAATCTAAATGTGGTTTTCAGATAGTAGCAGTGATAGAAATTGCAAAAAGCAGTGGTAAATCTGTCCTAAAAACAACTCTCTTGTTAAATCACCTGAGCAGCTAGTCCTTGCTCAAGTGGAGCAGTTCTTTGCTCCAGGAGCTCTTCTCTTGGACTACTTCAATGCAAGGTACAAAATGACACTGCTTGGAATTCTGCCTCATTGGAATAAATGACAAACTGCTTTGGGATTTCATTTGAGCCAATATTTTTTAAACCAGTATGATATACATATAACAAAATTTTAGAATTAATTGTAAAAAAGTATAGTAAAAGCCAAACAAAATTCTAAGGAGCAAACAAAAATACTGCTAGTTCAAAGAGAAAAAAAGGAGATGGAAGTGACTTGTAAAGAACTGTGTTTAATACAGATGCATCTTCAAGTACGAGATGTGGCTGTCACTGCTCCATGATCCAGCCAGTTGATGAATGGACGTCCTCACTCGAGTCAGATCAAGTGAGTATCCCCAAACCTGGCTCAAGCACAGCTACTGGAAGCCTCATTTTAGAAACAGAGGCAGGCGCAGTAGGAAAAGGTGAAGATAGAACTGCTGACTGGCCTGCGAATTAGGAATTGCAGGGCATGAAAGGTGCTTCCCTGTGTCCTCTATGAAATACCGTTTTCCCAAGATGCATTAGTTCTGATTGCCAAAACACATAGTTGTTCCCACGCCAACCCAAAATGTTTTTTCACCAACACAACTTTTCATATGCATCTCTGTGGTGTGGAGTTGCTGCTTGTCCTGCAGATGATTCCATGAAAGCATGAACAGGAAAATAATCCTCCTAGACAATGTGGCTATAACGGGCATCAGAAGCCCTGGATATCAAAGCAGAATTAAAAGTGATCAGAGCTACCATATAATAAGAAAATTCTATTAATTAGAGTGAATCCGAGACCTTTGTAATAATGACTTCAGTCTCGTGCTCCCTCTGCTGGACTCCATCCACTTGAACACATCACTTCCCAACCTTCTCTTTTTCTTCTAACTGAAATGCGCAGACAACTGAACTACATGAAATAATGCACAGTTTATTGTAGTTTTATTATGCGGTTCAAAATTATTACCTTTTTATAAAACGACCAACACGCAATAAAATGAAATACTGTCATGTAATCAAAAGAAAACATACTGTAAACACTGATTAACAAAAATTCCCCAAAGAAAAATACCCAATTAATGCCATTACCATTGTAGTAGAGGTATTTGTTGTTTAAAACCTTTTTGTTAAAATGCAGACACAGAGCTTCTGACTATAAAAAAATAAATGACCTGAGTTGGAAAACAACCAGAAAAATCAAAGAGATGCAGACTCTCACCAATTCTTCTTTTCATTACGAAATGAGAATGAAAAATAACAGATCAACAACAACAAAAAAACCTCTCTCAGACCAGACAGGCTTTGCTGCAGTTCATTGCTCAGCCCCGGGGCAGGAATGAGGAAAGACTCCACGCAGGTCAAAAGCTCTGCTGAAGTCAAACAACTCTGTCTGTTGGCCCTTGGTCAACACAAGGTTCCTCAAACAGCCACGGAATGAGCTCTTGCTTGTGAGGCAGTTTTGCTTCACATCAGCTGAAACACAAACATGAAATACATTGAATCTATATCCAGTGAACTGAAACAATACAAAGACGCAGGTTGTTCAACTGCTTCCCTTCCCTACTAAACAAGAGAGAAAACCAACAGCTGAGGAATAGCAAGTTCCCTTCACATTTGGATGATCTGGGACATCCCAGCATGGACAGTCACTGCTGCCTTCAAGAGTAAGTCATGCACTGGGATAACTTGTGCAGAGTTTGCAGAAATAATTTGTCGAGATAAGAGAAGGGGAAAGAGAGGATAAAGCCACTCTAGATAGGTGTCTTTCAAGTTCAAATTGGAACTGGCAGGGTATGAATCAACAGCTGAGCTGTACACAGCCATGGACTCCATCAGCAAACCAAAACATGAGATTGGTAAAGAGTCCAACTCTTTTTTCCCGTACAACCTGTGAAACAATTCATTCAACTTCTGCAGTATTCAACTAAACTGAAGAACTCCTCTCTTTGCTATTAAACCTAATCTTTACAGGTGGACCACTGAAAGAAAAATTAGTATCACATTACCCTACCACTAAAAAAAAAAAAAAAGGTTCACAAGAAGCTGATAAACCACTTTGGTATGTGAGGAAGATCAAATATTAATCAAGATCTAGTTAATTAGCATGAATTCATTTTTCATGAAGCACCAAAACCTTGTCCAACAGAAGGCTCTATAGCATTTCAAGCTATTATCCCTAAAGCTTTCCAAATATTTAAAAGCTAAGTTTGCCCTTCAAGACCTCATCACTCTGTTTTCAAACAAATCTGAGTATCTGAACCGATAAACTGTAACAGCTGTTTCAGAGACAGATGGATATGGCCATTTTTTGCTATGTTTAAAAGCGTAAGATATTCAAATCCATACGAAGCCTACTCACTCTCAGTACTGATGCATTCATTAAAAAGTGTGCCTGCAAAAAGGCCAAACTCATGATGTTCAAAATTCAATCCTCTTAATGAATACATTATCTTGGCTCAAATGATCAACTAATGAGTTGCACAACTTAACTGAGAAGTAATTTGACTATATATTTTTTGTGGGGGTTTTTTGTGGCTTTTTATACTACCATCGTAGTATGATTGACAGTTACTTCAAAAGGGAATTTACGCAGAACAAGGGAAATAAATGTTCATCTGCAGCAGCTTGACTTCTGCCTGCACAACCCCTGACATGAAATATTAGCAAAACTAAATCAGAGAAGAGCACTACAGAAGCCTTACTTAGATGAACGTGAGGGAAAGCCTTAGTATCAATTTGACTGCAAGAAAACTGCGCCTCAGCATACACAGGCAGGGATGTTGTGAAGTCTGAGAGAGACTGTGAAAGACAAACCATGCGGAGGAAATCCTTCTGAGGAACTAAGGAGCAAGTTTGTGTAGGAAAGTGACAGGAGTTGAGTTGATCTTGCCAACACACTCAACAGCTCAACGCAGTCCTCCACAAAGACAGTACACACAAACATTAATACGCTGTGATCCCAGCGACAATGTGGAAAACGGTAACTATGATTAATAACTCAGTCATGAACTTGATGAATCAGGGTGAGAGAGAGAGAGAGAACAAGGGAACGAGGAGGGGGAGGGAGAGAGCGCATGTGTTAAGAGTCATTTTTATGAGGGAGGGCAAGAGTGGGAGGGAGAGAAGCGAAGAGAAATATTATTGTACCTACCAGGATAGCCTCCAACATAAATGGGATTGTTTGTATCTGCAGATGTTGACTGGATGTAGGGATTATCAGTTTGAACCAAATTCCCATCAATTATCAGCGAAATGTGATGTTTGCTTTTGTTTGCTTGAAGCTTGTGCCATTTTCCGTCACACAAACTATTTGTGCCTCTTGGTTCATACGTAGCTGTTATTCTGCCAGCTCCATTGTTGACATGGAATAAAACCTGTATAAACAGCCAGATGCCAATAAAGATATAAAGTAAGAATACATGAACTAATTTGCCTAGATAAAAGCACAATCACGCTGGCGCAGAGATTTCCGTTTTAATAAACGTTTGATAATTATGCAAAGCTAATGTTTACTTTGATAGATAGAGTGTGTCCTTATTGAAGTATCTTTAAAATCTGAAAGACTTAGATCTATCCATGCAGCAGCGCATTGAGTTAGCTTGGTATACTTCACTTGGGCTTTCAATGTTTTTTACAAGTACAAATCATTTTCTCACAGAAGCTGAGACTTCAGATCTGAAAGAAGATCCACTGTATCTAACTGAAGAAAAAGACAATGGACTGAAAGCACTTGTCATTACCAATATGTATATTGATTTATTTCATGTATTTATTTTTCAAAGCAGTAGACATTTCCTCAACTCTGTGGTGAAGATTAATATGTAAATATTGACTAAGAAAGCAGGTCCTGCGGAAACAGTGATATTTAATGCTGTCTCTGGCTAGGAAGCTTTGAATAAAAAATGAGCTGTTTCTCAGAAAAGGAAATACTTAAGAGCAATCAAGTATACATTTTTTATGCAGGAGATGAGTAGAGAACTATGTATTGATTGTTAAAAGGTTTATGGAGCATAATGGCCAGTAGAAGCAGATACTGAGTTAATTGCTTATGAATATTGAGGAACAAATTACAAAACACGGTGCTTTGTACATGCAATAATACATTTATCAAGGCCAAGTGTAGCTCTATGGCAGAAAAAAAGTATTAAGCTACAAAGGTACACATTTGGTCTACCATGCAAGGTATGTGCTACAGAAGGTCACGGTAGCTGCACACTAACATAAATTACACTAATTAACAAGGCAAAAAGTTCCAGCGACTTCTGCTAGTCTCACATTTTATCATATGATGACAATGAGAAACCTTGAGACTGAAAGTCTGTCCTAGTTTAGTTCTGGGGGGACTTGGTTGGACATTTTGCTTCCACCCCGTTTCACTGGTGTCTATTTAGTGCCACCCAGCAGTCCGAACCTCCCAGCTCTAAGCAACCCCGGTGAAACGAGCGTGCCAGCACAGGGCAGCCTACCTTGCCATTTACGATCTCCAGTCCAATGGCATCAACCTTAGCACTGCTGACCCCCAGGAGAATGCCCTGCACCGCTGTCGTACGGAACTCCAGCGTGATGTTCACATCAGATCGGACTTTGTAACCTTCTCTGACTGAAAAGAAGTTATGAGTTTGTAATAGAAAACTTGTAACCCACAGTACAAAATAGAATACATACGTTGTCATTAAAAGGCCTAAAAAGTTTGTTAGTTACTCAGCCAGGATACCTTGTGGAACCTCTGAAAAGTAAGTATTTCAAAGTTATTCCCAAATAAGTTTTCTTTCATTTATTTATATTTAAAACATTCTATCTTATTTGTAAGAAACTGTGAAGAGCACATATTAATGTAATCCTTCATGTTACTTAACAAGCATCCTACATCTTCTGTCTCCATGCCATTTAACAGATGTTAACATCATGAACATGGATATTCTTAGCTGAAGAAAGAGGTAGTTTATATCTTTCTCAGTGCTAGAATCATTAGCTCTTTCATTTCTGGAAGATAGCCTTTCGCAGAAATGCTTACTTTGGGGTGTATGAAGTAAAAAGACCCAAGTTAGAAATATATATGCAGGGCATGTACCTTTTGTGTGAGGAGTCAATTAATTACACTAAGTTCCAGCAAGACCTAACAAGAGTATGTTTTCATTAATATTAATTCAGTAAGGTACTGCTTTCATTGAATGACACTTACCAAGAGCAGCAAAGCCACTCCCATCGAAGAAAGTACCTTCTTGCACTGTTACGTAGCATTTATTCACAGCAAAGATGGACACAGGGCTCTCATTGTCCAGTTGCTTGCTGTTAATTGTCATGTTACCAATGCAGGCAGGAATACTGTGAGTCACCTAAACATAATGAAATGTAATGAAACATGATGTCACCTAAACATAATGAAATGTGTAACACAAACTGCTACAACGCTCTCTCAGTGACTGACTTGATGTTATTGTAAATAAAAATCCTCTGAACAAAACACAGCAGAATCTAAAATAATTACATTTCCTACTATCACATATACTTACGTAAGGTTACAAATGTACATGTCTTAAGAGTCAAAATAAATATTGTTCAGAAACACAGTATTCACTCCCCGTAACATATAGAAAGAATTGTATTTGCCTGAAAACGAGCAGGGATATCCCCCTCAACAGCTAAAGACATTCCAAACATGCTTCAGCAAATTAACAGGTAAATCAAGATTTTGTAAGACATTTTGCAAGTACATATCACCAGAGCCAAAGTTTCATTAGAATTACTCACTATCACTATTTTCAGCGATTGCTGTATTAAAGTATTTGTTAGCCACATTACCCAATTAAAAAGCAGGGGTGCAGAAAGTACGCCCAGGAATTGAGAAACATTGTTATCATCACCAGAATCCTCCCTGAGATAACGTGCTGCACAAGGAGGAAGGTGACAAAAACCTACTCTCTAAAACCATGTGCTGAAAGTACATGTTAATCTCAGACAGCTAAACCAAGCCTTTCAGAGGTATTTAAGGCACCTTATCTCTATTTAAATACAACAGAATTTAGGTACCAAAATGTCTGAAATTCTAGTTCATATTTTTATCTTATATTATGAAACACATGAAATTATATTCTTCATCCATTTTTAACAGCGAGATTGATAGGAAAAACACCTGTTAGGGGCCATTACCAAAACACAAGGAAACAAACTCTAGCTAGAGTTGCTGAGCCACAGAAAGCTGGGAAGGTTTATCCAGTAAAGGGTCATTACTTTCATTGTTGTTTCTTTCCCTAAGTACTACTGTTTTGCCAGTCAGAAACAGGATACTGACTTAGATGGGTTTGATTTAGTGTACTCATTCTAGTTTTGCAAAATGTCAGAGACACCCCACCACCCCAAACCTTCTTACATTCCCAAGATTCTTCGGCACGTAGTCTAAGGGAAGCCCTCCCAGATAGAGCTTCCCCTCCACATCTAAAGTGCTGCCATCTCCCAGAGCACTGACTGCTGCTGATTCCTGTCCGTCCACAATGATTATACCTTTTCTTTTAACATATTCCGTCTTTATCTGGAAAAAATGAGAGAATGCAAACATGAATCAGGAAGCTGAACCAGTTGCCTAGTCATCATCTGCCACAGAAATAAGCAAGATAGTTTTCTAGCAGCTAAATTGCTTTGACATACTGAGGCATCCTCATGAAATCCATTGTGAGGCTGAGGACCTTTCAGAGGGCAACTGAGCAGCTAAATGCCTCCTTGTCTCCCCAGGGGATCACAATGATTGCATGTTGTCCTGTGTAAGTTTTTCAGTGTCTTAACAATCATTATTTAAAACAACTGGCTTATTGCCTTCAGATACGAACACATCACTGAATTTTAAGCGGGGACTACTGTGCTGGTCTTTTCTAGTTATTGTGCTGCCCACCAGCTGAGCCATCGTAGCTCTCTGAATTGCACACTCCTACACTGTAATTTGATGATGGGCAGTGCTCAATTTGCTCTGACCAAAAAGCTTTCCAGTTCTGCCCATCTTGTTCATCCACCCCTCTACACCTTTCTTGCACTAAAGCAATTACTCACATGCAGACAAGGGACTGTATTTTAAGTCAGACAGCCATTTATTCTTCCCTAGTTACTTTTAGCCCCACTCAGAATCCTGACCAGGTTCAACATGAGGTTTCATGAACATTTGGGTTGGTAAGAGGATAAAGTGGCACACCAGGATGATATGAGCAAACAGCACAGAATGAAAAGAAGTAGTGCTTCTTTCGGCAGAAATGCATATTAGCTTAAATTGATTGTAGAGCTACTGTAATAATCTCCCAGCTGTGAAGTCATGTGACTCAGCCTTAATCTCTGAAAAAAGGTTTAAGCTCATGTTTTTATGTCCTGGGTAGTAAAGGTAGGTCAGGTCTCATATGGAATCTGTTCATCTCTTAAAAAGTGGAAAGTGTGAGTTTTACATGAGTATATTTAATTTTAAATACGCAGCTATATATCACAGAGTGTTTTCCTTTCAAGGTAGGCAGCAGAGCTTAACTGCGATATCTGTCTCTGACAGAAGTTCACATTTGCCGTCTTTATGCTAGTTTTTTTCTGGTTTTTCTTATGCTGATTATATATGAAAAGCAAAAATAACACTCTGCTGATTCTCAAGGTGGCAGCAGGCAGGCAGGAGGGAAAGGTGGCAGCTTTGAGTCAATCACTTTGTCCCACAGAAACCACTTTCTGGAGTTAAGGCTTCACATACAGACAAAGGAAGGGAAGCGTAGCAGGATGAATGTTGCCATCCCCACCTGCCTTAAGGAAAAGTAATCTGGTCAGAGTTTCTTTTAAAACTCTTGCAGACATCACTGTCATTTCCTGCAAAAAGAGACAGAGCTGGCAGCAGGTAGGATGCTCAGAGGAACTGAGCCAGCAGAGGTTGACCCAGAGCTTGGATACAGAAGGGCCTGAATGCTATGTGATATCTGAAAGCTGTAGCCATAATTTCTCCTCAAACTCTCCTTATGCCAAATCCTCCTCCTCCAGTCTCCATTCTTTGCTAATGTCTACCTTTCTCATGTTACCTCAACCAAGGAAAGGGAGTGCTTCCTTGTTAGCACTAGCTGCTAGGACATGCTCAGGTACAAGCAATAAGTGGGAGAAAGGAGAAACTGTGCACCCACAGATCTTTTTCACCCTATCACACATTCGCTTGTAGGTCTTTGATGACATAGTACAAAGACCTCTGTGGAAAAAGTCAGAGCTTCCAGACCTCTCTGTTGGGTTCTTCTCTGGTGAAGATGACCATAATTACACAGTTGGTGATCAATTTTATCTCTAAATAATCTGAGATAATTGACAGTAGTTGGATGCCAGAATCGATGCATAATTAATAGGAATGTAAAAAGGAAATAACTATACTCAAACACGAGTTATCTGAATGGTTTCATGATTTCATTAAAACCTATTCACCTTTGCAACACAGAAAAGTGTACAGGGAAGGCAGGGAAAAACCATCCCAGTAACTCCAAGGAAGAGAAAACAGAGTACAAGATTGGTGACTACTTACCGTATGCCACTTTCCATCACTGATAACAGCAGGGTGAAAAGCTACCGCTTTCCCTTTGCCTAGATCAAATGAGAAATACAGCTGTCCCCCATGGAGCTGTAGGGCTGCATAATCAACCTGGTTCTGGTGAGCCATGTAGTAAATCAGGCCACTGGAGGCAAAGGTTCTGAGATTCAGCTGGACAGAAAGTCTAGACAATAAAAATTCTGTGTTACTGAAAGACATTTCTTCTGCATTGAAAAAAAAGCTTTTCTGGAGACAGAGGGCACCCTCAACTAATTTATTATGATGAAAGAAAATTTTTTATTACAAAGGCCGGAAAAGTAGATTTTGCATTGATTCTAAGAAAGCATGACCTAGAATGTATTTCATAACAGAAATCAGTGCTGTACCTGTCACAGACATAAAAAGTGATTGTCACAGAGCGAGCTGGGCTTTAGGAGGGACAGGCCCAGCCGTTTGTGACTGCAGGCTTGCCTGTTGCCCCAAGAAAAGGATGCATTCCAGGATAATGTGACGGCATCCATGACTATTAGCCAGGCTTGCTAGGATATAACGGGCAGACTGAGAACAGACGGAGGCTTAAAAGGTAGAAGAGCTGACTGAGCTATTTGTTACGGAGACACTAGGCTCAGACTACACAGCACCAATCCTCTGCAATGTCCTTATGTTCAAGAGTTACAACTGAAGGGCTAGAAGCAAAAAAGCGTTCTTTTCTCAATGCCTGCAGAGGCTTCTTGAGTTGAAAGAAGCATAAACAAGTGGCTTGTAGGCTGTGTTTTAGGGTTCTTGTTGAGAGCCTCTCAAAGAAATAAGAGTGGCAGAGAGGCTATCACACATTAAGACTCAATGGCATGATTCTTCTCAGTTGTTTTAGCTCCTTTGGTGACCTGGGGAGTGAAGCAGACGTGAAAGGTGCAATTGCAGAAAAGCCAGAGGAGAAGGCAAGATGTTATCTGCACCAGTCAAAGGAGCAGGGACCAGCTGAGCTCTGTATGTGGAAAAAAGCAATCAAAATACAGGAAGTACAGTGGGGCTCATAAGTCTGAGGGAAAAAAAATGCAGAACTCTGACCACGAGTTTAACTCACGTCAACAAACCTGGGAAAGACACATTAATTACATTGCGGTGGTCATGATACCTTCCTCCATGAGGAATCACAGAAATTTGAAGCAAGGACCATGTTCAAAGCTGATAATGCAGTGATCATTCATGAAAATCATAACTGTGCCTCTTGTAGCTCAATACAAGATAACACACTGTATGGATATACTCACTTCTTCCTAACTGCAGACTGATTGAAGAGCAGTGTCAAGTGGCTGCCTTTGGCAAGTCCAAACTGATGGGCACCTTGAAGATGATCAGACAGCTCAACTTTTGCACAAACTACCTGTTAATGAAAGGACTTTATTAAAAAGAATAGTATCGGGTGCTGAACAGCAAGTGCTGAATGGCAGTGTGCCTACAAGAACTCGGTAAGGAGGAAACTGCACTACCAGATAAACACAAAGTATACAGCAACATCAATGAGCTAAACTCCAATCATTCTGAGCTATCTTCAGGATCAAAAAGAACCAGTTCTAATGATCAAGCTACGTCTCATGGACAGCACCGGCCTTTTCTACTGAAAAATGCTTGTAGTTTGAGCAGTATTCATCCATTTGTCTTAATTGATAGCCCCTTTGATAACAAAAGCTGGAAGACAGAGTACAATTCCAGTGTGAAAATCTTATGGACTTGGTAGAAATATTTTCTCATTTAGTGAGGATGCACATTTTTGTTGTGATTTGGAGGATGGAGAGCTGAATAACAGAGTATGAGCCAAAGCTATACTTCAGCCCTAAGAAGGACAGCTTATTTCTTTTTATAGCCACAGTTGTACGAAATTTATAAAATCCTGCTTTCTCTTGCCACAGAAAAATGATTTCAGGATGCTTTGGAAACACTTCATTATAAAGACATGCAGCTGCAGGGGGAGAGAAGTGATGCTGCCTTCTCTTTGGGGCACAGGGACTGTGTGAGAGGAAACAGGTGCCGTGCAAGCTGCATTCAGACACTGTGTGTCTCTGGAATGGCTTGTGCCTCTTCTTTGACGCAGAGCAGAGACTGCCTGTGTGTGACCAGGAAAACGTGAATGCACAGCTAATGCAAATCTCAGCACAGAGCCACTTTGGCAGAAACACGCTTAAGATAACAGTTATTGTCAATACTGTCAAGTCCTTCTGCTGGGGGATTATCACTCTGCTTTTACTTTCCTTTTTTTTTGTTTTTTTTTAGTCTTGCTGCCTAAACAATGATAAGCCTAACCATATTTCACTTCCAAAAGGCCAACAGGCTGCCACAAAGGTTTGTATCAGTTGTTCTATTAGAAATAGTAATTTCAAATCCACATGCATTGAACCATGCCGTACCACAGAAGAAGCAAATATATACAGTCCATGCTTTGAAAACTCTCCACAAAGATGAAATGCATCTTGCTGTTGAACACTTTCCTAGAAGAGGCAAAAGAGCTTTGCTGCAATACATACTTTTTTTGTATCTGTAAGAGGCCTCAGGGGAACTGATAAGGCCTGAAGTTCAGGTTGAATCTCTAGGTCTTCTGGCTGTATGGCTGGTTTAGGCTTCTCTGACAAAAAGCAGCTGTCCATATCCACGTGTTCATACTTCATGGAAGTGGTGAAATACAAAAGCCTGTGTTTTAAAAACCCTATATTTTAAGAGGTGAAATGCCAAATCCTTACATTTCCAAAGCAGACGAGAGTCTTTTACAGGGTCTTTCACTACTAATGGGAGAAAGGGAAAGAAGTGGCATGCTGGAACAAAAAGATTGACAAGTGGCGCATAATCTGTCCATAGAATGTTAATAGACAAGATTCTTGGAAAACCATTCTGATTGTGAATGCAGATGAAATTATAGTAGAGAAAGTTGCATCTTGTGCAGCATCTCCACAAACACTAATGACATTTTTAATGTTATTTGGACATTTAGCTGGTAATGCCCATTTTCTGCCTGTTGTAATACCAAGATCATCAGCATCATGCTTGTCCTATGTTAAAAAACAGGCAAATGCATAATGTCATAAAAGGGATTACATGCTACAATTAAGAATACTATACACTGTTTTCCAAGACAGGGCAGTTACCCCTCAACTTACTCCTTGTTAAAAATAAGATTGCTGATACAGCCATGGAAGGATCCAGCCATTTTTAGCCCTAAAATGCCCTCTCCTGCTGGAATACCACCAGCATAGAAGTTGGAAATATTCATGGGGCTCATTTCTGCTGATGATCCAAGCCTCAGTTCTACAGGGTTACTTTCATCCACCTGTACAGTTATGATCCTGAAAAAGATAAGGTAGGGAAAACATTCAACAAGAACCTTAGACATTCATTTTCAAATGAAAAGCATTCCATTCAGGCTCAAAAATGTCCTGTTCTAAGAAACAAAGATTCCATCACTTTGATAATCCTTTCAAAGTCTTAAAACTAGAAGACTTCCTTCTTTAAATATTTTTTAACATGCAGAGTTTTGTCAAATATCTTTCTTAATTATTTTGACGGGTATCTTTCCAAATTATTTTGATAGCTGTATTTTTTTCTAATACTATTTAGTATACTTTACTGAAACAGTCCAAGCTGTCTATAGATTTAGAGAGCTTTTAACTGCAATTTCATCAGTGGCTATATGCTGTGTACAAATACCATGTAAATCAGAACACTTCCAGTAATAGCAAAAAAACAGATCCCTGATTGTTCCACCTAATGAGCTAGCAAAGGCAGACCCTCGGAGAGCGCAGTGAACTGACAACAGTGTACAATAACTAAACAGGTAGTACTGTTCACAGTTGCATGCACCTCTTGTTCCGGATTAGGATGACTGAGTGTTCTTGTCCATCACTGTATGTTCCATTAGCAGCCTGAAGAATTACTTTTCTAGTACTTGCTCTATCTCCAGTGTTAACGTGCACAACAAGATGACCATCAACCAGCATGATGGAAAAGAAGGGCTGTGGATTTAATCAGAAGATAGATTTTTAACTATAACTCAATTTCCTGGCACCCATTCAGTGTTTAAACAGAACATACTTTGGAAAAAATTTACTTCCAGCTTAGTTGTAAACAAACTTTTAAATGAAACTCAAAGACTAGTAGGCATGGATTGGTACCTCTCTGAGTGTAAAGCCTTCTAATAGAAAACATGAAAGCTGGCAATTTCTCTGGTCATGATAAAAATTCAGGTTAAAATGTGGGAGGTTTTTTATATGACCCTCCTACCTCCCACCCCCTCCCCTTATAAGAAGGAGCTAAGAAGGGGCAGGCATTCCTACTAGGACTTTGTCCTTGGACTCCAGGAGCTCCAAAACAGTCCACCGAATAGGAGATAGCTGCTCATCTCGAATCCTTCAATAACTACTGTTGACTAACAGGTTGGAAAGTGATAATCTGTGCATTTCATGTGCAGTTTACCTCCTTGTTGCAAAAGCATTCTGGGTCCTGGTAACCACAACAGGTCTCTGCTGAGTGATCCTTCACCTCTTCTCTGTTACAATGAATATCCTCTGTCCTGTTCCCCACCTAGCCTCTGTATTTGGGCCTTCCTAAGCTGAATACATTTTTCTTTCTCACTCCTTGCAAGTTACAGTCATAAAAACCTAACTTGATATTACAGAATAAAAATGGCAAAACCAAACCAAAACAAAAATCTTTGTTTTCAGTACTTGCCAAATGTGCTTGTCTACGTCGTCGCTTTTTCAGTCCCCTGCTGAGTCCAGCAAGGATGATGCCACTGCTGTTCTTCGTAGCAAAAGTTGCCATCAGTTCTGACTCTGGACTTAAGGACTTAGGTACCAACTCAATATATCCGTTGTTCAAGATGTTCACAGTACGAATAGGCTATTTTATGAGGAAGAGAAATAATTACTGACTTTGTCCTACATAGTGCCCAGTAAGGTTAAAAAAATGAATTCAAGTATAAATTATATTATTTTAGATTTTTTTTTAAGATAAACCCTTTTATATTTGTTCACAAACATTGCTATTCATTGTTCAATAACAATAAAGATGAGGTCACAAAACATAAAAGTCTCCTACCTCCAATACACAGCCTTTTCTTACTCCATACGAATTTCTAAGCAAGTCGAAGGTTGAACGGGATATTTCCAGATTCTTGATGCACCCCACATACATCCTACTATTAAGACCTTTCCTGAAACACAAAACAAGGCTTTTTTTCCAAGGAGTAGTATTTGGAATCTCCTGAGAGAAAAGATTAAGTTCTGTCCAGTAAGAAAAAAGAAAGATCTGTTTTAATGAATGCAGTCAGCCCAGTGTAAGTAAAAATAGGGGTAATTTAGGTTTTACTCTTAGATATTAAATTAGATACTAAATTCTTATCTTAAAAAGAGTCAGACAACATTGTACCTAAATGGAAACATAGGTGTGTAATAGTGTGTTGCCACAGGCTGGGTCATTTTCCAATACTTTAAGGTGAATCTTCAGCTGAAATGTAATGGCTTTTGTGTGAGAGGGTAGCTGTAGCTCTCTACTACCTAGCAATTCTTTTTCATTTCTTAAGCCTGGAGGATGCCTAATTTGGTTCCAGGCTTCAGTCAGAGAAATCTAAGGCTGTCCTGTCATAATCCCTTACAGGCTGCTATGTCAGCTAAGATTAAGAAGTCTGCACCTTTGCAAGAACTGCACAGAGACAAATACTGTCCTAAAATTTACCTTATTGTCAAGAGCATGCAATTGAATTAGATTTTCTTTTGCCATGTTCATCCTTTCAAACTGAAGCCACTGGACGAAATGTGACTTTACAAGTCCAGCAGGGATGTGCAATACAAAAAGTACAAACTAGAGACATGCTTTAAAATACATATTTGTGATGTTTTTTGTTGATCTCCTCTCAAAATTTTTTGTCCTCTGTTCCACGTTTCAAAATTGAATTACAAGAATTCCTTCTGAAGTAGAACTCCTGTCCTGCAGCGCAGTTTCGCCTATAAATGCCAGCTGGAAAACACAAGGCTCGCACAGGTAGAGATCAAAGGAGCATCGTTCTGGGCGGCAGTGCTGAATGCTTCCCGCAGTCTGACACAAAGAGCAGGCAGCTGTTGTGGCAGCTGCAGTCATGGAAATCATCCACGGAGGGGAAAAACAGCAGCTTGCCTCTGATCTGAACTGCAGCATCAGACCTACCACTGAAAAGCACCATACTAGGGTTTGAAGACAGAGGACAGACAATTCTCTGGTTTTCATGGCCCTAAACAAGACTTCAGACTTCACCAATTTTCACTGATTTCAGTGGAGACAGCTGAGTTTGTTAAAGTCTTTCCCTCTAAAGAGTCTTAGCAAAGGGGGAAAAGCAGCAGGACACTTTACCTCACAGTCCTCGATCTTGGCAGCCCACCAATGAAGATTGGGTCCTTATCAGAGCGGTTCAGGTCTGAGGCAACCCCAGGAGATTCTCCTTGCTTGGTTTCTTTATAATTAAGGTTATATGCATCCATGACTGCCAAAATTCCTGCAAAGAAAAGAGAGTAAAGATCTGGAGAAGGACACAAATACACATTCTTTCATTTTGGCAGTCTTGTCTCCAATTAAGGAAAATGTATTAATTGACTCAAACATATATGTACAATCTTCTTATTTTTAGAATGAGTAATTTATTTTACTTCCAGCTATTCTGTTAATCTCATTCATTCTTCTCTGCCAATACCAAATCTGGGGAAGTCTACAGAAATATATATATATATATATATATATATATAAAAGAGAATATGTTATAGCTATTAACATGCATTATCTGTAATGCATTACTTCCAAAACATAGGCTCCAAATACAGTTGTACTGGGTACTGATAAAACACAGAACAGAAAACATCATCCCTCATATACAGATTGGACAGAGATCTTTTACCCTTTAAAGACTACTGATCTGCTTTTGTCTGTCAGCTTCTGCACTACCTGCTCTTCATAAGATGTGTCAAACTAAGCACAAGATCTTACACTGCTGTCCTTCTAAAAGTAAAGTAACAAAGGTGTGGCTGCTAACGAAACTGCAACAAAAGTGACCAGATCTGGTTGCAGTGATGTTTCCTGTGGCTGTCTTAGATATTTGTGCAGACACCTGTTTTTTTTCAGTCTGTAGCCTACCTTGTTTCTTGTTCCGACTGAATGAAATTTTATACCACGTTCCATTGTTGTAACGATTTTCTGTTGTAAGAGCAAGAGGTCCTGAACCTAGATCAACAGTCAGTCTCACTTTGCCATCAACAAGCTCAAGGGACAAGAAATCTCTCTGGGAAAACAAAACAACAGATTAAATTCCTGGAAATAAAATCTTGCAAAAGGATGCATCCCTGGCAGGTTTAGTCTACTGTGTGAAACAGCTTTGGTAACTCTTGTATCCAGACCATTTGGTAGGTCCAAGACATTTATCCTTACTGTGTTTAGGAAACTTAAGTTAAATGTATCTCACAAGCATGTCTTTTGGTTTTGTTTTGTTGTTATCCTTACTTAAATGCGTTGTCAGGTTTGATTACTCAGCAGAGGAAGGTCTAAATAACAGATGTCACGTTTGCTTTCTTGTTTGGATGAAGCTGGGAGTAATTTGATTTGATTGTTAGCATAACGATCAAAAACTACAATGTTCTTCCACAAGAAGCAAAGAGCTTCTTCACACAGTAAAAAAGACTTTCTGAATCGTATTAAAAGTGCCCCCTCTGCACTGTAAAGCTTAAGTCAGCTATCATTGTACAATGTATTCAGGCAGTGAGTACGTAAAAAAGCAAATGAATAACAGTGACTCTGAAACAATCTGTACCTAAACACAGCTTTGTCATCCTTCAGGAAAAGAAAACCACAAGCTAAGTATATGGTAAACTGCATGACAATGAAGGTCCAGAGATAGTTCTAGGCTATATGGCTGTTGCAGGGAGTTTTATTGAATTTATTTCAGTTTACTGAATTCCCACCTTACATATTTAATTCAATGTCTATTCAATCTTATGTTGTCCTTCTGCAAACTCAGTTCCAAAAGAGTTTATATTCTGCAAAGGTTCCTCCAATTGAACAAAACTTTTTTTGTCTCTACTGTTTCTTTTTCTTGCCGTTAGTTAAATGACCATTAATTTTAGTCTAGAATTAAAATAAATTATGAACAACTTTTTTCATTGCTTAATTTTGACCTTAGTGTATGTGAATATTTGCTGTAAAAAGTTCTCTAGGGTTCCTGTCTTTACTCCTTTGGCTTATGATGTCAACCATAGCTGACAATATATACAAAGATAATAACTTCTTTTAATATATGTAAGCTGAAAAATAGTGAAGAAGAAAGCAAGAAACCATCAAGTGACCTATATATATTTTTTGAAAGCTTAAGTATCTTATCAATTTTCTTACAGTGCCATTTGAAGCAAAATACAGAAGAAGTCCATTACGTGAAAAGGTACTGAAGAATATTATTATCTGAGTCACTGTCGAGCGCATTGCCTTTTCCACAATCGAGTATCCACTGCCATCAAAATGGAAAGAAGTGTCCTCATCCTGTGGGCTATGGAAGTAGAAAACAGTTAAAAATGTTAACTGAAGAAATCGTGGTTTTCCAGTCATTTTTATATAAAACATAAGAAAAGTTACATCGGCTGGTGCAGCCCCCAGGCAGTATGATTAGAAAGTGTGGCAAGACACTTCAATCTTGATGTTACAAATAACTGAAGGATTCCAGCCAAAGGCCACTTTCGTTATAGAATCTCACAATACATGAATTAGCCATGGGGAAGGATGTGTACAAGATAAAAAATGTTCTTGTCTGACGTATGAGAAAAACCCAATGATTTCTTAAGGGAAAAAATAATTGTTACAACGTACACCCTCTTCTTAAACCGTGTCATCCATTTATCAAAATGCTTTGCGTAACTGCACGTACATTAAATGTTCTGTTAGCCTCATTCCCTGCAATATACTATTTATAAAAAATCTCATACGATCAAGCAGCACCCTCTGCTGTTTCTACACGAAACATTCTGCAAATGGGAATACAGACAAGTCTATTTCTTTTCAATTCCTTAAGCATAAAAATAGTATAGTCTGCAATCCCCTTTCACAAGAAGAGTAGCAAGCTCATGTGGCTACAGTTTTGCTAGGGTGTTGGTTTTTTTTTCATAAGAGTGCTTTACACTGTTTCTTATCCTAGGAAAGAATAAATTTGTCTTGCTGGAAATTACTGCAAAGCAAAGATTCTAAAAGAGTTTGGTTCACTGGCAGTTGCTGCTTTCAATGCACAAAACATATGACAGCAATAAAACTCCTCTGAGAAAGTGATTAATAAGTGAGAAAATTCCATACAATTAAATTATTTGACACCACTGGCAAATTCAGATTAGCGTGTTCAGAACTGTAAGTCAATCAGTGAAACTGCAGTTTGTCTGAGTTCACTACACTGGAATGATGTCCCCAGGGAAGTGGTGGATTCCCCAACAGTGGACAATGTAAAGATTCAGCTGGACAGGGTGCTGTACCATCTTGTCTAGACCGTGCTTTTGCCAATAAAGGTTGGACCAGATGATCCTTCTGGTCCTTTCCAACCTGGTATCCTATGATTCTATGATTGTTTTTAGCTAACATAGAAATACATATTACAGATGTAAATTACTCAAAATCTGTTCACACAAAAAGAGAGTGAGACAAAATACCTTCCAAAACAACCATTGCACTTGCCCTCTCTTTCCAAGTAGTTCCAAAGACCGATAGATTTGCCATTCAGGGATGCCTCTCCCATGCACCCTTTAAAATGAGTCACCTTTACAGCAGGCGATTTCTGTAAGACACAAATACTTCATGACACTTCATGTACTCTGAAAACTATGCAGCCAAATTTTTGCCTGGTTATTTTCCTTGAACACTAACTTCGTTAGATATAAATCATAATAAAAGAACAACACATTTTATCATCAACAATTATCATTTAAATGATAATAGATTAGTTTTGCAGCAAGTAAAAAAGTAAAATTACTATATCCTTGACATACTTAAATGCTTCATGGCATGAATAACAATGGCAAACTAAAAGAAGCCATGGAAGAAAGAAACTAAAACCAAATTCATTGTGTAATGACTATGTATCATGTATGCACACAGAGCCTGCCCTGGTTAACACTTTATGCAAAAACATCCAGGGAAAATTAACTTCAGGATACCAGAACATCCTCATAGCACCTTTGCTTTAGTCAGAGTACCTGGCATTTCTTGATGAAGTAACCAATTCATGCAATTATTTCTAAGTCAAAAAGTATATCTTGAACATAATAAAAACATTTTACAGAATGCTGATCTCAGAATTTAACCTTGATTTGCCCTCCAAGTCCTCCAATAAACATCAGGGTTGATTTGTTAACATCCAGTATGCTGGCTGTCCCTGGAGAGGTTGCAGATTTGAATGAAGGCTTGTGATTGGAGTTCATTTCCTCTATGCTGAGTGTACCTGTTTTTCCAAACCTGCCAAGTAGAAATACTAATAAATAGTTTTAGAAATCGCTAGGCTTAATCAACATATGTTATTGGCTTCTCTTTTTAATGCCAAGAAAAATCTTATTACTGGAAAACTCAGAAGATAGTTTGTGGTGTTTATGCCAAATTCATTCACTAAGAAGCTGGCAATTTCTACAACACAGCCATCTCATTAAAAAAAAAAATAAATCAAATTTCCTATCTGACATCTGTGCCATTCTCATTTTAATTACCTGGTTGCATGTATTCTGTGCCATTTGTTGTTGTCAATTTGGAAATCAGGGTACTCCACTCTTGTTGATCCAGAGCCCAGATCCCAAAGAAGAGCTACCTTACCACGTCGCATCTCCACCGCAAGGAAGTCTGTCTGAAAAACAGCAGGGCTTATTCTAATACATGGCATTGAACGTGGAGCTTCTGTTTTCTGTATTTTAAGATGGTAACATCGAGAAAGTATTTCCAGATTCATGTCCCTACATCCCATATTACAGGAGTTGACGTTTAGCAAAATCAGGCCTTGGTAAGTTTTCAGTGATTTTTACTTTCAATGAAAGCAAAAACCTCAGCTTTTATACAAGTAGGTGAATGTCTTCTTTATAGATTTATAAAAACATGTGATGTACACACACACATAGACATATAGAAATGCACACTTTCGAGTGCGTGTGAAGTGACCTACCACTGTGTGAAAAAGTACTACCATGTGATAGCGTGGCACGAGGAGCTAATGTCTGTGCATTTTTGGGGATTACAGAGACGGGAAAGAGGAGGGCAACGTGACAGTGACATATCACGCTCCTTTTCAGGTGGGTGGATGCACCATGCTCACAAGGGCCAAACTCAAGTACTTTCTCTGTGATGCCAGGCAAACGGCTTGATATATTCCAGCATGCTATACGAAAGCACAGCACGGGAAGGAAGGGAGAGTATCATGACATGGCCAAGAAGCAATGCTAAGGAATCAGGTGCTTCTATTCTCTTCCTTCAAGGATCTCTGGAATCACCTAAGGCACAAAAATATTTCCACCCCTAGTGAACACACTTGTCTGCAAGAGGCCTTACTTGGATACTTAGTTTGAAGTCAAGTAGGAAAAAACATCTATGTGGTCACTTAAAACACCTGACTACCATTACCTGCAGTAAATACATGCCAGAAACTTACCTTTCCATTGCTGCCCAGGTAGAAAAGGAGGTTATCTGGTTCAGCAGTTTTCACATTGAGTGTTAAGGTGTTGTAATTTGTAGATGAAATTTGGGGTTGGTAGGCACGAATGCAGTCTCTGTCTGCTGATACTGCAACTTTGATCTGGAGGGGGAAGGAGGAAACTGAATTTAACCAAGTCTTAGTGTATACAGCACATATTTCTGGAATATGTACTTAGCTTCTGACTAACAAATGAAATCCATTTGCTGAGATACTTTCATACAATGTAAGCATTGCTGCCTGGGTTAGATCTTGGCAATCTTCTAGGTATCACTTCACAAAGAGATTCACAAATAGAAAGGGATAAAATCTGTCATAATTCACTCATTCAGTTAGGAGATCTGAAGCAGGTAAATTAAACTATTCAAATACCTCAGAAAATAATATATCTTGGGTCAGAAGCCCATGTATCAGTAAAAGCCATAGTAGTAATACCAGAAAATAAAGATACAGAAATTCAAAATATTTTTTAAAAAATATCAAAGTTTTAGAACACAGTTTACATGATTATTCAAAAAATACATTTGTGAATATATTATAAGTTAAACTTTTTTAAGATTAAGTAGAGAAATTCATATTCCTGTTGTCATACCACTAACTCTTTTGAACATTGTCCAGTGTACTGATGGGACACAGATTCATGCTAAATGCAGCCAAACTCTAAGGAGGTTGGTAGTGTAATATTTTAATGACAGAGAAGCCTTAACTTCACCAACTTCATTGAATATGCCTGTAACAAACTGAATACATACAGCACATGTGTGTATATGCATATGGACACATATGGATAAAGTTTCTGTCCTCTAGTAGAAGTTTAGGAAACAACAGAATAAACTCTCGAAATTGGAAAAGGGGATTTTGCTAATACTTCTTTTTACCCTATCAGGAACCTCTGTGGCTTAGGACACTTAAGAAAATACTACTCCCTCTTTTCAGCAGTGGATTCATTAAGCTTCAGTAGACTGTGACAGAGAAGCAATAACCATATAATTAAGGAGATTTGCAGAAAGAACTGAAAGCCTTTTATTTTTTAAAACAAAACCTCCCTAAACCTTACAATAAGACACCCATACTAAAGCCAAAGGCATACCAAAAATCACCGAGTGCAAAGTCATTTCCATATTCCCCTCACAGTTTAATGAGGCCCATACTACAGCTGATTCACTTTTGTTGTCTTTAAGCAGGGAGCGGAGATTTAAAAACAAGTATATTATTTGTATTAAAAAGTATTCTGGATGCACAGCAGCTTCTTGCAAAGAACATTCAGACATGGCAGGGCATAGATGGTAAATTTGTTGATACAATCTACACTCGTTAAAAAAATTTGTAATGATACTTGATGCTATAAGGAGTCACTCCACATCAATCTCTAAAATAAGCTTAGAAATGAACATCTTGTCCTAAAAAGAATGGTAGCACCATCCCCTCACTTGCCTCTTTCTCAGCAGACTGTGATTGCTTTCTGGCATATTTTATGTTCTGGCAAGGTCACAAATGCAATAAGAAGCTTGAAGCTAAAACTGCAAAACATACCAACAGCCCTGCCAGTATGCTTTGAGAATCAGTCAGTGCTCTTGGACTTTAGTGAGACCTTGGAACAACCAGGTACTTTGACAGCAAATTTTAGGCTCTTTATCTCAAAGAACTTCCCTGCTAGAAGTGAAAGTGAAACCAGTTAAGTTCGGGGCAAGGGAACTTACAGATGCTGCCTGCTTGCGGGCCTGGCTGATGAGCTCTTTAATTTCAGAGAGGTTTCTGTTCAGGTTCTCCTCCAGCATTTTCAAAGGTTTCAGCCTATCGAATAAAAGACTTGCTTGTGCTTCTACTTCTTTAACTTGTTTTTCAGCTGTGATTGCTGCCAACACATTAATGAAATGTTGTTGCAGGTTGAAAGTGAAATGTACTGTTCATTGCTAAAATACTTAGTTTCTGATCATTTTGTTTTCAGGAATTTTAAACATCAGTAAGGAACATGCAAACTTAAGAACATCCCATGTGACTCCTCTAGAGGTCCTTTAAAAGTTAGCACATTTTTATTGAATTAGGAAGAAATTTTCAGTCCATCTGACTCATATTTAATGCCTATTAAAATTTAGTATTAGAACTGCTTCTGCAAGCAGTGACATTTCTAAAGAGCAATGAAGCAGCAAACGTACCAGCTTTTGATGTATGAGTTATGAGTTCACTAGTTTTCCTCAATGTATCATTAACTCGGGACAATGTAGAAGAAGTATTCAGCAGCTTTTGACTGAAATCCCCGAAGTGACTTAAACCCATCACAGCACTGGTGTTTGCAGACACAGCCATCTCTTTCACCTCAAGCATGTATTTCCTTGTATCTGAAACACAGTTCCCAGGTTNAAACAAAAAAAAAAAAAAAAAAAAAAAAAAAAAAAAAAAAAAAAAAAAAAAAAAAAAAAAAAAAAAAAAAAAATCACAGCTTTCATCATATTGGAAATAATAAATGCCTGGCTTCATAACAACACAGTTACAAACGGACATAACACTAGAAATGCTGTCAGCTATGTTCCTTTCATAGCTGAGAGTTCTGTTTTCATATTTTTTTGTATTCTTCAGTCTGTGAGGGGAGCTGCAAACCAAGATCTACTGTGATCTAACTTTCCTTAATTGTTGAATGCGTCATGGGTGACAGAGTGGGACGTTTACCTTCTGTGAAACTGGAGGGCCAGGAGGCTGGTGCAACTCCTCTTGCCCAGCTTTTAAGTTGGAAAATGGCCACAGACATGGCCCCAAACAAAAAACATGGTCAATGCTCTCCAGCTGGTGATACAGATATGGTTATAGCTATAGCTGTAGTTCTGTTTGTTCGTACACACACACACACACAGGGTGTATAATAATTAAATATATGACGCACACATATACATAATAGGATTTGCAGCAATTTTAATTAAGGTTCCTCAGTTTAGATGTTCATGTCTTTTGATCAAGAAACTTGATTAATCCACATTTTGAATTCTAGAAAAAACATTTCACTTTTCATGACCAGCTCTGAATACAATATGGACACAGAACGCAGTGATAGGGAACTTGATTCTGCCTGTCACAACAGAAAGATGATACGAATACATCAGGCTCATAGTGTTTAATTTCCAAATGAGTGTTGGCACTTGGAGTCACCAGCCTGAGACTTATGTTTCTAATCCTACAGAAAGCTGCTCAGGCAGAAGGTTTATCACACCCTTTGCTTTGGGCTACGATCACTTATATAGCGAGTGTGCCAATCTCAGCCTTCTCCTTACAGCCTCTGTGCCCAAAATCGTGGGAAGATGCTACAGCTGGCACAAAAGACCTGATTTAGGTCTGCAGGGATCCTTCTTCCAACCAGTACCCTATACAGAGAACAACACCACCATGAATCTGTCTGCAGATTTAAAAAAAAAAAAAAAGAAAGAGGAAAATTCAAGAAATGTAACGAAACTGAAAATTAAGGCATTAATAAAATCATAGGACAGTCCTGCTTAACTCACAGCTTAATATTGTTTGATTTCTAAGTTTAGCTTTATGTAAGATAGCATCCTGCAATTAATACCCATCACTAATATCACAATTTAGTGTGAGTTGAGAGCCTCAGTTGTAAAATGAATATTTTAAAGCTGTGAACTTAGAATTCTAATCTAGACATGATATGTTTCATAGATTTACTTAAAAAAAAAAAAAAAAAAGGAAAATAAAAAGGAAAATACTCCTTGTAAGGCAGAAGAGGCAGAAGACTAAATGAGTCTCCAGTGTAGTTTATTGTTAGGCCTCTGCAATCAGACAATCAACAGGATTTTATTACGATTGTACTAGATGGTTCTTTCATAAGGAACATGTCAATAGAAATTTCACTTACCATTAGGCAATGTTCTTAGTGTCAACAGGGAATCATTAAGCTGGTTGACAATTTTGTTAGTACTTTCCTGAATAATTTCTACCTTTTTATTCAGCCCATTCAATCCAAATAAAAGGCCTGTTGGAAGAAATAGCTGTGATTTTTCTGTCCGTAAACAAATACCGTACAACCCACAGGAACACTATGCATAGGGATAACAAGCATTCACTCATTTAACCAATGCAACTGTGTTGTTGTTTGGTTGGTTGGTTGTTTTTGTTTTGTTTTTTTCAACAGAAAGAGCATTTTACAAACAGGAATGCAAAATGAATGCCATATGGACAGATAACATCCTGTGGGCACTGTTCCATTCAAAGTTATCCTTTTTAGCCAATTCCATCAGACTCAATTGGTAGAAACAGAAGATACTATAAATTGACTCATGATTATGAACCCTTATAATTTTTATGCTGTTCTTCACTTTTTGTGATATCTGACACTAGCCATTCAAAGAAGTGTCTTACTTTCATTTGTGACCTGTTTGCAGAATCCTCTCAAAAGAAAAAAAAAAATATACATAGAAAGAGCAAAACCGGTATGTATTCTGTCCATCTAAATTACATAAAATATACATATATTTGTAAAGCCATTGATTTTAAAAGCAAAGACCATTTTACAGTTACAATTTATCTCTGTGAAACATTCACTTTCTGTTCAGTTTCATCAAAAATTTCCCTTAGGGCCAAGCCTCTGGTCCTATACAAAGTCTGTGTTCAAAATGCTTTTTTGATCTTCCATGGTGCAGACTCCAATGCCTTGCTCATATCTTTGGAGTACAAAAAAAAGGGGGGGCAGGGGGAGGGGAGGGGGAACTTTGGAATTTATAGATGGACCTTGAGCCAAAAGGCACTTTCTACAGACAAGTTCAGCTTGTTTCTATATTTCAGCTGTGTACATGGAACAGGTACAAATGATAACGATTTAAATATATCATCCTACATACTTGTGTAATCTGTGATATATTATATAAAATTGGATTAATGTATTTCTTCAGTAATTATTTTTGCCAAGAAAGGTTGAACCAGATGATTCCTGAGGTCTCTTCCAACCTGGTATTCTATGACTCTGTATGTGTTCTACGTCTACTGCACAATCCCTAATGATTTAATTAATAATGTTTGGAAAAACAGCCATTTAAAGCAAGCATTACTTGGAGGTAAATGAGGTATAGTGAAGGCCAATTTTTTTACCTGTTTACAGAGAAAAATTATATTCTTACCTAAAAAAGCAAAATAATACATGACTCCATAATACATTAATCTTAATTGTATAAAAATATGTATATAGTCATATGCAGTATTTTACCTTCGTTTATGCTAATTTTAAAAAAGGCACAAAAAAGCCACATAAAAAAAAACAGCAAACATAAAACAAACAAAAAAACCCACACAAAACAGGAGATAGGAAAAGAAATAGAGGCAGAAATGTGAACTCTAAAAAACTGACCATCACTTTTTTTCTTCAGAGTTTTAGCTTCATTCTGAAATTTGGAGCTACGCAGTAGAGCTTCTTTTCCAAGAAGACTGAGAGAATCCCCTGGCTGAAAAACACAGACATAAGTTGTCACATACAAAAAACAGAAATGCAACTCAAAACACGTAAGCATCTGCAGATGTCCACTTCAAGTTACTGAATATTTTTGTTATTTATGAGATTTCTATTTGTTACCTTATTAAGGATCAATTGAAAAAAACACAAGTTGTAACCATTTTTCCAAGAATGTGACATTGAATCTTTTTGCAAAATAACAAAAAGAGAAGACTGTGAAACAAAACCTACCAGGTTCTAGTCTGAACACCGCTACTGAGACAGTGTTGCCTTTTGGAACACACCTAATTTTAGTTCCAGGCCTAAATCAAAATTCCCAGCACTTTGCACTTTGAAGTGAGACATCTCAAAATCTCAGGCTTTAAAGTGCTCTTTTAATCCATTTATCCAACTGGAAAAGTTTGAAAGAGCACCTTGAAGAATTCATGCTATGCAAAGTTTTAATAAGACAGCTATAAAATCACATAAAAGCTTACAAAACAATGCCAACTATTTTGATCACTATCACCTAAATGTCGGATTTTGTTTCTTCAGGCATACTGTGCATGGCACTTGTAAAACACAGCCCATTCCTTACTTAGTTTTACAGTCATGAAAAGCAGAAAGAGATAAAAGGAGAGGGAAACAGAATAATACGAAAGTAATGAGGTCAGACTGACAACTGGTCAGGTCTTTTTAATCTACTGTTTCAGTAACAGTAACAACCTGACAATCTTGTAAGGCAGAGGGGTGGCAGATAAGACACACACATCCATTTGTTTATGAAATGTCCTCAACTAAGCAAAATATTTCTGATTGGGAATCTCTAGATAGAAATAGAAGAGGGACAGGTCAAATGATGAGATGGTTGAATAATTCCAGAGGTCGAAGCGAGCACCAGAGGTTTGGGAACTTATGTTCTAAAGGAATGCACGCCAGATGAATGAAGTCCAGTCCAGCTAACCATGCATTAGACACTCAAAAAAACCCAGAAATGGTAAACGGTACTATGGCAGAGAGAAGAGCAAAGTAAACAGAACACAGAATCGTAGAGTAGTTTGGGTTGGAAGGGACCCTCAAAGGTCATGAGTCCAGCCCCCCTGCAATAAGCACAGACATCAACTAGATCGATTCTAGAGCAGACTTTAAAAACTTTTTTCTGCTTTGCCTGAAAGTGCCCCATTAGTGTTTTGGAGTACAGATTTTAGGATATAGGATATACTAGTTGGTAGGACAGGCTCCATCAAGGAGACTCAGATTTCAGCAAGTGAAAAACAAACATTCCAAAATGAGAAAGGGAAAGATGTTAAATAAAATACTAATATTGATACTTACTAAATCCAAGGGGCCATTCACAACTCTAGATGCATCATCTGCCAAACCCTCTGTTCTTTCAATCACACTTTTAACACTGGAGTGGGTGTAGACAGCAGCAGTTGTGTTCAGAGACACATTTCTTACTTTAGAGAGGCCACTAAATACAGAATTAACAAGTAATTATTTTTGCAACAGAATAGCTTAATCAAGCACTAAATTCCATGTCTTCAGTTACAACACGCACATCTTTCTAGGATACATGATGCACTCTGAAAAAATGAGCACACCTTGCCCTATGTTGCATAAGAGGTTTTAAGTTCATTCTTCTGAACTGAAGAAATCAGTTCAAAAAAAGTTTTCATCTATTTTCTACCCATTTAATTCCTTTTTGCTTGTGGTCAGTTTTTCAATTTATAAAGCCACTTAAGTCACATTTCGCATGAAGAGCAAATCACATCACCTAAACAGAACAGAAACAGGTTCCTAGACGGAGCTCAAAAGCAAAGTAGAGAAAATTACAAGCATCTGAAAGCTATTCTGTACTAAATTTTGCTTTATTTAATTTATCTGGCTGCAGTGAAGTCAGAGTTGCTCAGTGTTACTCAAACTAAAATTTTGTCCTCTCAAACTTAAAACACATGTAAATTTTCCAATCTGATACGATTTAACTTTTAACACACATATCTGCTGACTTTAAAAGACAAAAGAGCAAGAATCCTAGAAGTATTCCTGGGATAGAAGATTAATTTCTATTGAGTTAACTGGAATGGCTTCTCAACTTTCAAGTTCTAAGAGTGCATTTGAGTGGATTTGAGATTGCAACTCGCTCATTTCTGCAAGATGGTTTAAAAGCAACAATAATGGAGGCACAACAGGAATAGCTTCTTGATGAAATTCAGGTGTATTGTCAAGAATAGTTCTTACACAGACCAGAAGCTTCCCAAGTTATACCATGATATACCGAGTATTTAATAATACACTGGTTATTGTGTAAGTCAGCCACACAAAAAGTAAGACTAATCCACCCCCTCTATGCCATTTAATAAAGGTGCAACTGCATTAAAAGAAAAAAGGACTTTAAACGGAGAATAAAAATTGATCATAGAATAATAGAATGGTTTGGGTTCGAAGGGATCTTTAAAGATCATCTAGTCCAACCGCCCTGCCGTGGGCAGGGAACCACTTTAGTGGATTAAGCTACTACCTGTTTAAATTAAATGTGACAGATACTACTGTAAATCTCTCCTGATTTCCTATTTGTCAGGTTTCGTACCTCTCTAGTGCATCTGCAAGTCTTTGGAATTGGGCAGCATGGTCCTCAGCTCTGTATACCAGGTCAAGCACTCCTCGCACAGACATCTGCATCACCAGTTCATCCACGTGGTGTCGCAGTTTGGTGCTCCACAGGACTAACTCATCCTGGTGGACCTCCAGGTTCTGCACAACAAAATGGTTTCCCCTTTTATTTTCAATAGCAAAATACACCTGATAGTTTCAAGAACCTAAGAACTTACAGACGTAGAGTTCTTTACATCTTGGGCAAAAGCAGCAGCAACGTTCACTAGGACCTTCCCTTCTTTAATGAGCACAGTTGAGACTTCTTCACCTTCCTTTATATTTAGCTTTTTGTCCTATAGCACAAATTAAATGTTTTATAGTAGTCAGTCAGCTGGTGCAGATGAGTTCATGTATTACATAATCAGTTTTTGGTTTTCAAACAGGGATCTGGTTTCCTTTGAGTTTTTAAGGTATCGCATACATTAACATGTTTAAACATGTATAAAAGCATTACAGTCTAAAAAGCAGCTTTTCAGCACAATTTCATAGTTGACATCTCTTATGCAACAACACTGTCCAGTCTTACATTTAACTCTGCCAGGTTGCTCGAGATAAGAGGAAACAAGTTGTTGGTCTCACTGATGTCAGCAAGCGCGTTATTCACCAGGTCCTGAGCATCTTGCAGTCTGCTGTTGTGCTCTGATAAGAGCTGGCTTGCATCCTTTTTCAGTTCAGCAAGCTCCTGCTGGGGTTTAAGATATTCTTTCTGAACCCAGATCAACACATTTTCTGCAGCTCTGACAAAAAGAGGAATCCGGAAAAAAAATAAATAAATGGCATAGGAGAAACTTAGGCATGATTTCACGAGGAAAAATTAAGGTCACATGAAATTAATTTAAATGCATCTTCTTACAAAAGTCTTCATTTTTTTTTCCTATAATAGTATACATACACATCAGCTTAGTTACTCGTCTTACCACACAATAAGATGACTGCCTGGGGGAGAGGGCAGGAATACATAAACTTCTTCGGTGACTAGAGAGGAAAGGGCCCAGTATAAATCACATTTGCTTAGACTTGTTTGGGACATTCTCCACATTAAAACCTCTGTGAAACACCCCTCTGGGACTACTCTGTGTCTTAACTGTAGTGATTCATATTTTGAATGTAGGATCAAAACATCAGTTATGAGGACTGACACTGGAAAGGAACAAGTAACTACAACTGAAAGACATCGAGATATATATATATACACCCAAGAGTCCTGAAAATTTACAATATCAAATAAAAATAAGTAGCCTTTTTAAAATGGACACTGAAATGAGCAATATCTGCACTTATCTTTTAAAATCAGTAGCAGAAGTTATCTGAAATACATCAAATATGTCACTTTTTAATCACTTCAGCTGTTCTTTTTGGGAATATTTTCATCTCTACTTGAACACTTTCCATTTGAACACTTTCCAGTATTGAAGGAATTGAACTAAAAATTATCTGGAACGTCTATTCCTCTGTTTCTCTTTGTTTCAGCAAATATACTGCACACTGCAACTCCTATAATGATACTTCTAATCAGATTTTACATAATATAAAAACCTAGTTTATTTCATAATTATATACAGCACATTCCATCTTGCTTATTGAACAGCAGATGTGTATTTGCATGTATTTCTTAAAACTAATAATCAAGAGTCCTTACACTCACAAGCCACAGCCTTAGAAAAGCTACGAGAAAAGAAAGTATTTTACAAACGGTAATGACTTCCACTTCAGTGTAGAGTAAAAAGGTTAAGTTTCAAATTATTTGGGAACTTTGCCTTACACGGCAAATATGTGGAGACCTCAGCTATGAGCAGTTTAAGGGTGCGTCATTACATGCTCAGTCCACTGTGAGCCATGTAGTAACGTCTGCTCCCTGAAAAATGCACGGCCAAGCTGCTTATTTAAATCAGTTCTGAATTTACAGCTGTACAGCACGATAAATTCTGCAGAGCAAGCAATCTTGTAAATCTTATTAACTCTCTTCTTCAATCTGTCAAAGGACACTTAGAACTTTCAGAAGTTTCAAAGCAGCCTATAATTGAAAAAGTTGATTTACAAATACCTCATGTAACAGCTCAAAAGTCAATGTTGAAAATCCGAACATCCTGTTACCATGCAACAGGACATTTTGAGATGTTTATGTAAGTGCAAAAACTATTTGAAGCTCCTAATAAATATAATAATAAATGGTACATTTCTAGTCCACTTTACACAATTTAATCTTCAGTACAAGGACAAGCACAGGAGCCTGTTGAACAAAATCAGATACAGTACCAGCATAAACATTCTATCCTACCTAATCCAAAGCATTTAATGAAGAAAAGTTAGATTTTCAGAAATATTCCACTCTGGTCTAAATCTTTCTCGCTTGAAGTCAATGCTAACACTCTTACCACTTTTGGTGGGCTATGGGAATATTTAGTATTTCTGAAATTAGAACAAAAATTTTTCTAACTTTTGGAACAGTCAGTGTTTTTCATTGCCAAGTCTGGCAATAAGTACTAATAAATAATGAATAGAAAAGCCATTTTAAAATAGCTTGCAACTGGGGACAAATCAAGACAACGGAATACAATCCTAAACAGTGGCTCAGAATGCTGATACAAGTGTCTTGGCTTCATATCTATATGATACATATTTCAGTGACAATAAATCGTCATGTCCTTCAGCAGCCCTGACATGTTCTGGGCTTGCAATTGACTGAGACAGTTCTACAACATCTCTAGCCAAACCAGCAGAGAGATGTGTATTACGGCCAGATCTGAATCAAACTGAAACCACTGAGTTTTTTCACTTATTGTAATGGAATTTTGTAACACATCTAAATGAACAGACTGTGGCTACATTAGTATCATGTGGGATGACCAAATATTTTCAGATAATGCTAACTTCAAATTTAGTGTTCATATAGCTCCACCTGGACTAGTTATCCAACACACTGCCTCTTCTTGTGACACGTTTCTCCAGATTTCTCTCCAAAAAGTAATATTGCGTAGTATAGACATTCACAAAATAAAGTTTTCAGGCTTACTTTAGGACACTGGTAGCATTTTGGTGCTGTTGAACAAAATCTTTCTTGCGCAATGCATCCAAAAGGGCAGAAATATCATCCTGCAGGCTCTGAGATGTAGCATTTGACAGCGGGAGATCCAGGCCCAGTGTTTCATTTAGTGACATAGCAGCTTCAGTAAGTACTAAGTGGGAGAGTAAACAATTTAGTCATACCATTAAAGAAAGAATATATGTGAACCCCCTGTGCAAACTGCAGCACTTCCCGTGTTCTTTAAGAGTTGCAAAGGAAATACCCTTCTAAATCTTAAAGAAGTGGAAATATCTTGAAAGCCAGATACCTTTGATGGTTTCATGTACTGTGTCAATAAATCCAGTCAGTTCTTGAGTTTTATTCCTGGTTTCCTGAGTCATTGTGTAGAGCCGCCAAGCTTTTTTCAAAAATCTGGACGACTAGAATAAAATCAGAGATAATCATTGGCAGTTGTCCCAAACCACTGACTAATTCATTACATCTGTCTATTGTTTTTACACCTTTTTTCCCCAATATTGAGAAAACTTTGTAACAGGAAAGAATGTTTTTTGATAAGACAGATCTAGCTGATTCATAAATCTCTGATTCTTCCATGCTTGGCAGATGCCTTAATTATATTGAAAGTTCCAACCTCTGATATCAGTGAAGAATTTTGTTATCAATTACTTTTGTAATCAGTAAGATCATAACTACCAAAGCTATTTATTTAACAAAGTAAACAATACTTTTTTTTTTTTTTTAGCTACAATTACTATATTTTAAGAAAATCACTCTTCTGGATACAACAGTTTAGCAATGGTAACACCATTAGTACAAGCACCTAGTTAGATTACGTATAAACGGTCAGAAAATTATAAGTACGCATGGTCAGCAAAATGAGATCTAATGGCTGAAGTACTATCGTCACTATTCTACCTGCAATTTTTCTTGTGTTAGAACTGAATAAAGAATACAAATGATGTCT
Source organism: Pampusana beccarii (assembly GCA_013399365.1). Taxonomy (NCBI): domain Eukaryota; kingdom Metazoa; phylum Chordata; class Aves; order Columbiformes; family Columbidae; genus Pampusana; species Pampusana beccarii. Next base: position 281,176 of record VWYH01004149.1, on the reverse strand, counting down.
ACATTTCACGTGGATTTTCAACAGATTTATTTTGTCTGAGATCATTTTAAAGATAATACTATAGGTATCAAATTTGGTTAATATTGAGCTATGACATAATTTTGAATAAACTCCACGTGTTAAAACCAGTGAGAATAAATTATCTCCCTTTCTCTAGTTTTAGAGAAAAAGCTTCATGTAAATCTAATTGACAATACAATAAAATACTGTAGTTTGCAGAAGAATTCCATAGACCAATTAACTGCCCTCCTCAGAAAGACTACAGAATGGACCAAACGATTTCCTTGAACTCTATAGATGTATTTATGTACCATGCTACGAAATCTCAAAGGATTTCTTCACAAAGGCTAAGAATAAAAAAGCCAGCACCTACCTCTTCATGCAGTTGATCAATCCCTCCTGATAAACTCAGAAGACTTTCTTTTGCTGTAGATAATGAGTAAGTTGGATCTTCTCTAGGAACTATAGATGCCTATAAGAAACAAGAATTTGTAACTGTAATTTCAGGACATTGTTGTATGTTCAGAAAAGTCCTGTGAAGAAAATAACTATGCACACTGTTTAGATTACTTATATGTTTTAAATGACCAATTTGTAAAGCACATAAGACGACATAAACTAACTACACACATACAGTTCATGTGAAGTATGTCATTTCTTTAAACAAAGAAACAAGGATCCAGCCATGTTGTACTTTCAACCAAGTAATAAGAAGAACCAAAATTTCTGCTTTTCTAATTCTCAATTTCACCACAGTCTGGGGCTGCCCAAATAAGCTACTTCGAGAAAGAAGTTCCAAGGTCCAACAAATTATGTTATTCCACCCAGTCCCACTTCTGACACCATACCAACAGGTGGTCTTGTCAAAACAGCTGCATCTGGGTGGTTATATCTGTGAGGATGACCCTGGAGAGCTTTCTGTTTCCATGGCAAAGCTCAGTGCATTGCACTCAGGAGTTCATGATGTTGGTCCTCCAGCCATGATATGTTAACTACAAGCAGCCCTGTGGATCCTCTCACCAAGAAGAGAGAATAATGGGCTGCGTTTGGCTTCAAGGTCACCTCAAAATTGCTGTATATATGCAATAAACAGGATGCTGTACACAAGTGTATCGTATTTGATACAGTCAAGGCCTGCAACAGAATATTACTTCTCTAAAGAAGCAAAGAAACTTAGGGCATCTCTTACAAAGAGAGCAAGTCTGGTAAAGGTTAAGATTTCAGATGCTTCAAAGCCAACCATTGTAAATACCATCATAAGTATAATTCTGCCCAACTTTTTAAAGAAGTAATGCATAGGGTATCCAACAGCCTTGTGTCAAATAGAAATTTCAAAGTCTTTTCCTCAGGACAAGGAAAGAACAAGTGAAAGAGAAATACAAGCTAAAGCTCTTGAGCCTCCTCGGATAAAACACAGCAAAGTTTCTTTAAAAGCCCAGTTCAAAAACCCAGAATGGGAAAGCAAGTATGTCTGGCTAGTCAGGGGAGTAAAGCAGGGGGCTGTAACTAGAAAACCAGAACTGCCCAAGTCCTCAGATGGACTGGACACACAGAAGCAAAGAGGAACAGACAATCTGATTTGCTAACTTTCTCATTATTGAAAGATCCACACCTAATGCATAGAAAAGAGGAAATACTAGAGTTGCCAAGCAACCAGCATGAGGCAAAGATGCAACACGTTGCAGGGGACAGTCCTTCAGAGAAGATTTGTAATTCACATAAATTTAACTTGAGGATTCTCTGGCTTCCAGCTACAGTTACTTTGGTACAAGGCAAAAGGGAAGGTAATCTTCGATTAGCCAGGAAGAGGGGAATACCCGCTGCCAGAGAAAAATTATAAGACTAACTTACCCTCAAGTTTAAGTTGAATACAGAACACTTATATAAACAGAGCTGACATGACAGTCACATGGTTTTATATCACTTTTGGCATCCCACTTTCAAGAGAGTGACAGCTGGCTTTGATTTGATTTCGAAATAAAGGAAGATATGTAACTAAAGGAGAAACTTAAACTGCTTTTATTTTCACATAAGATCTGACTTTGGTTTATAATTAAAGTGCTAAATAAAAGCTACATACTGAATGTTTGTAGTCCCAGAAGGTGATGCTCCTATACAAACACAAAAGCAAGTAAACTGTATTCTTTAAGTATTACAATAATTCAGTATGTTTATGCCTTATGACAGAAAGGAAGAGAAGCATAACTGAAGCTTTACAACTAAAATGTTACCAACTAGAACTAAAGGATAAGAGTATCTCTGCTGAAGCATAAACATGTAATTTAATCGGGTTTGCATTTAGATATTGAAATTAACAACATGTTGGAGTACGTTGATTGGAATTCAGTCTTCCTTACATCTTAAACAGAATAAATTTTAATTCAAACTCTTAGTTTGCCAAATCCAGCAGCACAAGAAGGCTCATATTATTTTGGTTTTATTGTGACATGGTGGAATACAAAAAAACCAGTTTTGTTTCTGTCTTAGAGCTTGTCTTACTTATTGCTGAGCAGACTGTTATCAATAAATGCACATATTTTAGTGGTTATGAACTTGGGGAGGATTCTGTTTATCTCTGGCTTTGTGCAGAGACCACATGAACTTAATCCTCATCAACACTACATTACCCCCTAGAACCACAAAATAGGGTATTTCATTCTTTGTTTAAGTGGGAGAGGAGCTGGAAGGAAAGTTTGCCACAAGCAGCCTGAAAGTGTCAAACATTGAAACATTCTACCTGGTTTTTGTGTCCTGAGATGGGAGGACAACTACACAACTAGAAGGAAAGCAAACTGGTGCATCCCAGGCATGCTGGCTAGTGGAGAAACAGCCAGCCAGACCCATTCCTACTGATGACTCCAGGGGAACAGCTTCAAGATTTATGCCTTGGCAGCTCTTAACAAATGGACCAAAAAAGGAAAAGACCTGGTCTGATGTTTATATTTCACTGCTGACAATTATTTCATTTGTTTTCAGTAGGTGTGGGCAATCACGTAATCCAGGTGAAGCACATACATACAGCACATTCAATAATGGCAGTGCTGACTGAAAAATATATTCATCCACTTATTTAAATGCTAGTTCAACAAATGAAAGCAATACAGGCAATGAAATAACTTATAAGTATATTTTTTTACCAAACTTAATGGTCTTAATCTGATATCACTTACACACACAAGTTGTGAACTGCAGGAGGGTTTCTGCTAAATTACTGGCATATGCAAGTGGCTGTAAGTTTTGCTTCAAAAGTGTGACCAAGCATTTCTGCTATTTGTGTACTTGTTTTACCTTCAGATGTTTCGTTGCATTCTCCAACTCCGACAATATCCCATAGGGCACAAGGGGAACACCAGTGAGGTTCACTGAAAGTATGGCCTTGTTGAGATCATCCAAAGTATTTAATAAAACTCCCGTGCAGTTGTCATCACAAGCTAAATAAACCAGTTTAACAGGAGAAAGCAATATTAGTATTAAGAAGACACCAAATACCAAAATTCATTTTGATTTATATGGTATTTGCCTTAACCTTTTGAGTTAAGAGCAATTAAGTAAAGTAATTTTGAGTATGCAGATTTGTAGTATTGCCCTCCTCTTCTTACCCCAAGAATAGAGCTATTCCAAACATACTCTCTCTAGGTTAGCACACATTCAGGTCTTTTCAATCCTGCTGGCTATTGAGCTGCTTGCTGTATTACAAGCTTATTGAGCCTATTTAGCTATATTGCTATAAACCCAGGGTGATACCATTAACATTCACCCAAACAGGTTAGGAAGACAGGAAATTCAAGCCTATAGTGGTATAATTCCATTTATTCTTTGGGTAAGTTTTTTGTTTGTTTGGGTTTGTTAGGTATGTCTGTTTGGTTTTGGTTGGTTGGTTGGTTGGTTTGTTGTTTGTTTAGTTTTTTTACTTCTACAAAGCAAAAGCTGAGTCCTAAATCCTAATTCATTGTAAAAGCAGATTACTGTACTTGCTGTGTCTTTCTGCTATCGACCCTCTCATAAGGAACTGCATGACTAATTAGGTGGTGGAATATGACTAATTACTGGTGGAGAATGCCTACATACCTGAGATAACTCCAAAAGTATTATTACAGCAACCTCGCATCCAAAGGGTCAATGTCATGGGAATTCAACATTTTCTAGTAAATAAAGGTATGCTATGGACATTAAAAAAGTATTTCAATTATCTTTCCTTAAACTTGTCTCTAACACTAAACAAGCCATTTTAAGGATCAACTGGTTATTTCATGTTATGATCTCTACTTTAGTTTCCTCTGTGTTCACAGAACGGTTCAGGTTGAAAGGGACCTCTGGAGATTATCCAGTCCAACCCCTGTTTTACAGAGATATTAAGATTTTTTTTCTTTTCCTAGAAAGAATAGGGCCTGACATCATTCAAGGAATAATCATGTGCACATAAATATCACTGGAATAGACCAAAGCCCACTGGGAAAGTAAATAATTTTAAAACCACCTACAAACACACTCGTCTTCCACAAGAAGATGTCTCGGTTCACACTCGTCACACAGTTGTCCCGTCACACCTTGCTTACAGAGACACTGGCCAGTTGCTCGGTCACAATTAACATGGACAGAGCCACTTGGATTGCACCGACATGGATGGCAGCTGCCACCGGGAAGCTGAGGGTCACCATAATAACCAAGGGAGCACCTAGACAGGGAGGAATGGGACACTGAACATCAGGGGATATTCATGATGAAATTGGACGTTACATTTATCTTTGAGGATCACTGATAGGTTTTTAATTAACGGCTTCTTAACGGTAACTAATAAATCACTGTAAGTCCTTGAGCACTCATTCATCTATTTATGAACACTGAATAATCTATTCCAAATACAAACACGGCTCGCATTAAACAAACTGTCCTTGGGAGCTGGGGATAAACGGGGACATCATGTGCAACTCACCTTTCACAGTACTGTCCTTCATATCCTGGGAGACAAGCATCACAGTAGTAATCCTGAACATTTTTCAGGACACAGGTAGGACTAAAACTGGAGGAAGGATAAACAAATACCTGCTAGCACATAAATGGAAGACCATACAAAGACAGAGAACACCTTCAGCCACAGGTTAAATATTGTAAGCAACAGCATCCTCTGCTCAATCTGATGCAGTGCTCTAGAATTTGAACTTTAAATTATGTGTTTCTTAAAAAGTTTTCTTTTCCAATGTAACTCCATTACTGTATAACACGCCAAAGCACCTTATGGCCTTTTTTAAAAAATGAGACAAGGAAAAATGGATGCTGCATGACATGACTATAGTGCATATCTAACTGAGACTTGCATGAGAACAGAGTTGCTAGACTCTTATTCTGACTCACTTATCCAAAAGCAAACAATAAATATGCTTTTCAGACTTCCGGAGAAAAAACAGCCTGCATAGCATTTTGATTTTCAAAATATGAAGTGGACTGTTCCTCTACCAAACAAACATATGTATGAATTTCAAATAAAAGAATACTTGTTCTTCGCCTAGGATTGATCTCATGAAAAGTTCCTGCATTGACTGGAGATGGCCTGAATCTTTCTAAATACAAAAGCATTGTTAGAAGAAAGACACCCACATTTGAAACTAAATCATGTCAGCGCAACTTACTCCACTACCTATTCTATCAGTTGATATTTTTATTTTAAAACCTCACAGAATTACTGGTAGCAGTGAACAACTCAGAATGTAAGCTCAATTTACTAAAAAGGGGAGCTTTCAAATGTCTAAAAATTAAGGACATGGTAACTATTGTCATAGCACGGAGTGATGAGGAGGTGGGAAATACAGCACAAAAAATCCAGACTGCTAAAACATACACTGGATTTAATAAATTCTGGTTACCTAACAGGGTTGGCTCTGGGACAGGCACAAAGAGAGCAGTCGTTGACAGATCCGATTACTTTTCCATAGTAGCCTGGGGCACAAGCACTGCAGTAGTCACCAACTGTGTTATCTCTGCAGTTCTGATACACAAAAAGGAATTCAGACAGCTTAAAACAACAAACAAACAACAAGAAGAACTCTATCTTGGCCCCAATCAATAAATGTATACAATTTCCAACAATCACCTCTAAATGTCACTGCCTGTTGGTCAGCATTCTCTGAGTAGAGCAACCTTTTATGCAAAAATAAGCAGAATTCTTATACAAACACCCCCTCAGGCAGGCTGACCTAACTTGTGTTCTACATTTCCATTAAAGTTTATATAGTTCTGCTTCTATTAATCCAATTCAGGCCAGGAAATCATGGTACAAAGCAAAAAATCCTCAAAGAAAAAAAAAAGCAACTAATGGAAAAGTTAAGCAGGATACTTGGATGAAAAATATAAAGTTTCACTAAATGCATTTGAATTCTATAAACCAAGGATCATCCACAGTCAGGATTCACACACACTATATTTAATTTGCCAACAGTACTGATCAATAGCCAGTGCTATGAATACCTTAAATTGGTATTATATGCATAATTCAACTGACTAGTCCCCAAAGTGAATAAAATTCAGTTTCTCCTTTTTTTTTTTTTTTTTCTGTTTGATTAATATTCTTGCTAGTGCATATATTTTAGAGGTTAGTTGACGGCACTAAGCAGTAGCAAATGCAGCCTCCTATTGTATGAGAGCAGAAGTCAGAGGAGAAAACCATCTCTTTTGCCTACACTAGTCAGCCGCAAATGCTTAAGTAGTAATCTTAAAATGTGGGTGAGTTGCCACCCCTGCAATGAGAAGTTGAGAGGAAGAATGACTAGTATTCACTAGTGTGAAAGATCTATGTGTTTCAGCCTTGTAGAAAAGAGAATCACAGTTCTTATTCACGAGGTTCATACTTTAGGACAAATCTGAAAGCTACAGAATAGTTTACAAAAGCCTAAAGGACCAAGGAAACTCACTTTAAAAACTGACTTCTAGAATGTATTCAGCAGAAGTTGGCTTTGAACTAACCAACTTGCCACTGGAAAAACAAAGAATCTGAAATAAAAAACTTTAAGAAATAATACTGAGCCATAACAGAGAGCAGACTTAATGTGTTTTATTTGGCTAGCCGAGAATTTGCTGTCCACAGGGCTGTCAGGCCAAAAGACAGAGGCAATGTTTTAGTCAGATGTGGCCCCTCTTTGCAATCTCTGGGATAAAACGAGAGAAGTGAGCAAATAAACCTAGCTGAGGCACATCCTTATGCTACTTTAGTCTCCGGGAGCTAGAATAGCCTCACTTAAAGCTGCCCAGAGGGTGCTCTTCCCGAGAAACAAAGAATTTGACTTTGACCTAGTCTGTGGTTCGGTATGGCTTACTGCTTCCTTTACTTCTTTTTTATGTAATTACACAGACCTTGGCCAGATCAAGGACAGAAGCCCAAAAAGCCTCACAAAAAAACCAGATAAACTAAACTGATACACAAGTTACTTTTAAAGTAAATTAAAAGTAAAATAATTAACAATTTTGAAGCCACATGTTAGTTCCCAAAAAGCTTGATAATTTTACTGATCCTAAGTGAAATACTGCTCAAATTTTCCATTCCTCAGAGTTGGGGGCAGAAATTGTACTTTATCCAAATAGTACAGCCACATACTTCTCCCCGAAAAGCTTTCCATAGGTTACTGCCATTGTATGCCCAGGTGAAACCAACAGAAAAATGTAGAAATTGTACATACCAAGCACTTGCCAGTTTCAGGATCACAGGCTTCACTGTGATTGTTGCACTGACATGGCACACAAGGTGCAATCAGAGTGTGAGGCTCTTTTACATCGAGCTCTGTTTTCTTTCCCCTGTAGTATCCTGGAGCACAGCTCTAGTTTTAAGAAGAGTAAAATAAAAAAAAATATGTGTGATTATAGCTATCAACAGTTACAAACAATCCTGAAATGAGTTTAAGTAACTTTTTTTATTATTTCACTATTAGACACACAAAAAGGATTCAAGAATTCTGTACCTGACAGGATAATCCAGCATAACCAGCAGGACATCTACATTGTTCTACAAGATGAGCTCTAGCTCTGCCTAGATGCATTTCTTCAAACTTGACTGCAATTTCCATTGAGATATTTGCAATTCTACAAGATATCGGCAGAAGAGAGTGTGAACATCTAGAGAAGTCCTAGCACCAAAACTGAGATCCAAACATTTTTATGCTTCAAGGTCAGAGGTACCACACAATCTCCCACGAACCCCTTTCCCCCATGTAAATATCTCAGTAAAATCTGAAGATTCCTTATATTTTTATGGGATTTCAGGATGTACAACAACCAAATCAGTAGTACTTCAAAGTAATGTAAGTTGATTCCCACTGGTCTGTGAAACTTGACAAACCCGCCATGCAAGAGTACGTATTTCTGCCTCTGAAATGCTAGACAGAAATACATCTGTTTTGCCCCACTGATTTTTGGACAGAGCTAATGAAAAGATAGTTGAGGGTCTGTGAATCAAAAATAATCCCAAATCTGGAGGCAGAACCACACTTCTTCAGAGCCATGAAGATGTAGAGATATCGGGTTTCTATGGGATGCATCTCTGCTTGTCATGTTGGTTTCTCAACTAACAGATGCCAATGACCACATCCCATCTCCTCCCTCTCATTAGTAACCCAGTTCTGCTCAAAATGGCAGTAAAATGCTACCGTTCTGAGGCAGGAATATTTTATTAAAACTGCTCAAATTACATAAAGATACAAGAGAGACCTAGATTGGTACAAACCAAGAACTCAAGGAACCATTTGTTTCAGTTGGAAAAAACCAAATAAAGATTTCAATAGTCATAAAATAAGACAGGAAATAAATAATTTAGAAAACATCTAACTATATCACCCATCCTGCAGAACACTGCATCAGCCTGCAAGGCTCTTTATGGGATTTTCTATCAAAGTAAGCAGCAAAGACATTTGCTGTGTCACAGAAAGAATTAAAGAGGGATCCTGCTGCCATTAAAGGTTGTGTTTTCTTATCAGAGGAAGAACAAAAAGTCACAAATAGGAAATTGGAAATTTCTCTAATTTGAGTTAAAATGTTACTGTATAGCTCAGTTGGGACTATTTCTAGTTTAAACTACAGTAAATCAGAGATTGCTTTACCTGCTTTGCTGCAATCCTTTGCCATAAGCTGCCTTAATAAGGATGTATTCAACATTGCTTAGCACAGACATGAAGTCAGAACGTAAGACAGGCTCATCAGACACAGAGTCAAAATACTTCCAAGAATCCTAGGGAAACATAACACGTCTTATTAAAACCAAGAGTATTTAACGGTTACCTATGTTACTTCATTTCAAGAGCGTTCAAGGTTATTTAGGTTACCTCACTTCAAGGTAATGCTCTGGTCTTCCTTACATGTTCTTTCAGAAATGCAGCCACAGTGACTATGTGTAAACTCTAGGTCCCAGAAAACCCAAAATGATGGGTGTTACACACAGGTATATGTATAACATACAGGCTAGAAAATTGTGAGACTGCCTGAGAGTGACAATACCTGTCTGTCTGTCATTTATCACTGAAATCCGAGCCTGTGTTTGAAAAGCTTGCCACTGCAACACCTTCAGCACTTCCAAACGAGGAAATAATGTCAAAATGTTAATTGTTTCTATAGCATGATATTCCCAGCCATTTTTTCCCTAAAATAGATGCATTGTAATCCAAGTGCTCTACTGCTCAGCCTACTTGACATCAGATATAGAAGGGACGCACAAGGAGCATTGAGTCCAGGTCTTGTCCCTGCATATGACAACTGCACAGTTCATACCCTGTGTCTGAGGGTGTTGTCCAGTCTCTTCTTGAACACTGTCAGGCCTGGGGCTGTGACACCTCCCTGGGGAGCCTGTTCCAGTGCTCCACCACCCTTTGGGTGACGAACTTTTTCCTAATGTCCAGCCTGAACCTCCCCTGGCACATCTTCCTGACATTCCCTCAGGTTCTGTCATTGGTCACTAAAGACAAGAGTTTGGCACCTGCCCCTCCTCCTCCCCTTGTGAAGAAGCTGTTGCTGCAATGAGGTTTCCCCTCAGTCTCCTCTTCTCCAGGCTGAACAAACCAAGTGACTTTAGACGCTCCTCCTACAGCTTCCTCTCCAAACCCTTCATCAACTTTGTAGCCCTCTTCTGGACACTCTCCGGTAGCTTTATATCTTTTTAATCCTGTGGCACCCAGAGCTGCACACAGTGCTCCAGGTGAGGCCGCACCAGTGCAGAGCAGAGCAGGACAATCACCTCCCTTGCCTGGCTGGCAATGCTGTGCTGGATGCACCCCAGGACACGGTTGCCCATCTTGGCTGCCAGGGACACTGTTGGCTCGTGTTCAACTTGCCATTGACCAGAACCCCCAGATCGCTCTCTGCAGAGCTGCTTTCCAGCATCTCATTCCCCAGTCTGTATGTACAGCCAGGGTTGCCGTGTCCCATGTACAAAATGCAGCATTTGCCCTTGTTGAACTTTGTGCAGTTGGTGATCGCCCAGTTCTCCAATTTGTCCAGATCCCTTTGCAGGGCCTCTCTGCCCTCTAGAGTGTCAATAGCTCCTTCCAGTTTTGTGTCATCGGCAAACTTAGTATTCCTAAATATGTGGGTTTTTTGAAGTATTTCATTAAATATATAGAGCTTTTCTGTAAAATCTCATGGAAGAAAGGAAATATTTCCACAACAATGTTTTGGCTTACCTCCTTTATTTCTACTTCCTTGTCTGTTCTTACTCCGTTTTCTGGAGAAGGGATGTCTACATAGATGACCAACTTACTGGTGTGACCTCCTTTCATTAGAATCTGTGGCTCAAAATTTGAGGTTCCAAAGCCATCCAAAGCATAAAACGCAACAGTATATCTCAGCTTCCCTCCATAGGCCATGAGCTGTTTCGATAAAAAATTATTATTTTTATTTATTCCAAGGTTAGAGCTACTAGCTGAAAATATTTTAATGTCATCAGAAGACTTGAAAACTGTCAGTTCTTGGAAGAATTGCCAATAAAACATGAAAATTGAGTTAAACTCAGCAGTTTTTGCACCAAGGTTAAATGCACATTTCAAAAAAGCAGACTCAGGTTCTTCTTTGGTTCTTCAAGGTACGTACTCAATTTTCATTTAATTCCTAAGCAATAGAGATTCCATGATCTATATACTGAATCTAGCGTCAAGGCTGAAAACTCTTTCAGGTTGCTAAAGTAAAATTGAGTATATCCCTCTTTTCCCCACTGTATGATCTCTGAAGAGTAACATGGTAATTAAATGTGGGTGTTACCAATTTACAGGGTCAAGAAAAATCTCATTAGGAAAGGATAATGTAAGCATATAGTTTATGCTTGCTATAAATGGGATCAGTGACTTAATGTCTATAATATTATGACCTACAAGAATAGAACTAGTGCAGAAAAATGTTATCAAAATAAAGTGACTATTATACAATAAAGGAATGACTATTAGACAATAAATAAATTATCTACAAAGCATTCTAATTATATAATGATCTTACCTGGTCTCCCTGAAACTGCTCTGGTAACCTCCAGTAAAATGTTTCTGTCTTTAAGTATTTTCTGACTACAGCAGCATCCAGTAAAACATCAGGAAATTGCGAAAATACTCCTTCCACTGTTCCAGTCAGGTTACTTTGAGCTACTACATGCAGAATGGACTGATCTGGAGTTAAGGTTATCTGCAACACAAATCAAAAGACCCATTGAACAAAAATATTCTGTTCCAGTGTTCACTGTTAACAGTTATAGCTGCTTTGAGACAGTCAATAGTCCATTGTAGATAAATGCTCAAACCAAAAAATTGGGAAATATGTTTGATTTTTTTTTTTTAAGTGAAGAGTGATGCACAAGGTTTCAGAAATAAGACTCTGACCACTTACCACTTGCTTTCGTTTTTGTTTTACCATGTGCCACTGCCTCTGTAAGCCAGCCAATTACAGTCAGCCTGACTAATGAAACGCATGCAACCTTAGTCACACCAGTGTGATACCTAACATGAGAATAACAGAAAACTGTATCACTATATTTATGTCACTTTACTTACAGGAATTCTCACATGATCTTCTAGTTCTGAACAGGATGTGGACATCCCAAAACAGAAGCATGGAGTACAACCTAGTGCATTGTTAGCAGACAGGGCAAAAGTTCCAGGTTTACACTCACTGCATTGTAGACCAAATACATTTTCCTGAAAGAAATAAAAAAAAACATAACAGCACACTTATGTTACTTTCCTAGCTGAATGAAAGATGATGCTGGAAGAAAAACTAGTTGCTATGTAAACTACACAAGAGGAAGCCAATTCATGTATCTATTCTGTTTTACCATATAGTACTTATTTTTTCATTATTTTCTAATACTGTTTAAAAAAAAAAAGAAAAAAAAAAGCCACAAAACACCAGAACATTAATGTATTTGATTTTCTAGCAAAAATTAGCAGCTCTATACTTCTATTCAAGACAGACAAATCTCTCCCTCCCCCTCACCGCTCCATCTGGAAAATGGGCTCCCAAAGCCAAAGAACCTGCTCAGTATGAATAGGAATCAGAGGACCTATTCCCAAGTGTCTGGTTTTGCACTCAATTCACAACTGATAAGTCCAACTTGAAGAGACACCCAAAACTACAGTCCATGCCCACTGGCATCTTTAACCAGAAGATAGGAGAGAGTCCTATGAAGGCGTGTATTTATGGCCTTGAAGTAAATTATTTTATATCCATCAGTGTTTCAAGAACAGAGTCCCACCTTTTCAGAAAATTCTATACTAAATCTCTGCATTTAATTTTGCCTTTTTTTTAAATAGAAGAATGTCAATTCAGTCTTCACTATTAGCAATACACGAGTTATTCTTAAGCACTGCCTTTGATTATAGCATAGGAAACAAATTTGAACTTGCAACATAACCACATTTTTTAAAATGTTAGGAGGAAACTTCTTATCATCATCATTTGGATTTTCGAAAGAGTAGGTTTTATCATCTGAGTCAATGTGCTGTTCCAATACCTGATAAAATCATGTGTCTGTGAGCAGAAAAAACTTCTCCGTATTTCATTTTTTCCATTTGTATAAGGAAGGTAAGAACATAATAGCTTTTTCACTGAAGTTTTCTAACATTTAATTAGTTTTTTAAAATGCTTTCACATTTAGGATGGAAGAAGCTGTAGAAGTCTATCTATCTTTACATAGAGAATGAAATAATTCATTGCCAAAACAGCATGCTTTTAAGTTAAGAAATAAACCTTTTAATCAGAGATTGTCTGCTCAGAAACTTCAAGATTATACCAATTAAAGTGACCTGCACTCAGAAGTGCAACTCTTGCAGCAAAGTATTCCTAGACTCTGTGAAGGAATTTCTTCCCTGGCTTGAGGTGGAAATATTTTCTCTGTATTGTTCATTGCATCAGAATACTTTTAACTATTACAGCTGGTTCTTCTCCAATGATCTGTGTGGACTGAGGAAAAAAAAACCTTTTAAATAGCAACTAAGAAATAATGCATATGGGTCAAACTATTATTATTGGAACTATTTGTAAGGCAAAATAAAACAGTAGACAAAAGCAAGCAGGATAAATAAAACATGTAAAAAGTGTTCCATTAAAATGGTTTATATGGCACTGTTCTCAGTATCAGAAGGCATTTACATCATATAGACAAATATAGTGACACTGAAATCACTAGCACCATTCCCATATATTTAAAAATATTTACAAAACATTTGCCCCAGAACTCATGGCCAGTACTTTGTCCTATTCAAAAGGAGGCAGACAGAAATCTAGGAGAAAAACAAAGAGCAAGACAAATGCATCCTCATCCATTTCAATCTTATTATAGTAATCCACAAAGAACAGGACTCTGAATGTACTATAAGAATGATGTGGTTATAGAAATTCACTTAATACAGAATAAACACACAGATCTTACATTGAACAAATGTAATCTATTTCAATGTAGGACTGCAGTGAGATCATAGCTGTGAAATAAGATAAATCCTGTACAAGACTGGAAAGACAGCAAGGATTCAGCATTAGTCAGCTAGAAATGACTTTTTGTGATTAGGCATACAATGGGTCTTGATCCTGACTTCTTAACATACATCCACATCAAATTCCATTAATTCTGTCTAAAAGAGAACTACCATGCCACAATACCTTTATGACCACTAACTGGAAATAAAATTATCTGGCTAAATAAAACAAAACAAAGGGAGGTAAGAGAGAAACTGTCTAGTATTATCACAGGAATTTCTGAGAACAGAAATAACAATGCCATGTTGGTAATGCTGCTATTTCTTCTACTTCCACCTGTGTTGTGTCTCTTCAAGTAGGGAACCTCGTCTGACAATTTTTAACACAGCTGACTAATAATAAGACCTATTTTGCACTAGCATGGAAAATCCTTTAGGGGTGATTTAGGCGTACTCGGAACCACCTCAAAGAAGGGATGCAGATTGACTTCTGAAGTCCTTTCAGCACTACACCTTCCATCACTTTTATGTAACAAACGACCAGAGAAGCCCAATGATGGCCCAAAAGTGCCTGAATACTTCAGTACCTTGCAAGTACAGGTGCCAGTTTCTTCTTCACAACCACAAATTCCTTCAGTGTCGTCACACATCTCAGCTTTGGTTCCACTCAAGTCGCAGTCACAGGCAACACAGTCTGGGTAGTCCCTGTAGCCTAATGCACACCTAGAACAGTCTTGTCCTCCAAATTCAGCTTTGCACTGGCACTGACCCGTCAATACATCGCACTGGAGACTGGCTGAACCAGTGTCGCTACAGTTGCAAGCCTTAGATGAAAAGAAGAAATGTTCGTAAATAGCAGATCTTTAAAAACTTTTGTTACAACAGAAACAGAACAGTAAATTTAGAATGGCCCCTTAAAACTGAAATGTTTGCCAACAACTACTATACAAGAATAAAATGGAAGATCTTCCACATAGAAAGGGGTTTTTTGAGTGTGCATTTGAACAAAGAACAGCCCATGGCAAAAAGTAAGAAGCTCTGTTGATTCCCAGATCTGGGCTGCAAATCAAAAAAGTTGAAGGAACATGTTCCAGAAAAAAAAAATCTAAAAGAATTAATTTAAATTACTATGTATTGAGTGCAGCAAATAAATTAAAATAATGCTATATAAATGTTGGATGAAAGAAATCCATAAATACAACAATTTTATATCATAGAAAGAAAAATCTTAGTACTGACATTCTTTTAAGATTTCAAGAAGCATTAATAAGGTCTACATCTTGCTCAAGTTCCATTTAGTATTTGATAAGGCACCAAGAATCTCATTGCATCAAAAGGTGGGAAGCTCAGCATAACACTGCAGCTCAGTACCAAAGGAGTACTGTTCCCTGGCAGAGCCCATCCTGCAACCAGTAATATGAACCTGTTATTACAAATACGCAAAGTGGATGTACTTAATTTGTCATTATTTTTTGAAGCAGATCTAATCTGAAGCATTAATTTCATACCTGGGGTTACTTAACAAGTCCAGTTTTGCTCTGTGGTTATTTCTAACAGTGCAGGCAAAAAGTCCATTCCATCTGTCATCACCTGACCATCAGCATTTTCCCTGAGTCTTCTTTCCTCATCATCTCACTTTAAGATGAAAACCCCTACCTTGTAAAGCACTCTACACAGAGACCCACAAAATCTATTAGCATCACTATGGACCCTGTAGCAAGTTTGCTGCTCACCATTAGTACTCTCTGTATTAAGCAGTGATTATTCCAGCAGCGAGAATTAGGTACCACACTGCCTAGTTTAACACACCATGACCGAAGTAAGTCCACAACTGTGGCTCCCAGATACCGTTAAAGGTCTACAGCTTTTAACGTCAAACTCAATTTTAGGAATCATAATAATAGAAATAATTTACATTTACTTCAATCTCTATCAATATGTGATTAAGATAAATAAGGACTCTAAGGTACAAGTAACTGTGCTGCAGCACACTTGAAAAGGTTTGCATGACTACAGCTCTGCTCCATCACTGCACCCAGAGATGGATGCTGAACACCAAGAAAACTGCAAGAAACAGAGCCAGATGAAATATCCCACTAACGCAGTCTGTGTTGTAAAAACAGACCAGCTGGGTTTCTGAAAGCATCTCCCCCATTTCATCCATGTAGAGAGCATGCAAGAGCCTTTCCAGGGCTTTTCAGTAGACATTGAACTGGATCTCAACCTGCCAGAGCTGAGTGTTCAGCCCAGGGGAGCCTTCCTTGGGACTGTTACATGCAGATCACAGTATTGCCTGTTGCACCAAGAAAGTGACTAAAGCACCTCAGAGCAGGGGTGTCAAACTCATTTTCACCAGGGGCCGAACATAATTTTAGGACTGTATAAATGTAGCTACTACTACATTTATACAGTCCTAAAATTACATTCAGCCCTCTGAAGGCAACCGCAAGGCTGATGTGGCCCTTGGTGAAAATGAGTTTGACGCCCCTGCCTTAAAGTAATTCGTGTTAATTACTGTGATGCTATAACCAAAAGGAATGCTAAACAACTTAGCAAAAGTGAGCACTTACATATTTAATTAAACTTGAACATTAGCAAGTGCTGTGGAACCATTCTGTGAAAGGAACACTTCAGGGAAATGCACGGGGACCAGCACATTGTATTTGCACAACATTAGGTAACAATGACAGTAGCTGGTAGCTGACAAAGCAGCAATTTAAAGACTGGCTGCCAAGTAAGTTGATATAAGACACTAAGATGGTAAACACTGAAGAGCTATTATAGGACTATTTTATCATCCTTACTCTAAAAAATTGAAGAGACATAAAAAGAAAACAATTTGGCTGATACTTTTACTTGTCAAGTACTCACTGCATACAATGACAGACCTTGTCAAGTTGATTATATTTGTGGTTTTACTCCATTGAAATTACTTATCACATTTATGTAATTCTGAGGCTTTTAAAAATCTCAACATTTATAAAGATTGGCCCAATGCCATATCTGTCAGGAATTTACTGCATGAACCTAATTGCATAAATGGTTGCTATTCCTTGGATCTGCACTGAATTGGCATTTTACTGCTTAATTATACACACTAATCTGAGATAATGGCACTTACCATTTTCCCTTTCATAAAACATTAACTACCTTATACCATTTTAATTTTAAATATTCAGAAAAGTGTGCAGTGACTGTCAAGATAAGCTAGATTTCATTGTTCTTAAAACCACAATATCATCACTCCTTGATTAGCATAGAAACTCTTTCTTGTTGTCAACTGTTGCTGTAAATGTTTCAGTATCACTGCTTAAGCAATTAAAAGTTAAAATTCACAATTCAAAATTTTTATATGATCTATGCACCCATCCAGAATAGGCACTCTTTTCAGTATTTTCAGACAGCTTTCTTAGGAGGTTCCTCTATAAACACTTTAGTCCGTTTTTTTTTGGTTTTTTTGTTTTTTTTTTTAATGTGAGCATGTTGCAGTAGCACTTTGAGACAGAGAACAAAGATTGAGGTTCTCAAAACAAGAGTCCAGTTCTGACACTAGTTAACAGCCATGGCTTCCCAGCCAGCCTACCATACCTTACAGCCAATTTTAGGAGAGAGTCCCCAGTGATTTTCTTCACAGAGTTCACATTTTGGTCCCCGAGTGTGAGGGGGACAAATGCATTGGCCAGAATCAGCATCACAGTTGTTCTGAGTATGAGGACAGTCACAGGCTGCAAGAGAAATAGGACTCAATGATTAACCTTACTCTCTCATTAGTTACAGAGAAGAAACTGCAAGTTCACTAATAGTCTTATTTTTCTTAATTATGCAGTACAGTTTATCCATTGCACTATTCCTGCCATGTCTAATCACCGAGAAACAAATTATGACCACAGTGACAACTAATCTTTTTATCGAAAGCCCACTATTGCATCTTGACATAGACTGTTCAGTGGTTTAAAAGGCAGTTTTTCATTTTCACAGGGGAACCAACAAAGCCAAACAAAATTACGGTTCTCAAGCAGGTGAAAAATAAATCTCAGGAATTAGTACTTTGCAATAACTGCTCAGTGAATAACAGGGATGGGTAACTTTGTATAATAACTAACTGCTGCAGGAAGCATTTGTCCATTTAAAAATGCAATACTATTCTTGCTAAAAAGCAGAAGTTCAGAAAAGTGTTTTTGTTAACATTGACAAATTTTTTGAGACTGAAACAGTTAAAGGTACCTAAAGGATCTTTGATTCTTATTAAAGACACAGTATGTATGTTCCAAAACAACCCTGTCACATAATCTTACTGTAGATTTCATATTACTATACTATTTGAGGCATGAAAAAAATGTTTCTGTCAGTCTGGAGAAAAGTAGGCATTCCTTTAGCTATACTGTGTTGAAAAGGGCATCTTCTTAACATGATAAATTAGGGGGTTTTATGGCAGTTCTCTGTTTGGATTAACATTTTCCTCTGTATCTAAAAACTGTACACACCCAGGTGATGATAGGAAAATAGGTTCCATGACATCTCATCAAAGTATAAAATATATTTAACAATTAAATGAAAAAAGCAAGGCATAAATCTGTTAAGAGTTGTAGCTCTTAACTTTTATGACTGCAGAAAAAAANAAAAAAAAAAAAAAAAAAAAAGAAGTTTCTATTCTCTGAAGGACTGAAGGGATTTGTAAAGAAAGAGACAAAGAAGATATTTAGGATGTAATATTCCTCTTATGCAACCTTCATGAGTTGCTGTTTCATTGTCACCACCCTTTTACAAGGAACCACACAATAAGCAATCAAAGGTCTTGTTCAATAGCTTAATCAAAGTATTGGGAGACAATTCTACAGATTTTTTCACACAGTCAATCAAAACAACTGACCTTTGCCAGAGTTAAATACAAATATATTGCTGAAAGAAATTCAAGACAAACCCTGAAAGGATCACAGATTAGAGCTTACGTGTGCAGCCACCATCCTGGAAGGCATGAAAGCCGTGAGCACAATGATCACACTTCTCTCCAGCCACTCCTGGTACACAGTGACACTGCCCGTGGTCATCACAGTCCTCGGAGACTGAGCCAAGCTGGCTGCAGTTGCAGGGAACACAGCCAAGCCCGGTAAGCAGGCCATAATAACCATTCTGTTGGACAGGAAGTAAATACATTGAGTGATATTTCATAGGGTTTTTGAAAACAATATTATGTACACTCTTATTTTCTCTTGTTTACTTTCCCTGTTGTCTGACCCACGTGAGTACTGGTCAGTACTGTGTGACTGCTGTGGGAGGACTCCGGCTTCATCTCTTCACTGTTCCCACCCATATGCAAGTACGCATTAGGGTGCAAAAGTGACACTGAAATGCTCTCACGGCCCTCTAATCTTGTCAGTAAGACTTTGTTTTAAAGTCAGACGTTATTTTAACGTGAAGACTTTCATGAGGTGAGGGTGGGCTGTGCTGCTCAGGCACAGATTTCTGTGAATGTGAAAGCAGAAGAGAGCAGGTCAGTGCCCTGGTGCATGCAGACTGAGGGGCATTCACCTGGGCTGGCACGAGGGCAGTGACAGGGCACAGATTCCCTGCTCTGATCTTCGAAGCAGTTCTACACTTAGCAAAGGCTGGAAACTGCTGGTTTGTACCACCATGGAGTGTCTACTCGTTCTTACAACAGGCCTGTCTTTTAGCCGATTGCCTTTTTGGTGTTCAGCTATGATGTGTTTATTCTCACCAACCACATTCATCAGATAGTCCCAACTCAGACTTCATTTTGCAGAAGCACAGCACTAAGATCCCTTCAGGTCTGCTACCGCTGTTCAGTTCGGTTTTTTTCGGTAAGCCAACACAACTGCACGCTATCAGTCAATGAGTGCAGCACTAGCCTGAACAGCCCTATGCAGAAGGGTGCTGAGTTAGCTACATAGCTTCACATCTGCAGAGAGCACAGGCAGAGCAATCTTCAACCGCAAAAGCCTGTGTAGACAAACCTTTGGTCTCTGCTCCAGCAACTGGTCCCCTCTCCCCTGAATATAGTTGCTGCTATTCTCTGTATCTGTTCTAAACAACACCTATAGATAAACAGGAAGACCAAGATGCAAGAAAATGTAAATATTGGAAACAGGCATATATTTGCTTACCAAGCACTTATCACATCTTTCTCCAATCACATTTGATTTGCAGTGACAAAAGCCTGTCTCGTGATGACAAGTACTGGAAAGGGAACCATTCACATGGCACTCACAGGCTTATGTTTAGACAAAAAGAAATCAAAATATTAATGTCTATCAATATGCATTCATTATTATACAGAATTCCAAATTTGGCATAAATCTATGTTTCACCTGTTTATATACCATAGACCTTAATGTACTACGGTAACACCTGTACTATACATTTGGGCTACAAGACTTAAAAAAATACCTCTGTGAACAGATATGTTTGAGAAGTTTGTTTTTTCCAGCCCCATATGTAACATTTGTAAGTAGGAAATGTCTACAACAGGTCACTGAAGGAATAGTATTAAGCAAGCCAATCAGTTTCAGGAATATGAAGTGTCAGACTCCAGCATAATAAATTCCTTCCTCAGGCTAACCCAGATACATAGTTTTCAACTGCACTTGCCAAATCAAAACTTGCAGGTTAACTTTTTCAGCGAATGTGAGTATCGCACTATCCACTCTGCTATGCGCACACCACATTTTTCTGTCCTTTCAATTTTGAGAGTAATAATAATAGCTTACCACGACAGCTTTTCTCAGTCACTGCATCCCCATAATACCCATCAGCACACTTTTCACAGTGGTGTCCTGCTGTGTTCCCCAGACATTTCAGGCATTGTCCTGTGAAGGTATCACAGTGGCCATCTTCTTGTGGGTTTATATTGCCATTGCATTCACAAGGAGCACAGGATTGTCCAGGCACAAGTGGATTTCCATAGTAACCATTAGCACACCTGCATCAGAGATGAAAAACTATCAGCCAGAATGTGGTAGTGTCAAACACTCTCTCCACCCAAGGGAGTATCTCCTATTAAATTTTTAGATAAAGTGCCTCTGTATTACAAGCAAAGACAAAATGGGAAGGAAAATTTTATTAGGAATGTTCTGTACATATAGTATGAACAATTCAATGCAGGCAGGATGATGAACAGTTAGTGATGAAAATGATACAGATATTTTACCCAAAGCTAATGTACATACCTTTCACATTGAGAACCAGTATAGCCTGGAAGACATTTGTCACAGAAAATTCCACCTCCTTCACTCAGCTGGCAAGTAGGACTGAAACTATCAACAACATTTATGGCAGTCAGCATCAATACACAGGATCACAAGACTTCTACAAACATTCAATAATCACTCTTCAAGTCCATGCACCTATCTATACAACCATGTAACTGCAAGTTTTCTAGATTAACAATGCTTTATACATTACAAAATGTCAAAATAAAGTCATCATTTTCAAAACCTCTTTTGAGGTTTTTTCTTTTAAAGGAAAGGAAGATTTTGAAACTTTCTAAAAACCTGGCCCTCTTTCTAGCAAATCTGTCCAATTTTTGTGGCAAGCTCCTCTTTTTGACATGCAACACTTCTGTCCTTCTGTTGTTTTCTGAAACAACATGAAAGACAACAATACATTTCTGCCAAGTTCAAGTACAGGATGAAGTGTTATTTGCCCTTCATGTACAAACTCCACCAGTTCACTCAGCCTGTCTATACATTTGTGTACCTGGAAAAAAAGCTTTGAGATAAACTCAAACGAAGATGAAATAAAAAAGTCCTCTCTCTCCTTCAGATTTCACGTATTTTACTCATCTCAACTTTCTTATTTTGATGAAGATGCAAAAGAAATCTCACATAAGCAGCTTACTTGTTTGCAGCAGAACTCAGAGGACAAGCACAGGGCTGGCAGTCCTCAGAAGTTCCTTGAGATGGATTTCCATAGAAGCCAGGCAAGCACTGATCACAGAAAGGTCCTGTTGTGTTGTGCTGACAAGCCTGTGAGACATGGAAAAAAAAAAAATCTTTTCAGATCTACTGTTGACGGCTTTTCAGCCCCTGAGGGATCCCTGCAGGAGTCTGCATGCAGAATAACATCCAAAGAGACAGCCATGAAGAACACAGTAGAACTTTGAAAAGAAGTGTGGGTTTTTTTCTGAGTTGTAACAAATCTTAATTGTTTCTTTCCTACATTTTAGAACATGCTTTAGACCACAAAACCAGCCACATTACCCATTCACAAACTTAAATATATCTTGCATATTGCACACATTTGCACTAACAAACTTCTTAGACATTTCTTACTGGCATTTAGCCATTGTATTTCTGTGACCTTTAAATTTCAGAAGAGATCTGACAGCTAAATTCTCTCTTCAGAAGGTAATGTGTAATTTCCACTGATGTCAGTCATGGAAGATGCACATATATCTGAAAACAGATATTCACCCAAAACACTGCTTAATTTTATTCCTTTCAGGAGGACTTATTACTACCTGCAGCAAGCAAAATTAAGATTTTTATCAGCCAGTATATGGTGACACTTTTATTTCAGTTCTGACTATTCCCCACTTGAAATGACAAACTGAAACAAACCCTTTATTGGAGAACACTTTAATGGAGCCCCCAAACATATTCTTAAGTAAACAATTAAAAACAAGAAAAAATAAGCACTTGGTACCCGTAGCTTGAAATTTACGGTCACTGTGAACTTGTCTCCCACAGCCAAAATGCTCTCTTAATTCCTAAACAGATGCTTAAAACACAAACACTTTGAAGGATGACTTACAAAGCAAACACCATGAATATCACACTCAGTTGCATGCCCATTGCATTTGCAGGGTTGACAAATGCCTCCAAAGAGTATCCCATCCACACGGTAGTACCCAGGGAGACAGGACTGAAAAGAAACAAGGGGGGGTGGAGGAAAAAAAAAGCAGTAGCATTATTCCTGTTAAAAGCACACATAAAACATTTTCAAAGAGCCCATGTCTGACCACCCACCATCTGACTCCTTCACATTGTGGCAACTGAATACTCCTTCAACTCTATTGATGTCACTGTAGCTCTTTTCTGGTGTGTTGTGTTGTTTTTTCTTTTTTTTTTTTTTACTTGCACTGGATAAAAGGCATAAGAATTAACTCCATGAAACTTTGATTCAACCATTTGTCCCCTGGAGGCACATAAGTTGAATTTCGTGACATTGAATATGAGAAGTTCTTTATTGTGGGACAATAAAAAACAGATGTTCTACCTCCTCTGCAGAATCGTTAATGATGCTATGGCACAAGGCTTCATACTGAAATTATTTGTCAAAATAATTCCTGCTATTCTGCAGATGGTGCTCTGCCTCCCTAATCTCCTATTCACCGACATATAAGACACCACCTTGTGCAACACAAATACTAGAATTTCTGCCTGCTAAGATTCATTATTGCCTCCATAAACCTAATGGCATAAACCAGAAATAAACTCTACACGATTCAGATCCAGGAAAACTGCTATTAATGAGTAAGGTGAGCTCAAAACAGCTTCACAGAGCTTTTACAGCTGCTCCCTCTACAACAGTGATATTCTAAATTGTATCATCATCTTTTAGTATCACCAAATAGAATTCAAGAAATAAGTTTAAAATCCCATTTAGCTTATCTGGAAGAAGATATCTGCAGCATTGTGTATAGTGCAGCAGGTAGCATTTCACCACAAAACATACATTTCATGGCAGTATAATTAAAGGTAGCCTGCATTTAAAACCTGGATCCTTTCAGGTAGGAGATAATTTTAGACATATATGACACTCTGGCAGTTTACCTCACAGGATATTCCTGTGTAACCTTGAGGACATTCACAGAATTCCACATCTGGTGCTGAAGAAAGATCTATAACATTTGCACTTGCAGTATCCAGGGTCACAGAGTCCAGCCTAGAATCAAGAATAAAAAACACCACACCATTTCTTTCCCCAAAACTGATTTTGAAGAGGGTAGTTTGCTTCTAGGAGAGTAACACTGCTGAGTGCTGCTCCTGGCAGTGAGAGCTGAGAAACAGGCACAAATCTCTGCTGTAAAAAGACTATGATCATTGTCTTATCACTGCATTTGCAATTCTGGGAGCAGATGTGCACTGCTCCTGTTATCATTATTGTTACTAACATTGTCCCTTCTCCCACGGCAAGGTTTAAACAAAAGCTTCCCTTTCTGTCACAGTATTACAGGTATATCAACAGGCTTTATTCCTGTATATCTTGGAGAACAGGTAAAGCAGAGGTCTTTAAGGAATGATGCAGATACTGCTAATGCTGAGTAGACACTACGAAATAACCAGTTAATCCATTCCAGCCCAATTTTCCTATTAAGCACTCCCTTAGAGATGAGCGTCAGTGACATATACAAAGAGACTTTAAAAGAAACCTCAGCCAACATCTTTACTGGCAGGTTTTATAGGCAGCGATGGATTAACTTGCCACATACCAAAATAAGCATACTGTTGAGAGTTTCAAAGGTATTTCGCTCTAACAAAGCTGCCATTGTAATAAGGCTTTTATGCACTATTCCTTTAAAGCAGAAAACAATGTTTCTGCTATCAGATACCTTTGAAAGAACCAAATGCCATTTTCCATACATTCCACATTAATGTGTTTAGGGGACAAGACCAGTCTTGAGAAAATCCAATTAAAAAAATGTTTCTTCTAGAAATTACTAACATAAAACTTTAGGAATACTGCCACTATGAGTAGTGTTTCATATGCATAAGAATAATATAAATATATAGATTAGCTTGAATATTTTCCATCTCTTACCTGTACACGGCTTTTTTGGCAATGTTGTAGTTCGCCCTGATCAGAAGATGGGTCACGTTTACCAGAACAGTCATCAACCTTTCACGGTCTATAGCTTTTTTTGTATTGAAGTCTATGAAATTCTCTGACACGAATCTCACTGCATTAGAGTACTCCTCATACGGCTGTAATGACAAGCCCGCTGCTCTTGTACTCAAAATCTGCCCATTACCCTGAAATTGAAAGTAAGAAAACATTTTTCATACTTGCATACAAATTTTATTAAGCAATTACATTTAGTGTCAGATATACATCCAGATAACACATCAAAGAAGCAATCCAACTAGATTTTGTGCACTAGAAAACAAATAAGTAAAAGGTCTGCATTTTCAATGGCTTCAGGAAGACTATTCTCTTTTAGTCAGAGACTCAAGAAACATCAGACGTTCTTTTGGAAAAAGAATCAATTTAAATTTCAAAAATCAAACTCCCCTACAAAACAGAATATCTTCTCATTTGTTTTACTGCTAAATATGTTTTACAAAATAACACCTTTTTTTGGAGGTGCCTAGATTCAACATAGAGCCTTACTTTTTAACTGCAACTTAAATCTAGAAAAGTAAGCAATACACAAGAACACTACAGAAATATTGTTTTATTTTCCCTTTTATAAGCCCTTCATATATTCCTCATAATATCTGAAGAGTAACAAGCTGAAAAAAAAAAAATCCACCTGAATGATGACATCCACACTCGATACTATATCACTGTCCACACTCTCCATTGGAATGTCATAAGATATTGTATACTTCAAGTCTCCACCAAAAGCTGTGAGCTGAAATAACAAAATGCAAAGTCTTAACAACACGATAACCTCCAGCCAACACCAAGAAGTGACATGGGACAGTGCAATGTCCAAATTATAGGAATAGATGGGCTTACAAATACCTCTTTCCAGGAAAAATTTAACATGCTGTATGAACCGGCACAGAGACAAGCTCTGGCTTGTTGCTTTGCAGGTGGGGAAAGCCAGATGAAGGCTCTACAAACGATTCAGATAAGTGCCTTCCTTCAATGCAACACCTACAGAACTTCCAACAAACAGCATAAGTTTACACTACCCTCCCAGCCAAGGGGCACAGCACATCAGAGTTCATCACATTCCGTATTCTACCTTTCAGGCTCCTTAGTCCCACAACTGCTGCTATTTAAAAGTTAAACAGTAGTACCAACAGTTAGATCTATATTAAATGGATAAGAGATCAGAATTTGAGAGAGCATTGCCCTGTGCAAAACTACTCCTTCATGTTACACTTCTGAGACTTCACAGAATCACCGAATGTTGGGGATTGGAAGGGACCTCAAAAGATCACCTAATCCAATCCCCCTGCCAGAGCAGGAACACCTAGATGAGGTTACACAGGAAGGCATCCAGGTGGGTTTTGAATGTCTCCAGAGAAGGAGACTCCACAACCTCCCTGGGCAGCCTGTTCCAGTGCTCTGTCACCCTCACTGAGAAGAAGTTTCTTCTCAAATTTAAGTGGAACCTCTTGTGTTCCAATTTGAACCCATTACCCCTTGCCTTACTGTTGGTTGACACTGAGAAGAGCCTGGCTCCATCCTTGTGACACTCACCCTTTACATATTTATAAACATTAATGAGGTCACCCCTCAGTCTCCTCTTCTCCAAACTAAGGAGACCCAGCTCCCTCAGCCTTTCCTCATAAGGGAGGTGCTCCACTACCTTAATCATCTTTGTTGCTCTGTGCTGGACTCTCTCCAGCAGTTCCCTGTCCTTCTTGAACTGAGGGGACTTGTGTTCATTTACTGTGTCACTGTGCTAAGCAACAGGGCTGCACGTGCGAAGAGACTGGACCAAAAATAATCAAACAAGTGAGGCGGCAAGGTCCCCATTACTCAGCACTGGTGAGGCCACAGCTGGAGTTCTGAGTCCAGTTCTGGGCTTCCAAGTACAAGAGAGAGATGGACATACTGTGGAGAACCCAGCAAAGGGCCACTAAGAAGATTAAGAGCCTGGAGCATCTTTTGTATTGGAAAAGACAGAGTACCAGGACTGTCCAGCTTCGAGAAGGCTCTGGAGGATCTCAAATAGACATAAGTATCTGAAAGGAGGGTGCAAGGAGGACAGAGCCAGCCTATTTTTAGTGGAGCCCTGTGACAGGAGCAGAGGCAATGGGCACAACCTGAAACACAGGAGGTTCCTTCTGAACATCAGGAAACACTTTAAAGTGAGCACGACCAAAGTACTGGCACAGGTTTCCCAGGGAAGCTGTGGAGTCCCTTTGAGCTATTCAGAAGCAGCTCTCTGGACATGGTGCTGGACAACCAGCTCTAGGTGGCCCCGCGTGAGAAGGGAAGTTGGGTAAGATGACCTCCACAGGTCCTTTCCAACTGCAAATATTCTGTGATTCCACTGCAAAAAATGGGAGACCCAGAAGTTTAGGTAGCAACCAAGGCAAAAGTTAAAGACTAGTTGGTTGAAAACTAATAAATGTGAAATGGGAGTGGCCAAGAGGAAAGTAAAAGGAATTTAACGGTCCTATCTACTGTATTGGAGAAGATGTGAAGGGTGTAAGCTTTGGGACAGGAGTGAACAGTATGGGGAATGTGAGCATTTAAGTTAGTAACACCGAAGACAAAAAAAAGAGAGATTATATTGTGTCAAAGACAGACAGAGACGGTTACAGGGAGATGAATGAGCACAAAGTGCAAGAAGAGGGTGCTGGGAATGTCTCACCGGGGACACAATTAATTAAAGAGCAGAAATAGACTGAGAAGTCTGGTAATATTGAGGTTTATGTGTAATTTTTAATTACAGAAACTATGTACTTAGAGCAATATGGTATGACTCTAGCTGAGAACTTACTTTATTTCCCAGATATGGCTCAGGCGCTGACCAGTAATAGGTATGTTTCAGTACTTTCACAGCCTCAGTGTTGTTAATACTTATTTGACGGGGTCCATCAAATTGGCTTCGCTGAGGCTGCACGCTCTTCGCATTATACAGATCAGTAACAAGCCATCCCGTCATGTCTGATATCTGCAAGACAGAATAGCAATATTAATGGAGTCAGGCTTTGTGTGACTGAGAAAGCACCCACTAAACTTAACCTCTCCACAGATGCTCACTCAAGCTGACAGATCTATAATGCTTTCATTAACCCAGTCTGACAACCAATACATGCAAATATGCCACTTCAGAATAGGGTTGTCTCTACCTCTCTATTAGGCAGGAACAAAAATATCACGAGTGTGATTTTCATCCTCCCAATAAAATTACCATTATACCTGTGTAATTCCCTCAGATGGAATTACAGCACTTGAAGGGCTTTGAGGTCTATTGTCCCCATTTATAGATGGGCCTGAGTTGGAGGAAAGTTAAATTCAGAGTCTTAGAAGAGGGAGCAAGACAAGAGGACTTTGTTCTTATCGCTGAAAGTTTTATACAAGCATCTTAGAATTTCAGTCAATTTGATGTGTTTTCCTCTCTGTTGGCACACAGAACAGGGGACTAAAGTGTGACTAGCTCTATAAAGATATGGAGGGAATTTAGTGGAAAAATAGTGTCCCCGAAGCCCTCTAAATCAAGAAATGTCTATTCAGGAGGCAGTGGTATTTATATACACTCTTTTCTACAAAATAATATTGGAAATATTGCCAGAGGTCACTATATCCTTGCCGAACAGGTATGAGAGCAAGGAAACAGGTTTGGATTCCTCTGTACAATATGCTAAGAAACTTTTAGCAGCCCAAGATCAGATTAAAAGAAAAAAAAAGGCATTTTTCCAGCGTGTTATCACAGCCCACTACCCAATGCTTCTGGTATTACTGCAAGCCAGTGGGTCCAAAGCCTGCACTGGGGTGACACGCTGGCTACCTCAGAGCTGCAGAGTAATATTGAAAATCCATTCCTCTGTAAGGAAAGACATGCCAGAATTTGGAGTTAACTTGGGTGCATGTCAAAGAGAAATATAGTACATTTTGCAGCTGCCTGAGGAAAGAATATTAGGTCACGGACATAACATATAAATACCTGACTGATGGGCCATGTTAGGCTGTCACAGACATCAGAAACCCCAAAGCAGAAACACTCTGTGCAGCCCTGAGGATTTCTTTCTTGCAAATTGTAGAATCCCGGTTTACAGAGATCACAGTTTTCACCTTCTACATTTTCCTGTAAATGGCATGTAACATTTGTTTAGCATCAGCCTTATTATGGTAACAAATACAGTGGATTAGACAGGATTTAGGCATAACAGCATTCAGAAGGTTATAAAAGAAAACAGACTTCAGCACAGCAGGATTACTGAATAAGACTTGGAGCTTAAAACTAAAACTGATTGGAAAAATTCATCAGAATTTGCCAGTTCATCAAAATCTAAACATGCCCTGGCAAGGGCCCTATTGCAGTGAAATTTCAGCACATGGGCAGAGTTTGAAAAGATTCTGCCAGCTTGCCAGTCTGCTTCTTTCATAGCTTGAATTTGTAGATTGCTCCGGACAAAAGTTGCCGTATTTACTGAATCCAGGCAGTCTACATACAGCATAGCTCACCTCCAGGCCGGGCTCCCAGAACTACCACAACCAGCTTCAAGGCAACAGTTCCTCAACCATCTATTAATATTCATACTGTAATCCCCACCACTGCTGCCACCTCTTTCTGGAGGAACACCACACACACTTATGCTAGCTGGCAGCTTTTTGTCCTAATATGCTCTGGCTAAGGCCCAGAAACTCCTATTCCAAAAATAGAGGTGCTCCACTCCTTTAGCTCTTATCTCTGGCCTTCTGCCTCCTCACCATGCAAACTGGGTAGCTCAGAGCATACTGCTACATACCTCTTTCAACGTAGAACTTACAGGGAAAAAAAAAAGAATCCAAAACAGCATACCAAATTTTTTCTTGTAAAATTTGTACAGAGGATATGTAGTCAGTTATTCAAAAAGTTCATATCAGGACAAGACCTGGACACACACAACTCCCCCACCTCAACCGTTCGTTTCCACAATGGAAAAACTTCACTACAAATGTGAAGATAACTTTTCAGAGCTCTCCCTGATAAACAGGGTTCAGAGACCAGGACTGTAGGGCATATACTGAAGTGCACCTGTCATGCTATTTTGAGGAGGCCTGTATGAGCTCTGCATTGCAATTTGAAATGCAAAGCCTGTAGACCAAATTCTGCTTTCAGTAGTTACCAGAGTAACTTCAGCCAAAAGAATCACTCTAGATTCCAGACTTATATCAGCTTTGGTCCGATGGAGCAAATTTCAGGCTTACCAGAGAAAAATCTGAGACCTTCGGTGGCAACACGACCAACTGCCTCTTCTTCTGATTATTGTTTGGCATATCAAGTTTACATAAGACCTCTCTAAACAGGTAGGTTATGTGCTTCCGTAAGCAAAGTACAAACTGGTTTTGCAAACCATATGAGAAATTTACGATCCCCAGCTCTGATTCACAGGCTGAGGTGTTGGCTGCTTTTGCTTTGTTAATATCCAAACTTGGGAAAAAACTCAGATAAAGAGCCTCTTGAGATAATGAGATTTGTAAAATCTTGAATTTTTACAGAAATTAAATTTATATGCTCCTTTCAGCTTTTCCATTTCTCGGTCTTCAAGATGCACTTGGATCACACATTTCACTTAGAAAAATTATTATTTATTTCTTAATGAAAAATAAAAATCTTAGCCAATAACTAGACCTCAAGAGCTGTGTTTCACAAAAGATCCAATATTCTGAAATCCGAGTATGAGAAGGAATAGCTTGCACTGCTGTGCTCATGGTGAATGCATAGGCTTAAGTAACCCTGTCTCCTTCGTTTAATATTTGGAGCACACTTTTCTCCTTCCTTCCTCTCACCTCTATAAGTGGGCTGCTGGCTGGTGACACTCTCAGTGACTTGGCCTAAAAATTCTATGTGCCAGACTCATGCCCATGACAGCACTGGAAGGAGGCAGTTTCTTACCCACTCTATACCAAAATTTTACACCCACTAGCTGCATCAACTCATATAGCATTAGTCTAGCTCAAGATCAGACAAAATGGTTGTTTCCCCTTTTTTGTATTTAAACTGGCTATTGGAACTATTTCTTTCTTCCAGACCCTGATTATTTATATGTTTGATGTTTTGGATCAGATAAACTACGCAAGAAATTTCAGAAAAGTTGTGAAACAAACGACATTTTTTTGGCTCCTATTTACCGTCATACTTGGCAACAAATACATAAACTACTATATAACATTTGGTTCAGAAAACAACTATAACTTATTTAAATATTGACACAGCTTTGTAATAAAGTTCAGCAGAATCTACAGCTGCAAGATATTTCAAGGGGTTTGGATATTTACCAAAAAATAAAAGAAGGCTGCAAAATTTCTCTTTTTAACATTTTTATGGTTTATATTCTGTAATTGAATAATTAAATCATATTTCATCCATACAAGCAATGTAATTGTTCCAGTAGTTCTTTCCAAGTGCATGCTGTTTCTTCACACAACTCAGATGTTATAAACATATTCTTTCTTTACAAGAAATCAGTGGCTTTGAAGAGAAATATCAGCTCACCCCTAAAACCAAACCCAGCCAGGCTTACATCATTCTCTCTGTGATTTTCTCTCACACTCAGATGTGCAGCTATTGTTTGATTTTAGTGTCAGTTTGGCCCATTAGTATAGAAAATGGTGTATCAGTAACATACAGAACCATCCAACAAATTATCATATTTTTCAGTACAGAGAACAGCTAGTAATTTCAAATTCTACATTGTCAAGTGTACAGTTACAGCAGGTTACTTCCTATAAAAGAAGTGATCTCTCCAGTTAATGAAGTAGTTTCCCTTATTAAAAAGGCATTCACAAATCAACCCACAGATTCAATTGTAAACCAAAATGACAGTTTAATACTCACTTTGCAAAGACAAGGTTCTGTGCATGGATCTTCATTAATGCTACCAATCAGGCTGCAGTTACAACGCAGGCAGTTTGGATAGCCCCGATACCCAAATGCACAACGATCACATTTTTCTCCTGTGTAACCTTCTTTGCATTGACACTGACCTGGCCAAGTCCCTTGGAAAGCAAAAACAGAGAAACAAATAAATTAGAGCTGGCAGTAGGCTGGATTATAGATGTCTCGGAGAGTGCAAGTAATTCAGCATTCCTTTTTTATTACATTCCATGTTATATTCCACACAGATACCTGGCATAATGTCAGTCTTGCCATCTATTTTTCATCTATTTTCACATGCACAGAAACTGCAGCAAAATGGATTTCATGACAGCCACAACAGCATTCATAAACAGTGATAGATCTTAATCCTTCCCATTGTTTTATCTAGTCAGAGCCCGCCATCCCCACACAAGAACACATTCAGGCACCTGACATACCTTAAAATCTTAAATGTATGTATGTTGTGCCTCACCCCTTCTTCCTAAATATTTAACATTGATCTGAAGTGGTACCTAACTGGCAGCCATTCACAAGTAGATAGTGCTCCCTCAATGTCCAGAAATATAGCCAGATTTGAAGTTTAGAGAAAAGGTGCTTCCCACTGTCTTACCACGCTGTGCGTCAGAATGCTGCTCGTCTTTAACACAGGCAGAACTCAGCGAGCCAAATGGGTCACAGCCACAGGGATAGCAGGGGTGATCCTCATAGGGAGAAACCTACAAAGCAAACGTTCTCTGTCAGATTCCCAAACTACTAACTGCAAAAAGTAAAGTGGCATCTGTTTCTTGTCTGGGATCACTGGAACTAATACAGATTAAGACTGGAAAAGCTGATATGCAGTAATAGATCAAGGGACTATTTTAATTCTAGCAAACAAGGGATCAGGGAATTGTAGGAATACACAAAGAAAATTTGGTCTTCAATAGCACAGACAAAGGTATAGTAGCTGCTAATAGATGGAAGCTGAAGATCAACACACTCAGCTTAAACAGACATTTTTTTTAATGTAACAGCAATTAACCACTGCGACAGTTTGCCAAAAATTGTGGAAATGTCTAAGACAAGACTGGATGTTCTTTTGCAAAGATACTCTGGTTCAAAGAGGAAGGAAATGAAAGAAATCCTTGGCTCTATGTTCAAAAACAGGACAGCTTATCAACTCATGAAGATTCATTCTTAACTTTACGATCTATATATCTTTGAAATATAAGACAATGCAATTCATATGGCAAGGATTTTGTTTTTCTTTCAGGGCAAATTCTCCTTTGAGGTGCTTCAGATGTAAAGCACATATACATTTATTGGCTACGGGCGGACTGAAGACTTCTTGAATGCTGCTTACATCATCAAGTGAATCATGCAATCTCCAATGCTGGTTTACTTATTTGGCTGAGCTGTACCTGCTGTCTAACCACACTCCTACAGGCTCATCTTGCTCTTTGTACCAATTTATGCTGGATTTCTAAAGCATGGGTTTTCTAAAATACGCGTGAGTGTGCCAAAGCAAGACCTTCAGTATGTCTCATTATACGGAGGACAGGAAGTTCATGTTTCACTCTGTTAGTCACATCTTAACAAATGTCTTTTGTGGATTTTAGGTCATGTTTCCACAGAGTGCCACTTGCTAAGTAACTGGAAAGCACACAGGCTCAGAAAACACATGCTCTTCAACCATCATGTAAAGAAGGAGAATATTTGTTGCAACATCTCATGAGACAAAGAGTCTAATCTTAGAACCATGTAATGGTCCTTTTTAACACTGGTTGAAATGGGCTGATATAGTATGGTACACACTTTTGACATTATTGAAGACACTGAAACTTCAACACTGGCACTTTTTAGAGCTTTATGTGCAGGCGAAATGGCTTTCCTATCAGAACATCTGCATTTCCATACTAGCACCCCAAGTTTTATCCTCACTTATTCTTTTCTTCTCCAGCATCTTGATCTGCCCTCCCATGCAACTGGACAAGCATTTTGTTTTTCTCTGAAAGTTTTGATGGTATGTCATCTATAAAAAAAACTGTCTATAGTTTTTAACTATTCTGCAACTGACACATTTATATGTATATATATATATGTATATAAAAATTACAATGAGCTGAAACACACATCATATGTTGTAATTCACTAAAACATTAAAATAGTATTTTCCAAATCTTACTTTCTGTGGTCTAAAAAATCCATCATCACACATTTCACAGTTGATCCCAGTAGTATGTTGAGTACAGTTTAAACAAACGCCACCTCCTGTATACTGGCCATGAATATCCATGCTCCTTTTCTGATCTGCAATACTCTGATTGTAGTAACAATCTTCCGCTTTGTTATGACAGTTGCACTCTGAGAAGAATGAAAAATAAATCTTTTTTTAATGTACATTATATAACAGTTCCTTCCTATAATACTGAAATTTTTCGAAATGGAAAATGTAAGTAGAAGAGCATATCAATTCATCTCATAAATGTGCTTTTTTATCTTTAATCATGCTATGTGCTTCAGCAGTCTTGATACACTGTATTTGTTAGCAGGTAAGCACATTTCAAAACCACTGTCACCACTTTAATAGCACTGTTTTTAACAGTATTCTGTAGATTCCCTTGGACAGTCCTATCAGGACTGATGTGAACAGTGATGTGTACTATTACCAATAGCTTCTGTCCTCTGCATTACAGAAAAAAAAAAAAAAATCTGCATCATTCTTCTCTTATCTGTGTTATAGACCGAAATCGGAGCAGTCAACACACAAGCATAAACTTGATTTAGCTTAGAGGATACTTTGGTGCAAACAGTCATAAACACCAACTTTCTGAAGAGTGACATTAAGACTTTGAAGACTTCAAGTAAAAAGACTGCTTTTGCATTCACAACTGTAAATTTTATCTAACAGTTTCTTAATTGTCTGCAGCTTGTGTTATGTATTAGCAATGTGAAGAGTGAAAATGCACTAACTGGCTGCAGCAACACATTCAGCTGTGCTAGCACAGCTTAAATCAATCTATCAGACAATCTGAAATGTAACTGGCCAATAAGCGTTTTCTTTCAAAACTTTGTTATCAGTGCAAAGCTGTTTATCTGACAAAACTTATGATCAACATAAGGAATTTGCGTTTTAAGTAGCTAACAAAGTGACTGATGCAAACCTGCTAGTTTTACAAGAGGATAACAAATCTCCAACTCTCTTTGAAAAAGACACTCTGAAAGCCTTAGCACATGACAACTCCACTAGCCAGGGAGTCACACTGGACAGGATATTTAAAAACATCTTAACGGTTACTAGAAATAGGTCCTCTGCCTCTAAACAATCCCATGAAGACAGTTAATAGTTTGAGGAATATTCCTTGGGAATTAGTACAGTTCATGATAAGCCTTTATGAAACCATCTGAACCTCTGTGCACACTTACTCTCACATTTGTTCCCAGCAGAAATGGTTCCTGGTCTCCACGGTTTCTGGTGGTAGCCTGGACAGCACTCATTACAGCTCTCTCCACATGTGTTGTGTTCACATTGGCACTGCAATTTCTAAGAATTCAAGATTGCTTTCTTGAAGTATTTTTAAAAGGATAATTTAATCAATATTGCCCAAAGTCTGCCTAATATCAGACTTACTCCAAAAAACGTCAAAATACACAAATACCCCACAATTAGCATTAGAATGTTCAACCATGCTATATCGACTATTGGGGAATAGCTTTTCTAGAACAGGAGGGACAAATAAATCCTCTGTGTTGCAAGAGAGTCTATTTTTTCTTGTACTCCTTGAATTGTTTCAATTAAATGTGAAACAAATAGAGTTTACTTCAAGAAAGTCACATTAGCAGAGACCCAGATATGCTTACACAGAAAAGGAAGAAAATTACAGCAAGTAATTTTTGTGTACCTTATCTTAAAAGATCTCTTTTAGTCTCCTCCTCCTTATTCTCCTTAGGCAAAGTACTTCTTTTTTTTTTTAAATTGGAAATGTTGTTGTGAAAATAAATCAATGAGATCAAAGAATACCTTTGTGATTTCATCCAGAGGGCAGCTTCGAGCATGGCCGTAACAAATACACATGCCACCGACAGAGATGTCCTTTATTGAATAGTAGTACTACAAAAAACAAAGTCAAAAAAAGAAGAATAAAATACATTTACATGTATTTAGGTCTTCCCCCTACTCTGGAAAATAAAATACTAGCCTTCAACTATTCTGTGACTTGAAAAACGACAAGAAAATTAAGAGGCTTTGAATTTTTGCCACTTGGGGAATCCTTCCATTTTGTGACTGTTTCTTCCCATACTTCTCCTCATTAGTATAAAACAGTAATTTACTTTTAACTTCAAATAAGTATGCACAATTTATCAGCTTAAGGAAAGACCACCAAATGTGACCTCAGCCAAAATTTACTCGTAAAAAAAAAAAAAAAAATCCTTTTTTCAACCTGTAAGATGCTGTGAAACATAACAAATTGCTATATTTTAATTTCAGTTTGGGGAGCAAGAGCATGCTTTCTTAAAATGGGAACTCTGACCTCCCTTAAAACCAGTTTGTGCACTTTCTTCCAGACTAGCTCTTTGCTACTAGTGTGTAGGCAGTGTATTATTCTATCCAAATTCCTAGCTTAAAACTTGGTGATGCAGCAGAGTACAATCCATTAGTATGGCCAGGTGGTGAGCAAAAGCAACATACATAAGGAAAGCATTTAATTTTCAAGGCAAGGAAGAGGCAGGAAATGACCATCTGGGTTCAGTTACAGCTGCAGTATCAACATGGTTGGCCTGTTTGTATCCTGGCAAGTATGTACTATGGGGGAATGAAAAAGAAACACTTTTTGAGGATACTTCTAAGGAACAAGTTCAAGACTCTCAGACCTAACAACCCTATAGTCATCTGGTGCACAAGGAGGAGGTGGCCGTGGGTGGTCAGACATGCTGACTCCTGGACTGTTGTTTCTTTGAAGGATCTTGGAGCTGAAGCAAACTAACCTCTTTGATTTCATACTTAATTTTTTTTGTGTTTTTTAATCCTTTATTATATTCAGTATTTTTTTTAATGTTATGGGCTTGAATTACAAAAAACATTCAGTGACTTATCATGAAGAGTAAGTCCTTAACTACAGAGAAGGAGGTCCAGACTCGGAAAAATAAGACAAAAACAGAGCTGTATTTCTCACTGCATTCCCTGCTTCATCTCCTTCATCTTGTTTTCTTAAGACTCACAGTGCATGGCTCACAGCAGCTGTGTGCAGCTTGAAGCTGAAGGAGAGTGCAATGCTAATCGAATGCTACAGGGAGAAATAAATAAATAACATACAGAAGTAAAGGTGCTGTTGAACACTCAGAAAAGTTCTGTACCAGCCCTTTTACAAGGCTATGTACAAGAAATTAAAACAATTGGTATCAATGACTGGATGTGAAGCCTTCAAAAACAATAAAAACACAATCCAGTAAGCTGGAAGTGACTACGTTGCTTATAGTTGGTTGCACAGTGAGACATAAGGTGTGACATCAGGATTTGGGAACTCTGCCCAATAAAATCCACGTCTTGTGACAACGAAGATGTGTAGTTTTTCATGCAAAACTGTGCTAAGTAGTGTTAGGTAGGGTAGTACTAAGCCCCAGATTGCACAACTGCGTATGTTACAAAAACAATAGGAATGTCTGCCTTCAGCACCCTTGTTTCCCAGCTGTATGTTTGCATGCTTCCATTTTGAGCCTTTCTTTTTGGGGTATATTTCTTGCTATTACAATACTATCAACAGAGCTAAATGTCAACTGGCCTGCTCCACGGGAACATCTGACCTGCTTAGGTTGTGCATTAACCATTTCCCTACAGTCAGCAAGGCACAGCTGGTGCAGCAGTCCAATACTCTGTGCTTGCTAGAACAAGTAGAACATCCAGATTTCACCCTTTAGAAATGCTGCTGCTGAATGGGCACCTCCATGACCGAGGTAAGAGTGGGGCTGCCCTGAAAATACCCAAACTCTGGACCAAATCAAAGCTCCTTTCTCCATTCTGTACCCAGCTATCCAGCCTGGCCTCACAGAAGCAGTGTCAATGCACAAGGATTGCCTGTATAAGAGAAGACACCAACTGCAAGAGCTCTGCTCCTGCCCAAGCAGTTGCCTGAGGACATTCAAGGCAAATAGCTACAAGGGAGGGAAAGAGGACACCTTTTCTTGTATTCTTCTGTCCTCATCAGAAAGCCTGCCTTCACGGAAAAAATTGAAGCCACTGATCTTCTAACCTATGGGTCTCAGGCAAATTAAGAGAGGGTCAAAATGGCAAAATACAAAGAAAATACTGCAGAAAAGTTAGCCACGTTAGGTACCATTATTAAGGGCTCCAACATGAATTTTTGCAAGAGCCTGAAGAAGGCAGCCTAAGTGCTCGGTGAATCAGCTTCCCTAGTTTCAATATCAAATGTGTAAAGATCAGTTAATATTCTACAGAATTCTATCCGAGTGTCTTGCATTATTAATTCATGGGCTTTAAAGCACTTTATTACAACCACCTTTAAAAAAATTAAGAAAACTCTGAGACATCAAAATTCACCATGGCAAGGTTTTCAAATAATTATTTTTATGAGTCAGAGCACCTGCTCCTGAAAGCCTTAACAGACCAGAAAAGGTACTGCAGTTGCATAAAGAGCAAGTTCAAGTGACATTTCTATCCCCCAAACCCTATTTTTTACTTTGCTGATGAAGCATCATAAACACTGCTCCTAGCATAAATCATTTTCACAAACAAATAAAAGAAAAAAGAAACAAAACCCAATTTCTAAAAAGCACTTTTTCAAAGTTGTTTCTGACAAGGTGTTATTGTTAATAATATCAAAGGCAAGAATTATTTAACAACCTATCAAAATAATTCTGTTTGTGAATGGCAAGGATCGAGTACTCCCTCCTCAAATAGATCAGAAAAGACTCTGCTATCAAATCATACTGAACATCATTTATGAACAGTGATCTTACCCTTCTGGTAACAATGGGGTCCAGTTCTTTAGGATCATTATGGCTGAGAGTCATGAGATCGGCATTAAGGGTTCTAATACGCTGCAGTCGCAGGCGGATGTATCGTGCAGACGTAAACTCCAAAAGCTTTTGTGAAGGATCATCAGCACTAGGCCTACCGTTGATCAGTGATGTGTGAATCTAGAAAGAGCAAGTGGCTTAATCATAAACATAATTGCAATTCATTCACAATAACAGACACCTTAGCGTGAGAATTAAAAACATAAAACCTAAGCTTGTTTTCCAACAACTCAGGATGGTGAGATGTTAAACTACCCAGAATTCCTTTTTCTTCTCCATCCTTGACCTGCAGCTAGAATTCCTGATTCTCACAGTTCTGAAACCACCACTCTCAGCTCATTATAGTCTCAGGTCTCCTGGACTTTTCTGGAGATAGCACAAAGAGAAAAGCAGTACCACAAGGTAGTCTTTAGCTTCCCTGCTCTTCCTTTCTCTCCCTTATTGGGAGGATTATGCTGGTCTTAAGCATAACATTGCCCTTACAGATTTCTCCTCTGCAATTTGTAAAAATCTTATTACAAAACATAATATAGCACACATGCCCAATCTAGGTCCATTAATCCCATGTTTTGCCAGGACAGGGCTGCCCAATCAACAAGGAATTCCCAGTGGTATGAGAACACAGTCAGAAGCCACCACACAGATGACAACTGAAATCAATGCACTGCCACCACAAACCAACCCATCTGGCCTCCATCTTTCTCACACAATCCTAATCGGCCCCACTAAAACAGCTCTTGCTATCAGGCTGCACAACTTAGTCTGGCAAAAGTCCCTTCCCTCTTTCCAAAGCAATTTAAGGACACACAAGAATTTAGTCTCATATCACCATGTAGTTCCTGCTCTGTTTAATGAAAGAAACTGAAAAATGAGATCTTACAGGCCACAAATGTTAAACAGTTCACCTGGTGTCCACAACAAAGAAGAAGTCATACTCTGGGCTTGTCAGCTGCATTTTAGAGTGCATGACACATCCTCAACTATAAAGAGTAATTTTGTCCCATATACTACTCTTGAATTTATAGTTTCAACTTTCTCCAGTACTGTCAGATCTTTCCTCTGAAAATATTTCTAAATATTAAAGATTTTTTCACTATCTTTTCTTTTTTTTAATATTATTTCTGCAGTGGAGCTAGGGGCTTCATAGACAGTAACTGTGTTTTCTCAAATACATCCAGAGACCAGTAATGGAGTTCACACTCCCAACATTATAATTTTGCCATTTATAGGCTATGACCATTTCTCCTAACTATTCTGATACAGTGTCCAAAGAATTTCACTTTTCTGATAGCCCATTCAGAAACTAACCATCATCCATTTTCCAACCGCAGAATAACAGTATGAAACCTAAAAACTTTTACCAAGTCCAATCCTGCAAATTAACACCAACTTAGATAACACTCAGTTCTCACAGAAACACAGAGAATTCTTCTAGTCCATTTCCTACCCCAAAGCAGGTTTTACTAGACTTGTTAGGTATTTGACCAATCTGTTCTTGAAGACCACTGTGGTGGTGACTCTATAATCCTCCAAGGCAATCTATTACAACCCTTTCTGGCTTTATTGTTAGAAATACTCTTGATCTATAAGCCATGTTTTCCTTGTTGCAGTTTCAGACCACTTTTTCCATCCTGTCACAGGCATGCAGAACAGATATTCCTCCTTGTACCAATGTTTTATGCAACTGAAGACTGAACATGCCCACCTCATCTCAGTCTGTTCTCTGTAGGCAAACTGGTTGTGATATATTAATTCAAAAGTCATGTTTTCGTCTGGGAATTATAAGAAGAATTGTTAGCCAAATATTCAAATATCACTGCACTGCTTCCACTGAAAAAAAAAATACATATATACTCAATATAAAGGAGCTCAACTCTAGCATGAAGCACCACATCCTGCTCTCATTTACCCTTAACTGCAGATGTAGAGTTTGCTGGGCTCAGTGCAATCCTTTGACTTTCACACCAGAGAGGAGGACCCAACCATGGCATTGGGAGTTCCAGCATGTTGTGTTCCCATTTTATCACTTAGACTCCAGAAATGTAAAGATCCAAAAAGGCCTATTATAACCAAATGGCCTTACCTCCTGTGTGACAAATGCCATCTCATTTTACATAACCTCTCCTGCCTAAGTCTCAAGTTCTCCAGTAATACATATTCTCTCTGCTTATTAATAATTCCTTCAAGTGATGAAATGTGAAACATTATTCACATTTTAACTTGAAAGCTACCTACTGGCTTGACCAGTAGAAATTCTGTAATAAGACGCTATAACTTCTGGAGAGACAAAAGAAGAATCTTCCCTAACAGGAAGAAACAGTACAGATGGATACTAAGGCACTAATGAAGAAAAGGAATAATTCTCGATGTACACTGCTATATTGGGCCAATACGTTGCTTATATATGACTTAGATATACTGAAATATATTTGTACTATATATTTTTGGCTTACTTGTCCTCGATAATTCGAGATCACTTCCAAACAACTGTAGTTTAAGCCTTGTAATTTATCATGAACCCTGACTTCATTACATTAATTTCTGGAAGCAGATCTTCAAGCAGTATAAATCAGGTAAACAACAGAGCTTACAGCAGAGTAGCTATACCTCTTCTAACCTGTGAAAAATCTAGCAGTTAAGTGACATCCAATTGTAGACATGACCCTTTTACCCTCCCAGTTCCTCCACACCAGAGCTCTACAAGCTGACTGCAGAACACTGGGATACTAACAAATTCTGGATACAAAGCAGGTGCTTGTAGAGATCATATGGTCTGCAGGACTTCCTACAGCCCCATATTTAAGTTCAATAGGTTGGCCAGAACCCGTTCTAAAGCAGTAAATATAGGTATTTTCAAACAGGTGCCGAGATTGACTAGTACAGGCTGTGAGATACTCTGTGCAGGGAATGTTCTTGTTTGTCTGCCTTTCCAGCTAAGAAGGAGCAGCCTGTCCCTTTGTGAATGACAGGGTTTATGTATTACAAAGCTTGAGGACTGGAGGAAAGCAAATGTCACTCCAGTCTTCAAGAAAGGCAAGAAGGAGGACCCGGGTAACTATAGACCGGTCAGCCTCACCTCCATCCCTGGAAAGGTGATGGAACACATCCTTGGTGCCATCTCAAGGCATATCACAGATAAGAGGGTCATTAGCAGCAGTCAACATGGCTTCACCAAGGGGAAGTCATGCTTGACCAACCTCATTGACTTTTATGAAGACATAATGAGGTGGATGGATGATGGCAGAGCGGTGGATGTGGTCTACCTTGACTTCAGTAAAGCATTTGACACAGTCTCCCACAGCATCCTCACAGCTAAACTGTGGAAGTGTGGACTGGATGATCAGGTAGTGAGGTGGACTGCGAACTGGCTGAAGGAAAGAAGCCAGAGAGCCGCAGTCAGTGGGGCAGAGTCTAACTGGAGGCCTGTATACAGTGGAGTGCCTCAAGGGTCAGTACTGGGGCCAGTATTATTCAATATATTCATCAACAACTTGGATGAGGGAATAGAGTGCACTGTCAGCAAGTTTGCTGATGACACCAAACTGGGAGGAGTGGCTGACAC